>SJYX01001980.1:197313-244157 GCA_006410675.1 Oreotragus oreotragus
GGAGGAGCCTGGTAGGCTGCAGTCCATGGGGTCGCGAAGAGTCGGACATGACTGAGCCCGACTTCACTTTCACTTTTCACTTTCATGCATTGGAGAAGGAAATGACAACCCACTCCAGTGTTCTTGCCTGGAGAATCCCAGGGATGGGGGAGCCTGGTGGGCTGCCGTCTATGGGGTCCCACAGATTCGGACATGACTGAAGCGACTTAGCAGCAGCAGACAGTATATTAAAAAGCAGAGACATTATTTTGCCAACAGAGGTCTGTCTAGTCAAAGCTATGGTTTTTCCAGTAGTCATGTATGGATGTGAGACTTGGAGTATAAAGAAAGCTGAGTGCCAAAGAACTGATGCTTCTGAACTGTGGTGTTGGAGAAGACTCTTGAGAGTCCCTTGGACTGCAAGGAGATCCAACCCGTCAATCCTAAAGGAAATCAGTCCTGAATATTCATTGGAAGGACTGATGTTGAAGCTGAAACTCCAATACTTTGGCCACCTGATATGAAGAACTGACTCATTTGAAAAGACACTGATGATGGGAAAGATTGAGGGCAGGAGGAGAAGGGGATGACAGAGGATGAGATGGTTCAATGGCATCACCAACTCAATGGACATGAGTTTCAATAAACTCTGCGAGTTGGTGATAGACAGCGAAGCCTGGTGTGCTGCAGTCCATGGGGTCGCAAAGAGTTGGACATGACTGAGGGACTGAACTGAACTGAACTGAGAGCCCCTTGGACATTTAGGGAATCAAACCAGTCAATCTTAAGGAAATCAACCCTGAATACTCATTGGAAGGACTGATGCTGAAGCTGAAAGTCCAGTATTTTGGTTATCTAATAACGAGCAGCTGACTCATTGGAAAAGTCCTTGATGTTGGGAAAGATTGAGGGCAGAAGGAGAAGTGGGCATCAGAGGATGAGATGGCTGGATTGCATCACCCATGCAATGGACATGAACTTGGTCAAATTTCGGGAGATGGTGAGGGACAGAGAGGCCTGGTATGCTACCATCCATGGGGTCACAAAGAGTCGGACACAACTAGGCAACTGAACAGCAACCAACTCTCTAAGGCACTACCAAAGACCACTACCTGGCTGGCTTTTTGCCTACCTTCCCAGGCTCACCTTAGCGGGATCACCCTCCTCGGATGTCTCCTCCAGCCCTCATCTTTTTTTTTTTTTTTCGGCTGTGCTGGATCCTCACTGCTGCAACGGCTTTGCTCCAGTTGTAGAGGCTACTCTTTAGCTGCCCTGCTTGAGTTTCTCACTGTGGTGGCTTCTCTTGTGGAACATGGGCTCTAGGGTGAGTGGGCTTCAGTAGTGGCAGCTTGAGGGCTCTAGAGCCCAGGCTTAGTAATTGTGGTGTGCAGGCTTAGTTCCTCTGAGGCATGTGGGATCTTCTCAGGTCAGGGACCGAATCACTATCTATCTCCTGCATTGGCAGAATTCTTTCCCACTGAGCCACCAGGGAAGCCCACCCTCTTTTGTAAGCTCCACATTCCTTCCCTTTTTAGAGATGTCCTTTCTGCCTGGAACTCACTTTCATCCCCAAGGTTCTTCATCCTTTCTTTCTGTAGTGAATTTTTTTATCCTCCAGATCTTTCCTCAAGGATTCCTTGCCAGACCTTTCTAGGTCAGTTACATTTCATCATCAGAGGCTCTTAAGCACAGGTAGCACTAGCCATATATGCAATTTCACATTTGCAGGGATTAGTTAACACATTTAAATACAAGTAACTTTTCTATTTGACTGGAGACAATGCCAGATAACAGGATGGAGGTGTGCTCAAACTGCATATCCAGCACTTAGCCCCATGCAGGCACAAATGTTACACACTTAATGAATATTTTAGACTTTTGATTGTAAGCACATTACTGCTCACAAGAGAGGTGGACTGAAAAAATAGTATTTAGGAGTCATCAGCATATAGGTGGAGCCATAAAAATGCTCATGAAGCAAAACCATTGGGTTGAGCAAAATGAAGGCTACTAGGAACCTTGCTTAGGTGGAATAATTGAACAGAAGTCAAATTATAATCACTTGAAAGGGAAGGAAGTAGCAGCAGTGAATATAGATGGTGCTTTCCCACCAGAGTCTGGCTCTGAAGGGGAGGAAAGAGGAAAGGTCGCTGGGTCCCTGTAGTAATTTTTAAATAACATCATTCATGTATGATATAGGCTTTCTTGGCTGAATAGGGAGGATTTACAGGTCACATAAAGGTCACTTACAGGTCATTCCTTAAAATGGCAAGGAAATCAGAGCTGTTTAGTATCTACCTATAAAATAATAACAGGTTTTGAATGAATAGTAAGGTATAGACATTTGTGCTCAGTTGCTCAGTGGTGTCCAACTCTTTGTGACCCTATGGGCTGTAGCCTGCCAGGCTCCTCTGTCCATGGGATTCTCCAGGCAAGGATACTGGAATGGGTTGCCATTTCCTTCTCCAGGGAATCTTCCCCATCTCTGGACCCGGGAATAGACTCCTGGTCTCCTGTGGTTCCTGCTTTGGCAGGCAGGTTCTTTACTTCTCAGCCACCTGGGAATCCCCATATACATTTAAACCAGACTTTTGAATGCAAATAAGTTGTTTGAAACTCTTCAACTAAGTGTTTCTTATTTTTATGCTTGCGGTAAGAGTACAATTAATTTGTATTTTCTTTCAATAGTTCAAAAATATCCTTGAATATACTTAATCTATATTTTAATTGTTCAAAAGTATACTTGAGTATGAGTGAAGTCTCTCAGTCATGTCCGACTCTTTGTGACCCCATGGACTGTAGTCTACCAGGCTCCTCCCTCCATGGGATTTTCCAGGCAAGAGTACTGGAGTGGGTTGCCATTTCCTTCTCCAGGGGATCTTCCTGACCCAGGGATCGAACCCTGGTCTCCTGCATTCCAGTCAGACACTTTAACCTCTGAGCCACCAGGGAAGTCCTACTTAATCTGTATTTTCTTTCAATTGTTCAATTTTACATCTGTTTAACAAGAGACTGGTTGCCAGTGCCATGTGACCCGTTAGGGCTCCACCCCAGCATAAGAGGCTTTTCTATGTCTAGTATGAAGGGGAGAGAGGAAGGGAGAAGTGTGTGCAATTTCTGGGCGATAAGATTACAGCTATATTGACTTTAGGGCTGTATAAAATCAATTCTAAAACCAGACTGGGTTTAACCACCCTCCCACTTTCTAAGATCAAATCAGCACAAGTCACCACTTCCTATTCCTTTAAAAGCCCAGAAAGGCTCATAATTTAGTCTGACATTGCTCCTGGAGCACACAGCAGACAATAGCCATTACATTCTTCCTTTTCCTTTTCCGATGTCATTTTCCCAGCTCAGATTCTAAATGTTTTTATCACACGCCTACAACAAAAAACTGCCAAAGCCGCTTGGTTAGGAGCTCGTGGTCTAGTTTGCCTGAAACCGATGGATGGGGGTGGAGGGGTGGTAAGTGGGTCTAAGTGGCCTTGAGGTCTTTGGGCAGAAAAAGGTCTTAGAGGCTGTGAGCCTAGCAGCCCTGCAACACCCCAAGTTTGCAAATCCGACTTGGTTGGTGGTGAAATCTAAAGCCTGGATTCACGCTCTCCTTCATTTTGCGCGTTGGGGGTCAGTGGCAGATAACCGCCCAGGCACAAGTGGCAATCCCAGTTGTAAGCTCTCCGGTCCGGGCAGGAGGGGCGGAGGGAAGCAGAAATTGCCTTTTGTGGGTTTGTCGAAGGAAAATCTGTCCTAAAGAACATTAATTTACCAGAGGTGGCTTCCCCCTGGCAGAGAGGCGTTTCCAGGCCCACCGTGGCGTTGTTTGGTAAATAAGGATGCTTGCTCAGTGCCTGCTCCCGGAAAGGCGCCCCTGCACTCTCGTGCCCTGGGGGCTGGGACTAGGGCTTGGAGTTTCCAGTCGGGAGGATCAGTTTCTCCCCCAGGGATGATGGAGGGGCTACGCTGTTCCCTGCGCCTGGTGGCCGGGGCGCCCGGGCGGTGGCGGCCGGCTCCGCGCGGTGCGTGCGCTGGGGCTTGGCCGCTCCGCCAGCTTTCTCGTGGAGCCGGGCGCTGCGTGTCGCCGCCGCTCTCCGCTGCCGCGCGCCCCGGAAGGCTCCCCATGGCCAGCCCGCCCCGCGCCGCCGCGGCCCTCGTCCCTCAGGTACCCAGACCACAGGCTTTCGCGGGGGTGGGAGTAGGAATGGAGGTGGGGCAGATCGGACCCCAGGCTCTCGGAAGTCCACGGGCCTGGCGGGGCGCGCAGCTGCTGTTTCCCGCACCATCCTGCCTCGCCTTGCACCCCATTCTGTCTCCATCCGGGAGTCTCCTCTTTCCCCA
This sequence comes from Oreotragus oreotragus, assembly GCA_006410675.1. Classification (NCBI taxonomy): domain Eukaryota; kingdom Metazoa; phylum Chordata; class Mammalia; order Artiodactyla; family Bovidae; genus Oreotragus; species Oreotragus oreotragus. Next base: position 201,628 of record SJYX01001980.1, read on the forward strand.
TCCCTGCCCCAAATCTGGAGTCCCAGTCTGCGAACGCCTCGGAGAGGCCCCCGCCAGCCAGATCTAAAAGCCCCGCCGGTGACCTGCTCCGGAGCGAGGCGCGGACAGCCACCGGGAACGTGAGGGTCGCCATGGAATCCGCTTTGGTGGAAGAGGTGGGGGCGGGGGGGGCGGTGCGGGGGAGCAGAGGGAACGGAATTTCTGGGCTGCCAGAACTGACAGCCACATCCTGCGTGCCTTCGCCACCCCAAAATATTTTGCCCGTAGCCTTTTGCCTCCCTGAATCCTTTTCTTCCTCTCTTCCCTAGTGATGTAGCAGATTAGGGTTTTTGTGTGTTTTTTTTTTTTTGAAGGTCAGTACCTTTTCCTGTTCGACCTGTTTCCATTGCGTCCTTAAGTGTTTTTAAAATTTTACTCCCTCATTCCATGAGTTCTGTCCTTAACGAGTGACCTTGAGCCTGCATTGGAGGACCCTACCCGTGGAGAAAATGGTTCACTCTGGTCCCCATCGCTTTTCCAGGCTTGCTATTGTGCGCCCGTGATCGACAAGACCACGAGGCTGAGTGCGCCCGGGAGATTTCCCTGTTAATGGCTTTAAGCCCTAATCTAGACTATTTCCTCGGATAAAAGGGAGACAATTGCTTTCTTGTTCTTTGCTGGTGAACCCTGGCGCTTCAGGGAGAACCTGGAATTTAACCAGTCTGCTCGAAGCCAGCGGTGGAGGACAAAAACACCCGCGACCTCCGACAGGGCAGAAACAGGAGGACAGCTCTCGCAGGACGCTCTCCTTTGGGGCCGGTGCCTGGGTGTTTGATTCTGCTTTTCCAGTTTGCTTGGGGACCAGACCCGAGCGCATTGAAGGGTGTGATGGTGAGTGATGTTGATTACCCCGGACCCCAGTGAGACACCTAGTTTTACTTAATGGATTTAATTCTTCTTTAAGGACTGCAATAATGGATGCTCCGCAGAAGGTACAGGAGAAGGCGGATCCAAAGAGCCGGTGGAGACTTTCAAGGTAAGTTACTTGCCAGAGGCTAAGTGAAACAGCAGGTTAATTGAATACAGCCATTTCTTGTTGAGATTTGGGGCAGTTTTCTCCGCACAGGTTTATACAATAATTTACCAAGCTGCCATGCATTTTAAATTCCACTCCTCTAGGGAAAAAGTCGTATGGGGAGCAGTGTAGAATAATCATATAAAATTCTAAGGAGTTAATTGCTTATTTCATGAATTATAAAAGTTTTCTTGGAAAATAACCAGTTCGTGACTTTCACCTTGAGGTTTATCTGATTATATAATACTTTTAACCCTTCACCCTATTTGTGGAAAAAGCCAAACTCGTTTCTTTTTTAAGCAGCAGCTAACATTTTACAGTTAAAAAAAAAAAAGGTTGTATTTACTTCATTTCTCTCTAAATTTTGGGGTTTATATATTAAATAACCTCGTACTTCACAGAGGAATAGTGAGAAGCAAGAGAGAAAGAATCTTGTAAAGTATTTTAAAAATCATAAGAACATAAACGTGAGGTTTATTATCATTTTATCCTTAATTCATTATCTCCACCTATTGCCGACTCCTCCAGGCCATGGAAATTTTTTCCTCCGTGGCTTTTCTTTTTTCCTCCTTCTGCTCTTCTGCCTATTTCAGTCACTGTCAATTGTCATCCATAGCACAGAGTGTCCTAATGATCTCACATCCTGGGCAGGGTTCAGAGACAGATGAGACTTGCTCATCAATTTCACACATACCCAGCTCTTACTATGTGCCGGGGACTGTGCTAAGCATTAGAAATCCAAAGATAAATTTAATGTAAGATCTCTACTCTCAGGATTTTTTAAAACTCAAGATATGATATAGTAATTTCCTTACTAAAATGTTTGTGAATTTATTTGTTCGCGTTATTCCTTGTCCTTTAAAGATAGTGTCCTCTAACCCAACAGTAGATAGATATACTCTGCTAGTCTATGAAGACTAAGTTCTAATACATTTTAGGGACTTAGATGTTTAGATATGGATCCTTGAAAGAATGACATAAAAAGGATTCCTACTTGATAATCCCTAAAGGTCATTTTATATAGTAAATTCCTCACAAACTATATAGATTAATGAAAAAATTTCCCTAAAGGCTTTTATACTTTTATACATAGAATTGTTTGCAAAGTGAAGGGTTAATTCATCATGTAAATAATCTCTTTGTTAATTTAAATTTTTATACTTTGGAGTTTAGTTAAGGCAAGTGTATTGATATTCTCCAGGCCAGAATACCTGAGTGGGTAGCCTTTCTCTTCTCCAGGGGATCTTCCCAACCCAGGAATCCAAGCGGGTCTCCTGCACTGCAGATGGATTCTTTACCAACTGAGCTATCAGGGAAGCCCATTGATATTCTATGCTTATGTATTTGCATATCAAAACGTCAGTGGTAATTGTGGTTGAATTCACAGTGCAATGTGATGAGGCAAATGAAAAATGAAACTGGTAATTTGTGGGGCAAAAAAATGGTGGATTTTGCAGGACCATGTTGGCTTTGGACTTTTTCAATCTCCTTCTTGATCACCTCATTTATAACTTTAAATTGCCTTTTGATCTCTCTTGGGTGGTTTTCATATTGTATCCCTTATCCCATTTTTATACAGTCATTTTATTTTTTTTAACTTTTTATTTTATATTGCAGTATAACTGATTAACAATGCTATGATAGTTTCAGGTGGACTGCAAAAGGACTCATTCATACATATACGTGTTGATACGGTAATTTTAAAGTAAGGAAACCATTTTCTGAGAGCCCAGTAATGAGGTGCCTTATTACTGGAAAATCCTAGGGAATCTTTCTGTGAACTCCAGGATTATCTTCATTTCAAGGAGGTCAACAGACAGTTGACCTCCTTTCCTCTGCTTCCACAGCCCAAATTCTCTCCACAGCTCTTACTCTCTCATCCGTACAACTTCCTTATTAGATTTTTTAAAAGTGTCTCTGGACTTCCCTGGTGGCTCAGAGGTTAAAGTGTCTGACTGGAATGCAGGAGACCAGGGTTCGATCCCTGGGTCAGGAAGATCCCCTGGAGAAGGAAATGGCAACCCACTCCAGTACTCTTGCCTGGAGAATCCCATGGAGGGAGGAGACTGGTAGACTACAGTCCATGGGGTCACAAAGAGTCGGAGACGACTGAGAGACTTCACTCATACTCATACTCAAAAGTGTCTCTAAATGATAACAAATGTAGCACCGATGGCTTTCCAAATAAAGCAAGACAGGTGCACTTGTTTTAAAGTTATGCAATTTCTAAGGGCTTCCCAGGTGGCACGGTGGTAACGAATCTGCCTGCCAATGCAAGAGATGCAAAAGACACAGGTTTGATACCTGGGTTGGGAAGATCCCCTGAAGGAGGAAATGGCAACACATTCCAGTATTCTTGCCTGGGAAGTCCTGACAGTTGTAATCCAGAGATAGCCTTTGAAAGTTTAAGTGCCAGCTCAGAGAAGTACTGATGGCAATTGGATGTTGCTTGAATTCAGAGCTAATAATAGTCCTCAGGGGCTCTTAACCTAGTTACACTAGCCTGGTGCATGCTTCCTCATCTCAGAGCAAATGGTTCCCCAACCACACATTTTGTGTCAATAAATGGTTATTTTTTTAATATGCCCTCTTTTGGTCATATTTCATGTTGTTTCACAGTCCAGTCATTGTGGCCTTCCAAATTTTTCCACAAGCGTATGTTATGAGACATCCTGACTTTGAAATCATTGTAGAACTTTGGAGCATTAGGAAGAGACAGAGTAATCATGAAGGAGAAAATAACATGTTACAAATATTATTATTTTATCCATCTTTAGAAAGGAACTATAGGAAAAAGATGGCTTCTAAAGAACCCTGATAAAAATTGTGCATAAAATTTGTTTCTTTTACATGAGTGCTCTTTTCCTCCTTGAACTGTACTTCACATTTATTCAAACCAGTCACACACCTGCATATCGCTTGCTTACTTTTGAATTTCATTCAACTGTATCACCTCATTGTTTAGTTTTCTTAGGTAATTTCTTTTTCCATTCAGGTTAACAGCTGTTATTTTTAGTTTCCAGAATTGCAGGAATTTTTGTCAATAAAGGAAAATTGGAGTTCTTGATGAAATTCTGAAGATACCTATTAGTGTGCTATTTTACAAAGCTGCGTGTAGGAGCAATCCTCATGTACAGATCAGAATGTTCAGTTCAGTTCAGTCGCTTAGTCATGTCCGACTCTTTACGACCCCATGAATCGTAGCACGCCAAGCCTCCCTGTTCATCACCATCTCCCGGAGTTCACTCAGACTCAAGTCCATTGAGTCCGTGATGCCATCCAGCCATCTCATCCTCGGTCGTCCCCTTCTCCTCCTGCCCCCAATCCCTCCCAGCATCAGAGTCTTTTCCAATGAGTCAACTCTTTGCATGAGGTGACCAAAGNGTCCGTGATGCCATCCAGCCATCTCATCCTCGGTCGTCCCCTTCTCCTCCTGCCCCCAATCCCTCCCAGCATCAGAGTCTTTTCCAATGAGTCAACTCTTTGCATGAGGTGACCAAAGTACTGGAGTTTCAGCTTTAGCATCATTCCTTCCAAAGAAATCCCAGGGTTGATCTCCTTCAGAATGGACTGGTTGGATGTCCTTGCAGTCCAAGGGACTCTCAAGAGTCTTCTCCAACACCACAGTTCAAAAGCATCGATTCTTCGACGCTCAGCTTTCTTCACAGTCCAACTTTCACATCCATACATGACCACAGGAAAAACCATAGCCTTGACTAGATGGACCTTAGTCAGCAAAGTAATGTCTCTGCTTTTGAATATACTATCCAGGTTGGTCATAACTTTTCTTCCAAGGAGTAAGCGTCTTCTAATTTCATGGCTGCAGTCACCATCTGCAGTGATTTTGGAATCAAGATTGCCGGGAGAAATATCAATAACCTCAGATATGCTGATGACACCACCCATATGGCAGAAAGTGAGGAGGAGCTAAAAAGCCTCTTGATGAAAGTGAAGGAGAAGAACGAAAAAGTTGGCTTAAAGCTCAACATTCAGAAAATGAAGATCATGGCATCCGGTCCGATCACTTCATGGGAAATAGATGGGGAAACAGTGGAAACAGTGTCAGACTTTATTTTTTTGGGCTCCAAAATCACTGCAGATCAGAATGTTAGAGGGTTGCAATTCACTTCATTAACAAATTACATGTCTTACAAGAAGATGTACTAGTTTACTGAAAGGAAACTAATACCTAGCAATATAATCATTTATTTTTGATTTCAAGCAACTTAACTAGTATTAGCAAATTATTAAGTAGCACTAGTTGAACTTAAAAACATAAAAAAGGCTTTGCCATTAACAGTGAGTCCCATCCATTACGGGTGGTCTTAGAAGTATTTTGAAGAGAGGAATCAGAAAAGTATATTCTAGGCCCAGATTATTATTCAAGTTGACTCTATAAGGGTTTGAAATCATGACAACAGAAAGGTCTTTTATGATTTATAGTAAGTATAGGTTTTTGTTTTCAGTTTTGTTTTTACTATAGCAGTGTATTATGCTGAGATATCCAAAACCATGACGATCAATCCAGGTTTAGTGAGGTTTAGAACAGAATTAGTCAAACATATTTGATATGATACTGTGCTAAATGAGAGGCCAATATGATCAAGAGAAATGACTCTTTCCCAATTGTTTAAGTCAATCCAAGGGACTTTATAGAGGAAACCAAGCACGTGGGAGAAATGAGCTGTCTATTGAAGGGTTGCATGAGAAATGGCTAAGGCAAGTGATTGGTGGTTGGAAAGCTGAGGACACCCCAGACTACTGGGTTGGGTAGGGGTTCTAGTTTCCACACTTACTGCTGGAGGAAGAAGGGAGGGAGTTGAGATAAGCTGGAGGTGCCTTATGTTCAATTTTACATGTGGAAGAAATAATGGAAAAAAAGAGATGAGAGTGGCAAGGCATCTATAGCCGAGTTTTAGTCCTACCTGTTCCCATGTTAGACAAAGGCATATAAACAAGAATTCTTAAGTACTGAGGCACTGGGCTAATGTGTACACCCAATACAGCCCTAGACGTGCTCAGTTGCTAAGTTGTTTCTGACTCTTTTGCGACCCCATGGACTGTAACCTGCCAGGCTTCTCTGTCCATGGGATTTTCCAGGCAAGAATACTGGAGTGGATTGCCATGCTCTCCACCAGGGGATCTTTCTGAGCCATGGATCGAACCTGTGTCTCGTGCATCTCTGTGTCTCCTGCATTGGCAACGGATTTCACTGAGCCACCTGGGAAGCCTCGTGTACAGCCCCAGACATATTCCTTATTAACAGAACTCTGCTTTTGTTTGCAGTTCTCTGACCAACCCTGAATGACAAACCTGCATTTCAACCTCCCCTGCAGCTAAAGATATCAGTGTGATACATTTCTAACCAATAAGGCATAAGGGAATTTCTGAGAAAATTTTGCTTTTGCAATCAAAGGGTACAGATTTGCCTGGTATTGTACTTTTCCTCCCCTTTCTTTGGACTTTGATTAGATCCTTGGGCTTCCCAGGTGACGCTAGTGGTAAAGAATACGCCTGCCAATGCAGGAGATGCGGGTTCAGTCCCTGGGTTGGAAAGATCTCCTGGAGGAAGAGATGACAACCCACTCCAGGATTCTTGCCTGGAGAATTCCATGGTCAGAGAAGCCTGGTGAGCTACGGTCCATGGGGCTGCAAAGAGTCGGACACGACTGAAGCGACTTAGCCTGCACATAGTGAATTTGCCAGCAGAGGTCATCTCTGGAAAGTGTAAATGTGATTGCCAGGTAAAGGTTAGAGATTTTTACTTTTCTTTTTTCTTTCCTTCTTTTATCAGAGAAGCCTGGTGGGCTACGGTCCATGGGGCTGCAAAGAGTCGGACACGACTGAAGCGACTTAGCCTGCACATAGTGAATTTGCCAGCAGAGGTCATCTCTGGAAAGTGTAAATGTGATTGCCAGGTAAAGGTTAGAGATTTTTACTTTTCTTTTTTCTTTCCTTCTTTTAGTAGAATTTTTTGAATAAATTAATGATTGAGAAGTCAGGAAGTAGAAAGCAATATGAATATCAGACATAGGTACCCAATTTTGAAGGAAATATTATGTGTTCCATTTTGGACATATTCACTTTGAGATGACCAAGTTCATATGATTGTGAGAGAGTACGTGGCTTTCAGTAAGAATTCACAGATCCGTGAGATCTGAATCTCTGTTGCTGGTTCTCAGCCCTTCCCATGCACTAGCCTGTCCTTCAGTTTTAAACTGAAGAGTTTAAACTGAAACTGAGGTGGAGCCCCACTCTTGAATCTCTTTTCCACAGATCTTAGGGTAGGGCATGGGCATTGATATTTTTCTTAACAAAAAAAAAAAAGAAATCCTCCCAGGTAAATCAGCTCAGTAGCCGATACTAGGAACCATTGCTATTTAAGTTGATGAAATTTTCAGGAGAAATGGTATGGTATGTTTCTCAGCCCTGGCTATAGTTAGAATCCACTTGGATAACTTAAACAAACAAGCACAGTCCTGCTCCATCCCTCTGGGATTTTAGAATGGTGTCCAGCTTCGTGTTTTTAAAAACTTCCACAATTAAGTCCAACATTTTTTCAGGATTGAGAATCTCTAATGCCAAGGGGAAAGTGTAGAGGCTCAGAGAAAAAGCTCAACATCACCTAGATTCTCTTATTTTACCAGTGAAACTCTCCTCCTTTCCACTTTGCTCCTTCATGCTTCATAAAAACAGAGGGAATTAAAACATGGTAGCCATGCCTTAATGGCTCCTACAAATTACCAGGAATGGAGAGATAAACTTGGGTTACCTCAACTGCCAGCAATGTTTGTGGTAAAGGTCCTGGGGAAATAAGAACGATGGGGTACAATCTTGGTTGCATAGAGGCAGAGTACGTGGAGAACTGAAATGTCAATCAGTATACAATGGAGTGGGCTTCCCAGGTTACTAGTGGTAAAGAACCTGCTCGCCAATGCTGGAGACTCTAGAGACATGGGTTTGATCTTTCAGGGATCTTCTTGAAGGAGGATCCTGGAGGAAGATCCTTCCTGAAGATCCCCTGGAGGAGGGCATGGCAACTCACTCCAGTATCCTTGTCTGGAGAATCNCTTTCTGTTTTTGTTGTGTATCTTACTACTTTCCCCTGTTATTAAGAAACTTTTGTTAATGGTGTTAATAAGTGAAAATTTGCATTGAGTTCGTCTTCTTGTATTGCTATAGCTCCAGATTTTTCTTAGCCCAGGATCCCCCTAGCCACTAAAAAAAATTAACCAAAGCAAAAGCACAAGTGTTTCATTGTACAAGAATACTGTGAAGCCATTCATGTAATAAAAAGTGTATGTTAGGATTTCACTGACTTTAAATCCTGGCCATCTTCTGGGAATGAGTCTGTCATTCATTATGGAGTGCAGCTGAAATCAACCAAATGTTATTTTCAGTATCTAAGAAAAGCTTTCCTGTTGTATGTGCCAGGCACTATGCTGGGCCTGTCTCTTATACACATCTAGATGTGTATAAGAGGAATCACACACACACAGAATCACACACACACACACACACACAGAATCACACACACACACACACACACACACACACACACTGGGGTAATTGGTTCTCTTGGCCCCTCCCTTTCCGTACTCCAGCAGTCACAGAGCCTCTAAGATTTTCCTGTCAATTCACTTTCCCTGCATGCCTGTCATACTGACTCTTTGCCGTTTCCTGTACCTACCAAGATGTTCCCACCTCAGGGCCTTTGCACTTGTCTCCTCTGCCTGGAATACTTTGCCCCTAAATCTCTACATGACCTGCTGTCTTCATTCAAGTCTCTGCTCAAATGTCACCTCATCTGGGAGGCCTTCCCTAACCCTTCCATCTAAAATAAGCATTCTCTTCCCCACTCTGTCCCTTTAAACTTTCATTTTTTTCAGAGCACTGATCACTTCTTGACATCTGTTTATCTCCTTATTCTTTTTCTGTTTGCTTTTGCAATTGTGGTTGATTTTATTTTTTTTTCTTTATACTTCTTTAGTCTTTTTCAAATATTTGATAAGTAACAGATACTGTACTTATAATGAGAAAAAAAGTGCTATTTGTGAAGGAATTTAAAAAAACCAGTAGAAAAACTCTACAAGGTAATTAGGCCAGCTCTGAATTTTCCAGGTATTTGTTATCTATAATCATAATATATCTGCCTTCTTTTTATTTATGTTAAAAATCTTTTTAAAAATTTTAATTTAATTTTTTTAATACCAAAAACATTTTGTGTTTGAGTATAGCTAATTAACAATACTGTGATAGTTTCGGGTGAATAGCAGGACTCAGCCATGCATAGACATGTATCCATTCTCCCCCAAACCCCCCGCTGTCAAGGCTGGCACATCCCCCTGGCCCAAACCACTTATTCTTCATACTGTTTTTCCCCCTCACTAAGAGAAGAGGACTTGTTTCATTCCCTTGGTTTCTTTGTGCCTGGCCCAATACAGGTACATAGTAGCTCAAAAATTGTTAGCTTAATTTGGTACTGAATTGGTTGCATGGCCCTATGCTAGGGTTCTACTCTGAGCTAAGACCCCTGTGTGTGCCAGGGAGGTTCCCTTTCTGGTCATCTTTGTGCAGCCAATAACAAAACTGAAGCTGAGACTGGAACAGCACAAGCTTTATTCAGTGGTGAAGTGGGAACCCTCGCAAATCAACTTTTCAACCCCAGTCAGGCAAAGACACCAAATGTGTAAGAGGACTGAAGTATAAGGGAGGAAACTGGAAAGTGTGGGAATTATACTATCCATGGGTTATCTGAGAACAGGAGTGTGGCTTGGATCTGGAACTGATACAGCTCTGCTTTTCCGTTCCTATATGTGGCTTTTCCCGCTGCTGTCACGGCAGTTGTCAGCTATCATGGTGCTGGTGGGTGTGTCATTTGGCTAATGTGTTACGATGAGTGTCCAGTGAGGCCCAAGGTCTAGCGGAAGTCAACTCTGCTGCCATCGTGGTCCTAGCTGGTTCTAACCAGGTCTCCTTTTTTTCCTCTTTGTAGCTTCCTCCTGAAACTTAGATAAGTTTCTATTGGTTTCTGTTTGACAGAGGGGCAGGGGTAACAGCCTTGGAAACTGAACTAGTAACACGTGCTCACAGTGGCTACCACTTGTCCTCGACTGGCAGCGAGCGTGGCAGAGAAGGAAGACTGAACCCTTGCATCTTGGTATCTCCTGAGCTTGCTTAGTGCAGTGCCTGAGCCACTGTACCGGGGCAGTGTTCACTGAGTGAATTAAACAGGCAAAATACTAAGAATAATAAAGCAGATAAGGAAGAAGCGAGTAAGGGAAGGAAAAGAAATCACCCTACAGTTTGATATGAGGCAAAGCCATAGTCTTGTTTTTAAAAGTTTCTGTGTAGATTGTTGTTGAAATACTAATGGTAGTGTTAGTTGCCCAGTGTTGTCCAACTCTTTGCAACCCGATGGACTATAGCCTGCCCAGCTCCTCTGTTCATGGAATTCTCCAGGCAAGACTACTGGAGTGGGTAGCCATTCCCTTCTCCAGGGAGTCATTCCAACCAAGAGTCAACCTTGGTCTCCTGCATTATAGGTTGTTGGAATAAAGTTGTATATATTCCATTGCCTGTTAGTTTCATGGCAAGGTAAGGTTATGTGGAAACCTAGAAATCCCAAAAGGTAGAAAGACCTTGTGTGATTGTGTTCTTGTTGGTTAACTAGTGATAGAATTGACTACCTAATATTAGAAATGAGTGAGTATGAGTGAAGTCTCTCAGTCGTGTCCGACTCTTTGTGACCCCATGGACTGTAGCCTACCAGGCTCCTCCCTCCATGGGATTTTCCAGGCAAGAGTACTGGAGTGGGTTGCCATTTCCTTCTCCAAATATTAGAAATAGCAAATGGGAAGTCAAACTTCATTTTACTTTTTTAAAAATTAAATTGCTTTATTAAAAACCACACAATTTAGAACTTAGTAATTTTACTTTTGAAGAACCATGCAAATCATTGGTTTTGTCTTTGAAAAAAGAGAAAGCCAATGTCTGTTGCCTTTGAGGTATTTAATGTATCCTGAATTCATGGATTAAAAGCTCACCCCTTCTCCTCACAGTATCGCCACCCCATTTTCATCTACTTTCATCTTTCTGTTTTTGTTGTGTATCTTACTACTTTCCCCTGTTATTAAGAAACTTTTGTTAATGGTGTTAATAAGTGAAAATTTGCATTGAGTTCGTCTTCTTGTATTGCTATAGCTCCAGATTTTTCTTAGCCCAGGATCCCCCTAGCCACTAAAAAAAATTAACCAAAGCAAAAGCACAAGTGTTTCATTGTACAAGAATACTGTGAAGCCATTCATGTAATAAAAAGTGTATGTTAGGATTTCACTGACTTTAAATCCTGGCCGTCTTCTGGAAATGAGTCTGTCATTCATTATGGAGTGCAGCTGAAATCAACCAAATGTTATTTTCAGTATCTAAGAAAAGCTTTCCTGTTGTATGTGCCAGGCACTATGCTGGGCTGGACATTTAATGGCAAGCACCCTAGCTAGAGTTCTTATCTAAACAGTCTCAATGGACTGGCAAAGTTCTTTTTTTTTTTTTTTTAATTTCTTTTTAACTGAAGGATGATTGGTTTACATATTGGTTTGATTTCTGCCATACATCAACATGAATTAGCCATGGTGTACATATGTTGGAGTGGTAAAGAATCTGCCTGCTATACAGGAGACACAGGTTCGATCCCTGGGTCAGGAAGATCCCCTGGAGGAGGGCAACCCACCCCAGTACTCTTGCCTGGAGAATCCCATGGACAGAGGAGCCCGGCAGGCTACAGTCCTTGGGGTCACAAGAGTCAGACAGGACTTAGCGACCAAACCACCACCACCGCAGGTGGTAACATGCTATGGAAGTGAAGGAGACTGCCTGGTGGGCTGCACTCCATCGGCTCCCAAAGAGTCGGACTCACTGAAGTGATTTAGCACGCACACATGTTGTCCTTTATGCTTTATGCTTCATTGTAATGGAAGCTTTCTGGTTGTTTTAAAATAAATAACATTTTGGACCTAAATACTGCTCTAAAATTAACTGATTCATAATATATCAAATCACAAGGGTGGCTGTAAAGCAGTGAATTAACCAGATATAACTAGGTCATTCAAAACATAATGATAAGAGGTGATGATACAAAGTGAAGTTCTGAAGTTCTGTATTTGCTTTGTGGGGGTGGGGAAATGACTGCTTTGTGTATTGAAAGAAATGAAGTCTGACCTTCCTAACAGCCTGATCACAGCCTGGACTTGTCCTTGGTTCATTTTGTGTTTAAGTAGTCTGAGTGCGCCTTCCCCCGTGGTTTGTGTCAGCTGTTCTACAGTTATTGTAAAGTTAGCGATGCTATTGTTTGTGATCCGGATGCATATGTGGTGTTCATTTGTAATGGGCAAGCCGGCTGTGGAGAGCTGGTGCAGCGGGGCTGTGTGAAGTTGTTTCCTATTACTCTTATTTATCTTTCTTTGAATAAGGGGTCCTTTGTTCACTGTTTCCTCAACACAGAATAGAGGATTTATATCTTAGTGTTCAATCTCTACTTCTGTTTTCAATGAGGAAACATTTGCTTCACTCTGCTGCCTGTCTCCTACCATGTACCCAGAGGGTTTTGGAAACTGCTGCCAAGAATTCTTTGGGGGAGCCGGAGTATAACCATCCCAAGAGATTCAGTTCTTAGTGACATTCTTTTTAGTTTAATAAGTCATTGTGAGTGCTGCTGTTTTGATTCTAAGACCCGCCTTTCTTCTTTCCCGAATGTTCTACATGGGTCTAATGATGGCAGTGAAGAAGAGATATGTTCTTTTAGCATGATTTGACTCCATCTACTATTTCGTCCCAGTTTCTAAATGTCACTGAAAAATTTTAGTTCTGATATTTGTTTGGTAGTATACATTGCAAAGATTTTTTTTTTTTTTTTTTTGGTTGCACCTTGTGGCTTCTGGGATCTTAGCTCCCAACCTAACCTCTGGACTGCCAGGGAATTCCCCTGTTGCAGAGATATGAAACAAGAGATTCTGAATGGGGGCATGGTTTTGCTTGGCTCACCCAGTGTTGTTAAGTTTCTGAGTTAGTTGCCAACATTTAAAAGTTAAATGATTTCACTTTTTAATGGCCAGTGACTTAAATTCTGTCTCTTTACTCTCTGCCTCCTCTAGCTGGCGGATGTTCAGTTACTTTTCTTTAATGGTGCTGACTTTCTTCCCCAGGCTGAAGATCTAATAATCACACGGGCCACCGTTTTAAAGGAAAAACCAGACCCCAGGACTCTGGTTTTTGGAACAGTTTTTACAGATCACATGCTAACAGTGGAGTGGTCCTTGGAGCTTGGATGGGAGAAGCCACACATCAAACCTCTTCAAAACCTCTCACTGCATCCGGGTTCATCGGCTTTGCACTATGCTGTGGAAGTAAGTACTTGGAAATTAATGATGGTGACATATTGGTCTTCACTGTGGTTACTAAGTAGTTTCCTCTGCTCAAAGAGCTCTAGGGCAGTGTGGTGTTTACCGTATTAACTAGAGGCCATCATAAGTGTCTATATAAACAGTTGGATTGAAGGTGAGTCTTAACTAATTTTTCAGATTATCTTGAATTTTTAAAATGTCAGTTGAAAAATCATGTAGGTGGTAAGCACACTTTAGGGTGTAGAGAATAAAAATATAATGTTTTGCACATCTTTTAACATTGGCTTATAGTATTATCAGAAAATTATTTGGAACAAATGGGAGACAGTTGGCAAGAAAATTAGCAATCAAAAAGCCTGTACTGTTAATATCTTACTAAGTCACTGCTCTTAGATTTTCTAATGATTGACAGTGGATCATTAGGTACAGTATTATATTTATATTTTAATGCTAACTGCATGGTTTTATGACAGCAATAACTTGTTAGGCATGTTAAGAGACATTTAATTAAATGTCAGCCTTCAAGCATGAATGGAATCATTATAAGCATTAAGTATTAAATAGAAGATGCTTTCTGTGGTCCTTCTTCGGATACACAGCCAAATATACAGTATATTCCCTGTTCCCTATGTGGCTTCCCTGGTGGCTCAGTGGTAAAGAATCTGCCTGCAATATAGGAGACCCAGGTTCAAGCCCTGGGTAGGGAAGATCCCCTGGAGAAGGAAATGGCAACCCACTCCAGTATTCTTGTCTGGGAAATCCCATGTACAGAGAAGCATTGCAGACTGCTGTCACTCATTTTTAATGTATTGGATATCTTTCCTAGAATATTGGGATTCAAGAATCAAGCAGTGGCCTATTATTTAAGGGGCTGAAAGATGGAAATAGTAAATATTCATATTGATATTGATAAAATAACTACATTTGTTTATTGAAATCCTACAATAAGCCCTCTACTGGGTACCTCATATGGGTCAGCTCTTCTAATTGTTTAACTACATTTTTCTCACTTGTTTAAAGTGAGAAAAATATAGTTAATCATTCAGATTCTGGAGTTAAACATCCTGGGTTCAGATCAGATAATAGAGTCATATTATTTTGACCCACAAATTAACATGCATATAGTCTCCTTGGACAGCTTTCTCTTCTACTAATCAGCCCCTTTTTTTGTTTTGTTTTGTTTTTAGAGCTAAAACTACATGTGGTTTTGTTGATTTCAAACGTATTTTTTGATAAAAAAAAGTGAAAGTGAAAGTTGCTCAGTCATGTCTGACTGTTTGCAACCCCAGGGACTATACAGTGAATTCTCCAGGCCAGAATACTGGAGGGAGTACCCTTCCCCTTCTCCAAGGGATCTTCCCAACCCAGGGATCAAACCCAGGTCTTCCGCATTGCAGGCATTCTTTACCAGTTGAGCCACAAGGGAAGCCCAAGAATACTGGAGTGGGTAGCCCATCTCTTCTCCAGTAGATCTTCCCGACCATAAATAGTGACACTTTGACACAGTGAAGGAGAGAAATGGAAGTGTGAGTAGGGAACTTAGATGAAAGAAAATGAAATTTTATAACATTACTTCATTTTCAGGTTATGATAAATATTTAGTGAGATAAAGGATAATTTAAAAAAGTAGGCAACATACTATTTAATGAATACCTATAAAGGAATGCCCAAATAGCTACCATCCAGGCAAAGAAATGAACAGTTTGAGTATCCCAGAAACCTTCTTTGTACCCCTTCTGTGTCATAAACCCTGTATTTTCTGGCACGTGTTATTCTTACTTTTATGATGATTTTTCTTTGCTTTTCACTTTGGATTATGTGTACCTCTAACACTACCATTTTGTCTCTTTTTGAACTTTGTGTAAGTGGAATTATATAAACATATGTATTGCATGTGTGTGCACATGCACACGTATCTATTGTTTGAGCTCAATATTATGTGAGATCTATCCATCCAGGACCAATCCTCATGTCTGTGGGGTCTGGGACAAAAGTAAAAATAGAGACATCCCATAGTCCACCCTCTCTCTTTCTTTCAATCCTGACTCATCCTGTACGACAAGGGGCCTTTTGCACATGCACATAGATGCCCACCCCACCTGCAAACAGATGACCCTTGGCCATCCCTTGGACTTAGGTGCAAGCACCCTAGTGATCCTGTCTGTTCTTAAGAGATCAGGAGGCCTGTTCAGACCCTGAAAATAGGATCAGGGCCATTTGGGCAGGGAATTCAGGGAATCCCTACAACTGAGTATTTGGAGTCTGTCTAGAAAAGGGTCCAGTCAACTACTTCTTCCAAGGAGGTCACAACTGGGGGAAGATAGAGGTGAGAGGCCCCTGAAAGTGTGAAACTCAGGGCAGAGACCTGTGTTATCCGAGTCTCAGGGTGGTAGGTACCACATAGTATGTTCCTTATAGCAGTAGTGTTATATTATGTGAATATATTCAGTCTGTTTTTGACCTGGCACTTGTCCAGTTTCCTTCTGTGAACGTTCTTGTGCATAGTATGCTGTTGTACTTGTTTACATGTTTCTTTAAGTCAGCAGTTCTTGAAGTGTGGTCCATAGACCCCCCTAGGCTGCCCTTTGAAGAGATTGCCTAAGGTAAAACTCTTCACAGTAATACTAAGGTATTATTTTTCTTTCTCATTGTGTTGACATTTGTACCAGATAACGCTTTGCCACCCAACCCGTTAGTCACTGTATTGTTTATTGCATTGCATGACGGTATAAAAAGAATGTCAGCTCTACTTAATGTTCTCAATGAAGTGTAATAATGATTGAGTTTATTAAATCTTGACTCTTACATAAACATTTTATTCTGTGTGAGAAAACATCCATTTCCCATGAAGCACTCTGTTATACTGAAGTGCCATGGTTGCCTCAAGGAAAAGCAACCGCATGATTGTTTTTGTGTGGTGAACTCAACTGGCTACTTTGTCTACCTGGCACCATTGTTCCTTGAAAGAACAAAGTTGTTCAAACTTGTGTGTGTTTTTTTGAAAATGAGTGAAATAAGCCTGTCACTTCAAGTAAAACAATGGACTATATTTATGGGCAGTGGTAAAATTCTAGCTCTCAAGTGAAAATTGGAATCTTTGGAAAATTTGTATCCCCCACCCTTTCCTCCTATTAAAGAGGTCTGATTTTGTATTATATTGGTGGTTACCAATGTTTTAATGATATTGGTAGTTTTAGAAGGAGTTACCCTTTGAAAGGTCTGTGTAACTCAGGCAACCAGTATTTCTCCAAGTGAGTGTTCCATGATATTACAAATTTATATATGAATAAAGATTCATTCAAAGTGTAGATTTCCCTGGTAGCCCAGTGGTTAAGACTCCCACTTCCACTGCAGTGGGCACAGGTTTGATCCCTAGTCAGTGAACTGAATCCTGCTTGCTGCAGCCATAAAATTAAAAAGCAAACAAACAAAACCCCAAAATCCCCGAAGTACATTTTAACATGAAAAAAACAAAAATTATTCCAAGTACAAGATAGGATTTTTGATATGTCAGTTTGGCTATTGTAAACTGAGGTCCCTAGAATTCCATTTTTCGTTTCCCTTTGGTTTGGGACTGCAAGGACATTCTCTTGTGAACCTTGGAGGACTTTGGGAGGCGGTGGTCATTTTTCATTCAGTCACACACTAATCTGGGTGCCCTTTGAAGGAATTTTGCAGATGTGGTTAAAGTCCCTGATTGGTTGATTTGAGGTTATCCAGAGGAAGATTACTGGGTGAGCCTGACCTCAGGACATCCGTGTAGGTCTGGCTGCTCACATGCACTCACTGTCCTGCTCTGTCTCCCTTCCTGAGTCAGGTGGGGATGGGCTGCAGCTCACATCTCCTGGTCCAGCCTGCTTGTGGCCTTGTTTCTCAGTGCTCATCCTACAGATTTTGTACTTTGCTTAGCCGCCTCCACAGACACTTTGGGCAATTTCTTCTAACAAATCTGTAGATGTTATATATATTTCTCCTGGTTCTGTTTCTTCTCAGTTGAACCCTGACTGAGACCATTGGATTTTAAGAAATTAACAGAGTATAAAAACCTTACTGTGGGGTTTCAGATTCTGCAGTGCAGCTAAGCTGTAAGGGACCAGCAGTTGTCAAGTTTTAGAAGAGTATCAGAGATTAATACCCATGATTATCTGAAAAAGTTATCACAAGTCCTTTCTTCCTCAACCATATATCTATATGAGACTGGATTTTCTTTGTGTACTTCAGCCAAAATTTCTTATTGCAAAGGACTGAATGCAGAAGCAGATAGGAGAATCCAGCTGTTTTTTGTTAAGCCAAACATTAAAGATTTGCAATAATGTAAAACAGGGTCACATTTAATATTAATCCTCTTGGAAAATATAGATAATGTGAATGAAAATATTTTAACATCATAGTCTATTATTGTTAATAAATACAATTTCTCACTATGGCTATGATAAATATTGATAGAATACTTTCTAAATAAAAACTCTTTGAGACCTTTATAATTTTTAAGAGTGTGAAGGCATCTGACACCAAAAAACTTTGAGAAATACTACTTGAGGATATATCTAGGAATGTGCTGCTGGTATTGAACATATCTTCGATTTTATGAGAAAGGGGAAACTTTTCCATGGTGATTTTACCAGTTTTTATACTCACTAGCCATGAATTAGCAGATACATTCAATCACAACTCATCAACTTTGCCAGTTCTTATAGCCTGACTGAATTTTTAGCTTATTAATAAGATGACATGTTATTGTGATATTAATTGCCACTTCTGAAGAGGTTGAACACATTTTCAAATGTTTGTCAATTGGATTTCATTTTCTTTGAGGTGCCTGCTTGTTTCCATCTTTGCTCACTCTATTGTCTTGTCTTTTTTATTTGTTAGAAGTACGTTATATATTTTGAATATAGGTCTTATGTCATTTATATGTGTTTTAAATATTTTCTTCCACACTTTGACTTTTTATTCTCCCCATAAGTTTTTGATGACAAGAAATAAATTGCACTTTTTGGGGAGGTGGGGGGCTATGCCACGCAATTTGTGGATTATTAGTTTCCCAATCAGGGATTGAACCCAGGCCAAGGCAGTGAAACCCCAGAATTCTAACAACTAGGCCACCTGGGAACTCCACATATCAATTTTTAAAAGTTGAATTTATCAATCTTTGCTTTAGGTTTGGTTTTGTGTCTTGTTTAAAGAGTCTTTTTCTACTCCTAGATTATGAAGACATCTTCCTGTATTATTGATTTTGTCCGTCACAGTTAGGTCTTTAATTTCAGCAGTTGATTTTTGTATGAAGTAGGGGTCCAGTTTTTCTTTCTGTTTGTCTGTTTTGTTTTCCTGCTGCTGCTGCTGCTAAGTCGCTTCAGTTGTGTCCGACTGTGTGCGACCCCATAGATGGCAGCCCACCAGGCTCCTCCATCCCTGGGATTCTCTAGGCAAGAATACTGGAGTGGGTTGCCATTTCCTTCTCCAGTGCATGAAAGTGAAAAGTCAAAGTGAAGTCGCTCAGTCGTGTCCGATTCTTTGTTTTCCTACAGATACCCGATTGTCCCAGCACCATTAAAGAAGGCTTTTTTCCTTCTGATACATCATAGCACATCTTAGCACATACATGAGGTTCTGCTTCTAGATCTCTATTTGCCTTCCATTGTCTTGTCTCTCTTTTGTTTCATTGTTTTGCTTGTCCATCTGGGCAAAAGCCACACTGTCTTTATCTCCAAATCACTATAAGGAGTCTTTTATTTTTCTTTAATAAGGAGTCTTGATGTCTACTAGGACTAGCCCTTCTGTTTCACTCTTCAGGAGTGCCTTGGATATTTCTGTTCTTTTCCTTTTTCTTATAGCTTAGATTCAGTTTATCATGTCAGTCAAACTTTTGTGATTCAGTTTGTTGCAAGAAAAATAAATGCCCCGACATGATTTTCATTTGGATTGCATTATAGTTTATCAGTCAATTGTGGGAGAATCGGCATCTTTATATTTTATTTTTTAATCCTAAAGCATTTTATTTTTTTAAACTTTTGATTTTGATTATAGTCGATTACCAATATTGAGATAGTTTCAAGTGGGCAACTGAGGACTCAGCCATGTATATACATGTATCCATTCTCCCTCAAACTCTCCTCCCATTCAGGTTGCCACGTAACACTGAGCAGAGATAACCTGCACTGTTCATTAGTGCGATCTTTATAATATAGAATCTTTAAATCTGTGAATATGAGATTGCTTTCTGCTTTAGTTAGGCCTTTAATGATTTGATAAGTTTTATATTTTCCTTATGTCTTTCGCTTCTGTTAGATTTTCCCCAGCTAGGAGCTGGTTTTAATTCTACCTTAAATAGATAGTGTTTTTATTTTCTAACTGCTGCTGTTATGTGGGAATATAGTTTCTTATCTGGTTACCTTGCCTAAACAGATAATTTCAAAAGATTATGTCAGTTTTTCTGGATTTTCTACATTTAATCTTTTCTGTGTCTCAAGATCTATGACAGGTTTTTTTTCTTCTCCCAACTTTATACTTCTATTTCAGGGTTTCTCAAGTGATCCTAGTGGTAAAGAACCCTCCTGCCAAGGCAGGAGACATAAGAGATGTGGGTTTGATCCCTGGGTCGGAAAGATCCCCTGGAGTTATTTCATGACCCTTGCTTTACTTTATTGGTAGTGCAATACTGATTTAAAGTATTCGTAGTTACAGCAGGCAATATGTGATGGCCTCAATCTGAAAGAAAAGCTTTAAATTTTATCACTTTAATAGATAAACAACAAGGACCTACTATAACACAGGAAACTATTCAATATCTTGTAATAACCTATAATGGAAAAGAGTCTGAAAAAGGATATATATATACATGACCCTTGCTTTACTTTATTGGTAGTGCAATACTGATTTAAAGTATTCGTAGTTACAGCAGGCAATATGTGATGGCCTCAATCTGAAAGAAAAGCTTTAAATTTTATCACTTTAATAGATAAACAACAAGGACCTACTATAACACAGGAAACTATTCAATATCTTGTAATAACCTATAATGGAAAAGAGTCTGAAAAAGGATATATATATGTGTATATATATATATATAAACTGAATCACTTTGCTGCATACCTGATGCTGAAACTAATGCATTGTAAATCAACTATACTTTTTTAAAAACTGCCATTTTAAATATAATATTTGTTGCAAATTTATTGGAGAAAGCCTTTATCACTTAAAGAAGATTCTATTTTTCCTTAGTTATTGAGGAAACTTTTTAAAAAAAATCATGAATGAATGTTTGGTTTTATCAGGTGCATTTATTACATCAGTGGGATGATAGTTTTTTTTCACATAAACTATTAATATAGTGAATTTCATATATTTTCTAATATTAAACCATTGACTATTCTTGGGATAAATCCAGCGTAGTTAGACTGTTATCCTTTGTGTATTTTGCATCTTCATTATTCAATGACATTATCATATAATCTTTATGTAAATTTGAACCTATATCAAATGTGTACAGTTTTTAAACTGAAATAAATTGAACCTTATAAAGTTACTTACCTTCTTTATTTCCAGCAGTGCTTCTTGTCTGAAAGGTTGTTTTGTTATATATTTAGCAATATCACCTCACTGGCTTCATTTTTAAAAGTGTTTATATGACATTGCTTTTTATGCTTTTTTGTTTCAGATGTTATCAACTGAGTTAATCTGATGACCAAATCTTTTAACCAAAGCTCTAGTCTTATTACAGTTAATAAATTAACCACATATTTGCGCTTCAGCAAAACATCTCCTCTTGTGCTTTTTAGTTGTGCTCCAGAATTTGTATTTCTTTGCTCTTGTAAGCTTTGAGGCTGTAAGCATCTGAAGGCCCAATTTTTATTCTCATTCAGCTTAGCATATTTTCTAATTTCCGTTCTTTTTCTCCTTTAACTCACTCTTTAATATTAAGTGATGGATTTCTTTTTTTCCAAAATGTGTATATCTTATGGTTACATTTCTGCTTTTGAGATCTAGCTTATCTTAAACATGTGAAAGAACACGCCTTCTGCAGGTAGTATGTGCAGGGCTCTGTGTCCACTGGGTTAGTTTGTTGTTTCTGTTGTTCAAATCATCCATATTTTTACTTTGTTTTAACCTGTTTGTTATATCAATCACTTAGAGAACCTGTTATATCAATCACTTAGAGAACGTGTGGTAGAAATTTTCCTTTTTAAAAAAAAAAAATTTTATTGAAGTATAGTTGATTTACAGTGTGGTATCAGCTTTTGGTCTGCAACAACATGATTCAGCTATGCCTATACATACAATCATCCTTTTTAGATTCTTTTCTCAAATAGTTTATCACACAAAAAAATTCCCATTAAAATGTTCGATTTTTCCTCTTTTCTATATATTTATCAATATGCACTAACTTCAAAGTCTTTTCATTTCCCTCCTCAGCATTTTGTTTGTGACCTCACCCTGAGTAGGTGGCGTTGCCCTAGCAAGAGCCTTGAGCTGCTTGGTTTCTGTGATTTGGGAGGCTGAACCACCTTCAGTCACATAGATATCCACTCTCCAGAGTTCATAGGAGCCAGATAAAATGAAAAGATACATGGGTGTTTTGGGATGGATTGGGGGCAGGGTACTATGGGATCTTTGATTCCATTTCTGTTTTGTAGGCAGTCAGTCCACATTGTGTAGACGTGTGTGTTATTTAACCATCCAGCTCCTGTAGTACAAAGCGTAACTCTGAATTCCCTCCAGATCTCGCTGATAAAGGGACTTCTTTTTATCCCAGGGACCAAAACCGGTCTGTCTGGCTTTTCTAGATTTAGGGTCTGTGTCAATAGCTTTACATGGTGAAAGTGACGAAGAGCCATAGAAAAGTCAGTTTTCAGAACACGGGGACTGTTTTCATTTATTTACCTTCTAACATTTATTTTTCTTTTATCTTCAGTTATTTGAAGGGTTGAAGGCATTTCGGGGAGTAGATAATAAAATTCGTCTGTTTCGGCCAAACCTCAACATGGATAGGATGTACCGATCTGCTATGAGGGCCACTTTGCCGGTACGTAAATTAAGAATTTCTCTTGTAATTGGTCACTGAATTCCACCAAATGAAACATTGCTGAGTATTTACATCAGTATTTACTATAAATCATATGAGCACTGAAGTTATTTCTGGTCTGTTTTTTAATCAGTGAGGTAAAAATGCAAGAAGTAGCCATCTGGCAATTCCACAATCTATTTCTTTATGAGTGTCTGTGAGGATTTAATGTGTATGTGGGAGATAATAGGACAAGGAAAAAAAATATGCCTCAAACTGAAATAATAAAATTTAAAGAGTATATGAAATTGTAGTATGAAATACGGTGTACTACACAGATAATTAGGGAGTTTTCCCTAATTGCTTAAGATGCTACTAATAAGTATCAGTTCAGTTCAGTTCATTTCAGTCTGTCAGCCGTGTCTGACTCTCTGCGACCCCATGAATCGCAGCACGCCAGGCCTCCCTGTCCATTACCAACTCCCGGAGTTCACTCAGACTCACGTCCATCGAGTCAGTGATGCCATCCAGCCATCTCATCCTCGGTCATCCCCTTCTCCTCCTGCCCCCAACCCCTCCCAGCATCAGAGTCTTTTACAATGAGTCAACTCTTCTCATGAGGTGGCCAGAGTACTGGAGTTTCAGCTTTAGCATCATTCCTTCCAAAGAACACCCAGGGCTGATCTCCTTCAGAATGGACTGGTTGGATCTCCTTGCAGTCGAGGGGATTCTCAAGAGTCTTCTCCAACACCACAGTTCAAAAGAGTCGATTCTTCGGTGCTCAGCCTTCTTCACAGTCCAACTCTCACATCCATACATGACCACAGGAAAAACCATAGCCTTGACTAGGCGGACCTCAGTCGGCAAAGTAATATCTCTGCCTTTGAATATGCAGTGATTTAATTAGTTGTTTTGACATTTTATCCCAAGTTTTATTAACTTTTTTTTCAAGAAAGGATATAAAAATGTTTTCTCAAAGCCACTGGTTCCTGACTATCCCATTGTTTGTTATGGAGCAGAATTCATTCTGAGGTGGGTTGGAAGACCGTAAGGTTCATGCCTAGGTAGGAGGAACTTAGATTACTTTCATTCCCCGAGACGTGAACAGGCTGCCTTTCTAAACTGAAAGAAGTCTTTTCTCCATTGAGATATTTCATTTGTCCCTGACCTTCACCTGAAGGTCTTCAGTTGAAGAAACCCAAGTGATGACTCTTTTTTATTTTTTTTTTAAAGGATATAAAAACGTTTTCTCATAGCCACTGGTTCCTGACTATCCCATTGTTTGTTATGGAGCAGAATTCATTCTGAGGAAGGTTGGAAGACCTTAAGGTTCACGCCTAGGTAGGAGGTAACTTAGATTACTTTCATTCCCCGAGACGTGAATAGGCTGCCTTTCTAAACTGAAAGAAGTCTTTTCTCCATTGAGGTATTTCATTTGTCCCTGACCTTCACCTGAAGGTCTTCAGTTGAAGAAACCCAAGTGATGACTCTTTTTTTAGCCAGGCTCTCCCTTCTTCTTCCTTTTTATTTTATTTTGGCTGTGCGGATTCTTCGTTGTGGCATGCAGGCTCAGTTGCCCCACAGCATGTGGGACCTTAGCACTCCTACCAGGGACTGAGCTCACGTCTCCTACATTGGAAGGTGATTCTTAACCGCTGGACCACCAGGGAAGCCCTTCCTTCTTCCTTTTGGAACCCACGCTTTACCGCTTTCTTCAGAGGCCATAGTATAGAAGCAGAAGGAACATTCAGGTAATTTCTTTCAGTTCAGTCCTAGTTCTACTCTTTACCCGTTACAGACAAATCATTGGGAAATCCTTTTAAAATGAGGACAGAAGAAAAGGGAAGTAACATTTATTGGACATCAGCTCTGCCACAAACTGCGTTATGTGGTTTTACATTCTTTGCATTTTTAATCGTAGCAGTGAACCACTGCCAAGAAGGTATGCCTTGTACATTTTAGCAGCACCTTTGCTCAGATTAAAAAGCTCAAGCCCAGAGAGGTTAGATGACTTGCCTAAGCTCACACAGAATAAAGGGACAGGGTAAGAACTTTGATACCTGCCAATGCAGGAGACGTGGGTTCCATCCCTGGGTTGGAAAGATCCCCTGGAGAAGGAAATGGTAACCCACTCCAGTATTCTTGGCTTGGGAAATCCCAGGGACAGAGGAGCCTGCAGGGCTACAGTCCATGGAGTTGCATAGAGTCAGAAATGACTTAGCAACTAAACAACAGCAAAGTGTAATATACAAGATTTATCTTTCATATTATGTCAGTTGTTTGCACTCTCACCTGAATTCATGAGTGTAAGTTTTACATGTTACTCAAGTTATTTTTCTGAGTTTTATTGCTTGGAGTTGTAGTTTTTGCCTTTGAAGGTAGTTGCTGTGGTATTTGATGCATAAGCATTCTTAATTTTATATTTTAATTGTATAATATGGCTGCTAACATTAGAAGTTTCTTTTTGTCATGTTTCAGCTGCTTTTTCGACTTGAATTCTTCAGTATCGGGATCACTACTTTTGCTTTTTTTTCTCTTTCTTACTCTCTTTTTTTTGATATGCCATGGCCTCTCTCTCTAATTTTTAGTCTTTCTGATTTACTTTGTTTTAGGTTATCTTTTTTTTTTTTAATTGAGGTATACTTGATGTACAATATTATGTAAATTTTAAATGTAGAACAGTGATTCACAATTTTTAAAGGTTATATTCCATTTATGGTTGTTAAAAAATAATGGTATAGTCTCTATGCTATATAATATATCCTCGTAGCTTATTTTATACATAGTAGTTTGTACCTTTTAATCCTCCACCCTTATTTTACCCCACCTTTCTTAGGTTATCTCTTGCATACAGCATTAGTTCCTTTTTATGAGCTGTATTAAAAAATTATTTTCTCTTAATGATTGTTGAATTTGATCTCAGTTTTGTCATTGCGTGTTACGTGCTCCTGTATGCATTGAGCCTGGCACGGGGTCACAGAGACTCGTACACCACTGAGCGCGTTTCACATGCATTGTTGTATTTTCTTTATTTCTTTGTGATGTGCTTTACTTGCATTTCCGTTTTAGAAATGTCTTTGGACATTTTGGATTTTTTGTTTTTTGTTACAGAAGCTACTTGTGTGCTTACGCCTTTTAAAAACACCCTCTTTCTTGTTTTCATGTTTTACTTTCTACTGTCCTTTATTTTAGTTTTTAATGGTGTGCTTTGATCCTTACCTTATGTGCTGTTTCAATAATCAATGAGTTTATTCTGTGCTTCTCTTTTTTTTCTCTTCTCCCATGTTTTTAGTTGAATTATGCCTACTTTGCCTTCAAACCTAACTGCAGATTTGGTTTTGCACTTAGGTTTACAGGTAAATTTGTTAAATCCTCACTATCAGTCTTTGGCTGAACTTTCCTAGTCACCTACTGGTTAGATCTATCTCAATTTTTAGTAGATTTTTAAAGAGCTTGTGAACACGATTTCCCTGAATTTTTACATATTTAAAGTTGTTTTTCGGTAGCCTTGATACTGGAAGAACAGCTTGGTTCACACTTTGTTTCCTTGCTTACAAATGTGGCCTTGTTCTTTATGTCATTTTTTTGAGAAATCTGATCCCATTCTTAATTTTCTTGCACTTACAAGTTATTTGATCCTTTTGTTTGAAATTCCTGGTTTTATTTTCCCTTTTATTTTTACAGTCTGAATAGTTTCATGTGATTGATGTCTTGGAGTTCCCTATAGCAGGTCAGTCGTCTATCTACTGGATTCTTTTAATATATATAATTGGGCCTTTTGTTTCTGAGACACTTTCATTTGGATTATAGTTTTAAATATTCTAATGTTTTTCTTCTCTTGGTACTCTAGTTACACATATCTTTGTCTATCTTTCATTTCAAAAGCTTTCTATTTTTTACTTCATCATGTCATTTTCATCCTCTTTTACTATTTTCTTCAATGCCTTTTATAGGTTTTATTTGTATTTATTCTTGAGCACCTTGTGATTTGATCTTCAATTTTGATAGAATTTTATCTTCTTCACCTTTTTTTTGTTTCTTTTAGCTTTTGTTCATTCTGTTTTTCAGCTTTAAATTTGTGATCCAAAGTAGTTTTTGTTGTTGTATATCAGATTCGTGTTTAAGGAGATAGAATTGAGCCTGGAATGTTTATTAATGTTTTTTGCTTTGTTTTTGATTTGGAGAGGTATTTTTCATCTGCATAATTGTTCTGACTTAATTCTGTAGTAGTTTTATGTAGATGACGGTTGCTCATGGTTCTGCATTTCTGTGAGCAAGGCTGATGTCTTAGGGACTTAGGAGAATACTAATTTAACACTACTCCCTCTGTTACTGTCACAAAGCGCGCTTTTTCCCTAGGTCTGTCTTTCCTCTTGTAGGGAAAAGGATTGTGCGTCCCTCAGTTAGCCTTCGGGGAAGGCAATGGCATCCCACCCCAGTACTCTTGCCTGGAAAATCCAATAGACGGAGTAGCCTGGTGGGCTACAGTCCATGGGGTCGCTAACAGTCAGACAGACTGAGTGACTTCACTTTCACTTTTCTCTTTCATGCATTGGAGAAGGAAATGGCAACCCACTCCATTATTCTTGCCTGGAGAATCCCAGGGATGGGGGAGCCTGGTGGGCTGCCGTCTATGGGGTCACACAGAGTCGGACACGACTGAAGTGACTTTGCAGCAGCAGCAGTTAGCCTTGGTGTTGGGTTGATAGGTATCAAGGGAGATTCCTGGGAGTGGGGAGGCTCTTAGGAGGGAGTTCAGGAGGGTGACTGTCTTAGTTTTAGCCCCTGTAATTGTCAGGATTGAAGCCATTGTAATAAATGTAAGCTGAAAAGGGATTTATTGCAAGAATTCTGGGATCTCGCCCTATACAGAGTGGCAGCTGGGCCTTCTTGAGGTATGAAGCCAGGGTGAGTGGTGAAGCCACCTGCTTAAGGTCACACAGCTAATAAGGAGCAGCGTTAGGATTTGACCCCAGCTCAGTCTGACTCTCGTTCTTGCTCATGACACCCTGCTGCCTCTGCTTGTTTTCAGGGCTTCCACACACACAGTGCAGAAGTCATTAAAAATGGGAAGTGGCCTCTTTGTTGCCTCCTGCCTGACTTTGTACTAGAAGCAGCGGCCAGTTTAAGAAAGCCCTTTAAACCCACATCTTTTTTCTGTAAAGTAAATAATTGATATAGCTTCTCACTTTAAAAAATTTAATTTTGTACATTGTGTGTCCCAACAGAAAAATAGTATTCTTTCTAATTGCTGTTGCCATCATCTCCCTTCCAGAATATAATATTAGTTAATGGCAGACATGATACTGTTTCAATTATTAGAAATACTTGCTGTCGAAAGCTTCTTCTTTGGCTATCCAGAGGAGTCTGGAGTTTCTTCCGTGGTTGTTTTTTGGATTCTGCAGATCAGATGATCTGCCAGTTGAGATGTGGGTGCCAAGTCAGGAGCCATTTAAATATAGCAAGAAAGAACTAGGAACTGGGAAGTATTTTATAGATGTTAAAGGGAGAAAGTGAGGTGGAGGAGGGGCTGATGATGAATGCTGTGATTAAAGTGGAGATGCAACTTCCGAAAATGAAAAAGTGTTCATGTTAAATAGTGATTTTTCCCAAGTGTTGAAAATAGATAATGAAAACTCACTTGGACTATAAATGTAGTAAAGTTAAACAAGCCATTTCTAAAAGCCAGAATTAAGAGTTGGCTCAGCATAAAGAAGGCTTTATAAAATGCCTCTCTTCGTTCATGATCCCGATGGGCCAGGCCCCAGGATGTTTCAGGAAAGGTCCCTGAACTAGGTAATTTAATATTCTCTACAGAGTAAATGCGTGCTCTATTCATAGTGCTTTGTCAGGTAAAATTATTAAGCTTGTTTTTCCCTTGCTGCTGCTTCTCCTTCCTAATTATTCTGCCCAGTGACACCTAAATGAGAAAGCTGGCAGGATTGTAAGCAGGGAGTTTATTCAACGAATATTTACTGTGCGCTGGTCATCTGCCAGGCTTTGTTCTGGGCAAACAAGTAGACACATTCAAACGGCTGAGCTAACACCTACTTTAGATTTCAGAAGTAAGTTTTTTGGCTCTATTGACTGTATAGCCCAAAAAAAATTGTTATTAAATTTGAAACATGCTCTTATGTGTTCATATGTTATACACAAAACCTTTGGACTCTCATTCTTTTCTGAGTCAAACAATATGGTACTTAATTGAGTCTCCACCAAAGAGCTCTTCCTGTCTTCTGACCAGCCATTCTGTTCATCCATCACAGTGAGTGCCTATTGTGGACATAAATTTTGCTTTTCTTAATAATTTAATTACTTATAAAAGAGTATGATACAGTGAGAGGGAGACTTCTGGAAAAATGCCTCCAGTCACAAAGTGAGACAGGTGTATAGGGACAGGAAATAAGGCTGCAGGGCCAACACAGTGGTTAAAGTGGGCATTCTGCCTGCCTACCTTCTTTATCTTCTGGTTATTGCCTGTGTCAGAATTGGTCTCTTCCTCCCCAGCAGTTGGAGACCAAATACTCAGATCTTTCTACATAAAGAACTTTAGGATATGGTGGTCAATATGTGAAAATTTTTTAAAATTATGGGTAGCCTGTTTCCTGTCTCTTGACTTTGAAATAAGGAAAATGTTGCTAAATGTAAAAAAAGTTGTTAAGGACTGTGGCTTCCTCTTTTACAGTATTGGTATGTTTAAAGAGTTAGTTTTCTTAATTGTATCTTGGACATTTTCAAAGATGTAAGAGCAGAGAAGGTAGTAAAATGCACCACTGTTTACCCATCATCTGTTGACTGTCAACAGCTGTCAGTGTGACCAGTCCTACTCCATGCATATCCCCCTCCCCATCATTGATGCAGATCCCAGTCATATTGTTTGTAAATAAATTGTATCTTGGACATTTTCAAAGATGTAAGAGCAGAGAAGGTAGTAAAATGCACCACTGTTTACCCATCATCTGTTGACTGTCAACAGCTGTCAATGTGACCAGTCCTACTCCATGCATATCCCCCTCCCCATCATTGATGCAGATCCCAGTCATATTGTTTGTAAATGTTAAAGTGTCATCAATAAATGATAAGGCACTGTTTTTAATAAACATAAATTTACTGTCATTACATCTAAAAAAAATGAGCAGTTCTATTTGAGACATGTTGAAGACCCTCCTTATTCATATCATGCGTAATATAGGTCACTGTGTTAAACAAGAGCGTGAGAAGTAATGGCACTCAGGCCTTAGATTCAGCGTTAGGTTGAAATGCCAGTTTTGCTGCTTTTTAACTGCATGAGGGCTGGTTAAGCTCTCTTCATCTCACTTAGCCTCAGTTTCCTTAGCTGTTAAATGGAAATAGCAGTAATACTAGCCTCAGAGCTCTGAGTTACAAATGAAGCAGTGAAGGTGAAGTGACTAGAATATTGTTTTATTATTATGTATAGAACATTTTCAATAACACTAGTCATTGTTACTTTATTTGGAGATATAAGGAAATGTACCTTAGGTACGTAGGCTTCCCAGGTGGCTCCGTGGTAAAGAATCTGCCTGCCAGTGAAGGAGATGCAGGAGTTACGGGATCGGTCCCTGGGTTGGGAAGATCCCTGGAGTAGTAAGTGGCGACCCACTCCAGTATTTTTGCCTGTAGAGTCCCATGGACAGAGGAACCCGGCAGACCGCAGTCCATGGGATTGCAGAGAGTGGGACACGACAGAGCATGCAGAAGGAAATAGACAGACAACTAATTTCACATTCCGCCTTTCAAGTGTAGATGATGTTTTAAGGTGGTTTGCATTCAGTGATCCTCTAAGCCTCTGATTTTTATGGGATGCTGAAAAGTCTAAGTATTATTTTAATTCAGAGGTATATTTTACACGTTTCTCAGAAGCAGATGATTCGTTTTAGGACATACGATACTGCTGAAAGGAATAAGTATTTAATCTTTACCCAAATCTTGGATGCGTCTATGTATATCTGTATGAAAGCTTTGAGATGCCCTAAGAGGTCTTGCTCGTGGGTTTATTTTGGTTCCGCTCTGTCTTCGCTGTTCTCTGCAGTCGCGGCGCACGGCGCCCCTCTTCACTGCCGTGCTGAGGCTCCCATTGCTGCGGCTTCTCGTGTCGCAGCGCACGGGCTTCAGTGCTTGCCGCGTGTGGCTCAGTGGCTGTGGCTTCTGGGCCGGTGAGCACAGGCTCAGGAGCTGTGGCAGAGGGACTCAGTTGCTTCGTAGTGTGAGGGATCCTCCCGGACCAGGGATTGAACCTGTGTTCCCTGCGCCGGCCGGTGGATTCTTATCCACTGCGCCACCAGGGAAGTCCAAGAGACCGTCATTCATAGACCTCCCCATAGCTTAAAGATAAAAAGCAGATCTAAATGCGCTCTGTATGCCAGTCTCCTTAACGTGATAGTCTGGGCAACTGTGAAGTGAAAGTGGTGTCAGTATTATGGCTTACACTCTCCTTTCTCCCCTCTATTTAATCCGTTTAATCTTTTCTTCTTTTACACCGTCCAGAATGTACAACGTTGAGAGAAATTTGTCTTTGTAGCTGAAGTTCTTTCATAGTAGGGTATTCTAATTATAGTAAAAGTTGAGGATAAATTGTTCAGCATAAACAGTTCAATTTATAGACTTTCTGGAATAAATTGCTTACATATTTTTAGTTTTTATTTTTTAATACTTGAAGTGCACATCACTTTCATCCAGATTTTCCTGATTTATAAAATGTTCAATTCTGGTTTTTAAAATTATTTTTTGATAGCTTTATTAAAGTAAAATTTTGGAAAATCCCGTGGACAGAGGAGCCTCGTAGGCTGCAGTCCATGGGGTCGCGAAGAGTCGGACACGACTGAAGCAACTTAGCAGCAGCAGCAGCAGCATGGTCATAAAATTCACCCATTCTAAGGCTGCGATTCAGTGACGCTTTAACACATTTTTGACTAGGGGATTTTTGCAGAAACTAATGCCTGTGGNAGGCTGCAGTCCATGGGGTCGCGAAGAGTCGGACACGACTGAAGCAACTTAGCAGCAGCAGCAGCAGCATGGTCATAAAATTCACCCATTCTAAGGCTGCGATTCAGTGACGCTTTAACACATTTTTGACTAGGGGATTTTTGCAGAAACTAATGCCTGTGGCTGGTGATTTGTTATGAAACTGAATATTGAAATGTCTGTGGTCAATAACGTTTGGGTAACAAAAAATGCAGTAATACATCTCTGGTCAATAATATGTTAATAGATTTATAGAATCGTCACTACAATTTGATTTCATATTTCCATCACCCCAAAAAAGAATCCTTGTGCCCATTACCACCAGTCATTCCCCATACCTAACCCAGATCCAGGCAACCCTTAATTTGCTTTGTTTCTATGGATTTGCGTGTTTGGGGTATTTCGCATAAATGGAATCATATAATTTGTGACCTTTTGTGTCTGGCTTCTTTCACTTAGCATAATTTTTTTTAGCATAATGTTTTATGGTTCATCCATGTTGTATCATGTATCTACATTTCAATCCTTTTTTAATTGCTGAGTAATGTTCTATTGTATGGGTGTACCATATTTTGTGTATTTATTCAGAATTGATGGACATTTGAGTTGTTTTCATGTCTTTAGTGTTATG
Organism: Oreotragus oreotragus; assembly: GCA_006410675.1. Classification (NCBI taxonomy): domain Eukaryota; kingdom Metazoa; phylum Chordata; class Mammalia; order Artiodactyla; family Bovidae; genus Oreotragus; species Oreotragus oreotragus. The sequence goes on from SJYX01001980.1 coordinate 233,694, forward strand.
AATAGTACTGCTGTGAACATTTGTAAGTTTTTGTGGGGACATTTAAGAAATTATTCACATATGTAGAAATAATGGTTCTCTGTTAATTCATGTGTTTTTAATTTTTATTTTATTATGTGACAGTATAGTGGAAAGAAGCTCCGTGCAGGGTTTTAGGATTCTGGATTTCATGTTATTATTCCACGTGCTGTTCAGTGTTAGAACAGTGAATCTGTGTTTATAGATCTCAGTTTCTGCTCTAGATTGAATCTTTGTATCCTCTCCAAAATTCATATGTTGAAAACTAATCACCAGTGTGATAGTATTCGGGTAGGCCTTAGGAGGTGATTGGCGTGACTTAGCAGTAGCAGCAGTAGGAGGTGATTAGTACACTTCTAAGAGACACCCCGGGGAGCTCCCTTGCCCTCCTACCAAGTCAGGATGTAGAGGATGGCCCCCCAAGAACCAGGAAGGGGCCCTCATCAGACACTGGGTCTGTCTGTGCCTTGATCTTGGACTTCTCAGACTCCAGAACCGTGGGAGATAAATTTATTTATAAGCACCCACTTTATGGTATTTTTGTTTTAGCAGCCTGAACGAAACTGTGAAAAATAAATTTCTGTTGTTTATAAGCTATTCAACCTATGATATTTCTATTGTAACAGCCCTCATGTACTAAGACAGTTTCCTTATCAGTAAGGTGAAAAAGTTGAAGTAGATGCCCTCTATGGTTCTAATCACTGGTTCTGAATCTATTAGTTTTTGTCTGACCTCGGGCAAATTGCTTAATTTCTCTGTGCCTCAGTCTTCTCATCAGAAAAAATGGGGATATTAGTGTAATTATGGCTTCCCCGGTGGCTCAGACAGTAAAGAATCCACCTGCAATGCATATAATTGTGTTGTTTTGAGGGGGAAATTATATTCTTGAAACTTGAAAGAAATGCCAAGATATGTTAAGCTGCTTGTAATATGCTTGTTCCCGTTTTAGTGTGTTGTACCAAGAAGGCCTCAGTGGGAATGCTTTGGCTGTGGCCTCTGTAGAAAATCAGTGGTAGAAAGCTAAATAGTAGCTGGTGGAGGAAGGGGAATTGAGCTGCTAATAACAGATGCCATTGAGTACTTACCATTGTAGAGTATACTAAACACTGCACATGTATTAGCTCACCTAATCCTGGGTCTGATGAGTTAGATTCAGTGACTATGCCCGTAAAAGAAAAAGGAATTGTCCAAACCTCCTAGCTAGTAAGTGGCACCCTTGCCCTAGGCCATGATGCTTACCACTGCACCAAACCACCTTTCTGGGAGAACACCTCCCTGGGACAGAGTCCCAGGGCAGAAAGGTGTTCAGTGGGGGAGGACTTTGCTTGGGAAAGATTCCTAGCATTGCTAGCAGGCCTTCTGAGGGCAAAGAGGTGCTTGTGTTGCACGTAGTTTTTCATAGGTCTTGTGTTACTTGGCTGCCTGTATAACTGTGATGCGACTGTTTAGTTACTGAACAGGTTCAGGGATTTGCAGTATGATCAGTATTGTTTTTGTGTTTTTGGCTCAAAAATACATTGTAACATACATTGTTGTGTGTTTTTCTTTAATGGACTTTTTGTCTGATGGAAAACAACTTTCACGTGTTCCACTGGCTTCTTTCTACTTGGATAATGCCATAATAATTTCCATTTTGTGAACAGTTTTCCATATCTTTAGTTAACTTATGTTTTTTAAACTTTTGTTTTGTACTGTTATACATTTTTAACTTTTTTCCAGTGTGCTCTTTGATGTACCAAATATTTTCATCATATAAACAAAAATTAGGAACCTAATGATACTTTTGTTCAGTCCATTAGACGATTATATGTCTGAATTAGATTTAAAAGCCTGAGATAATCTCAATGAAAGGTATGTATGTCTTTGCTGAGTATAGAGTAGGAACACTTCTTTCTAGGATAAAGGTCAGTAAAGAACAGATTTAATGATGGCCCAGAGAAATTTTGAGATAAAGAGAGGATGGGATCTAGAAATAGGATCATGAGTTTGTTATCACCTGCTTCCCCTGATGATTGAGACAGACCTATTCCGCAGCAAGTGAACTCAGTGGACATGTCTATTGCCCTGGGGAAGGAAGTGGTCCAGGCTTCTTGGAGCTCAGTGTGATACTCAGATGCAAAAGCTGTGCGTGAAGAGAGTTCACTTCAGAGAGCTCTCGTATCAGGTAAAGACTCTCTAGCCATGGGGTACTCTAGAGCTGGGGATGCCAGAAATGTCTTTACTGGAATTCCATCAGCCTCATTCACTTCTCTAAAGCAGTATTCCTTTTGCTGCCCCAGTTTTGGTGAGGAAGGATTTACTTATAAATTAACACAGATAGGAAAAGCCAAAAATTTGAAAAAGTCATACAATAAAGGACCTTCTGAAGCTGAACCTTCAAAAAATGCAGGTCTCCAGTTGCTAAGGACTTGGTAGACTAGCTCACGAGGTGAGGAAGTCCTGAAAGAACTGAGTTCCCTCGTGTCTGGCTCCTGAGGAGAAGGGGCAGCAAGGGTGATGTAGGGTACTTGCTTGTATTGTTTTTGAAAAGGGTGTTGAAGTGGCAGGCTATCATTAATATTAGCTTTAAATTTTTTGACATTTAAATACAGTGTAGGACTTGTCATGTCCCATTGGACCTTTACTGTCGAATTTTCTTGTCTTTCAAAGTAGGTTATGTTTTCGTAGAAAACTTGGAACTTTCTCTGTTTGCTTCATCCCTTTCTTCTTTTCTCCCTCCCTCACAGAATAAACTAGGTCTCGACCCATCTGTAAAAATGGTGTCAAACGAGGATACTTCAGGTTTCAATTTTATTTAGAAGAATTACTGTTTTGGATAGATCTGTATTATTGTGAAAGTTAAGCATTTTATCATTTTCATTTGAAGTCTATCCCAAAAGCTTGGTTTTCTTTCGGAATTGTCAATGTTATTGTAAACCCAGATTAGTAATCATACATTGGCACCTACAAGAACAAAAATGACACATGTTTTTCACTGTTGATCTGCTTTATTTTATTGATTTATTTTTGTAAAGTTGAGCAATGTTTATTTCTGCCTGATTTTACATATGGGTATGTAGGTGATGTGCCCAGCTAGGTAACAGTACCTCTGCGTGTGCTTATTTGTTTTCATCTAAGGTTGCTCTGGTTTTGTAACAATAGTTGAAAGTATGTAATCTGAATTTAAGGACAACTAGAGTATTTCTTCCGGAAATAGAAGGCTAAGGGAGTGAGCGTGCATTCTGATTTTGTTCATTGCCATTATGTGTCTACATGATGTAGACTCATTAGAGATGATTTAGTTAGCCTTCGGCTATCCTAATGGGTTTTCACTGGTTGTTAAAAATGCTTTTCGAAGAATAACTAAATTTTCCAAATAAACTGGTTGATTTATACTCAGTGAAAGAGGAGTTCCAGTGCACCCATTCATATCATCAATTACAGTCTCTTATGAAGTGTAATTTGCCCAGTCTTGATTAAAAGGCCCGAAATTGTCTTTTCCTGCTGCTTAACACACCCTCTGCTGCCCTCTAACGGCTGCCCATTGGTAGAACCCATCGTGGTCCCCCTTACCATCGTCATAGACCTGCCTTTCTCCAGCATCTGGTGATCATGCAGCTGCTGGGTCCCTGGGAGACTGTCCCAGGAGAAGCTGGAAGGAGCTGCTTTGAAGGCGAATCGGCTCATGTGATCTGTGATCATACCGCGGGGTGCTGACGGTCAGGCGGTTGTGGCGATGTTAGGACTCCTAGGGTATGTGTTTCCCTTTACTGTTGGTCACGTGTTTGTTCATTTGTTCTCTGATTTATCTATTCATCAATGAAAGTTATTATGAATGCCAAGGATATCCAGAGCATCTTGCCTTCATTCAATCTAGTAGATGTTTATTGTAGATTTGTTAAATGAATGAATGAATAAATATGAAAATAAATAGGACAAGTCTCTCCTTTGGGGAGGCAAAATATCACTGTAACTACTTAGTTGCCCCAGCTTTCCTTTTTTCACCTCTTTAAGATCTTGAGAAAAAAATTCAAACTAGAAGACAGATACGAATTTCCATTGAAACCTAGTCTCTTTATATGTTTCAGAATTTCTCAGAATTCATCATCTCTAACTGTAGACGGGCCACTTTCAGATAGGATTTATTTTGCGCCCAGGAATGAGAATTTACTTCGATGTTTCTTGCTTTTGGTTGGTGGCAACATGCAGTCGTGGTTGCACATTTTCCTATATATTCACCACTCTCCAAGGCATCTCACCTGCTATGAACTGGCTTTCTGCCTCTTTTATGAATAATAAATTGTGACTTAATTTATCCAGATTGTTTTAAATACCATATACGAAATATGACATGTTTGTGTTAAGCACTTTGTGAATTGTTGAATTTTCTGCTATTTTTTTTAGCCTGCTTCACTTGGCAAGTTTTCTAAAAAAACTTACCTTCCTTGCCACTTTCCATTAACTCATATCAGGTATATGCCTGTCATTGACTTCATTCCTTGTTCAAGAAATATTTCACTCAGATATGTTTAGGTTCAATAAGTTTCTAGTGAAAAATCAGTGATCTGGATCTACCCACTGGAGAAAAGTATGAGCAGATACCCCTATTTAACACTTATTGTGGTGATAGCAGTGGACAGTGATATTTTGCAGGATTTTGTCTTTGTTTTGTTTTGTGTTGTATTAGCTGTGAAGATGTCTTGCGGAATAACCTGAAGAATCTTTTTGGCCAACCCAATATGTTAACTGTTTTATGAACTATCTATAAGATAACTACAGATAGGCAGATTTGCTTTTTTGTTTGTTTGTTTCTGATGACTGTGCTAAGGACTTGAAAAATCTTAAATGACTTCTGTAAAATTAAATTTAATTGGAACTAGTAGTACAGTAATCATGACTTTTCGTTACCCACCTCTTTTATGATAACAATGAAAGAGATTGATGGAAAGGAGACTCCAGAAGGGAGGAAGATATAAAAAGTAAACATTACAGCTTTCATCTCCTTGACTGCTTCACATTTTATTCATCAGTTTGATCTTGGCCCACACATCCAAAGCCTACATTTCTCATTACTTTAGATTAGTTTTTCATCATTTTGAGGATGTTCTTTAAAGAAAAAGACTGTTGGATTAAACAAAAATCAGTATTTTGCCATGCTGAGATGGTTTTGTGAAGTCATGGAAAGTGTAGATACTGCATCTGTCTCTCAGGAGAGTGATGAAATATACTATTGCTTCTGGATATTAGAGTTTTCCAAGATAAATCTATACCAGAGATTGAACCACCTCCCTTTCATGCTTTAAGTATGTGGAGAACACAGTGGTGAAAAATTTGGCACTTGTTGGCATAAAATTGATAACCTGACTTGCAAAGCTCACATACACAGATTTACTCAAAGGGTCACCTTCAGCTATTACTTCTTATGCCTTAGATATTCCTTTTTTCTTAGGTACTGATTAATTGTTATTTTTAAGATTTTTAAATTTACTTACGGCTGTGCTGGGCCTCCGTTGCTGCGTGTGGGGCTTCTCCAGCTGGGGTGAGAGGGGCGCGTTCTCTAGTTGTGGGCAGGCAGGCTTCCCCCTGCAGTGGTTTCTCTGGTTGTGGAAAATGGGCTTTAGGCGTGTGGGCTCGGTAGCTGTGGCTCATGGGCTCTAGGGTGCTGGCTCTTGCGCTGTGGTACGTGGGCTTAGTTGCCCCACGGCATATGGGATCTTCCTGGACCGCGGACTGAACTCGTGTCCCCTGCACTGACAGGCAGATTCTTTACCACTGAGCCGCCAGGGAGGCCCCGATTTGTTGGGGTTTACTGTGACAAGGCTTAAACCGTCAGTGTTCATTCAGAATAGATAGCAGCAGATTGGGGGGGGGGAACCCACAAAGAGCAATCAGTGGCATTGAGTGATTGTATATATGACCTACCAAACTCTAAACTGCAGTTTTGCTTCCTGTACCGGTCAAGTTTCTCCACTGACTAAAAGAGAAGTCTGCTCTGGGAACTTAAGCAGAAATGGATTTATTAGGAGAATAACTCACAGAATTTATGAGGCTCAGACAAGTAGAAAGGACCCAAAGGCAGTTGAGAAGTTGTCTGTACTTATACCACAGGAAAAGTCTGGGTAGGAAGCCAGTTCTGTTGATACTTCTATGACCAACTTGCTCCCGTATCTTCATTACTCCCTCATGTGTGAAATTCCTTTGTGAGGGTATCCCACTGACGGCCTCGATCAGCAGTTCTCTTTTTTCTAGGTTTCAGGGTGTCTGTGAGTTCAAAATCATTTTTTAAATAATTATTAGTACGTCTTAATAGTGGGCTTTCACTGCATTGACATTTGGACTGATGATACAAAAGCTAGACTCCATCTTGTTCACTTGGCCAAATGTCACTGGATATTTTCAGGCCTGTTTTATTGATAAGGTGATGATGTGATATAAGAACAGTGTTACTGGAACCGGATTCCCAGGGTGTGAGTCCTAACATCTCCACTTACTAGGCTTGAGATGTTGGGCCACATTTAACTTCTCTCAACTCCAATTTACTTTTCTGTAAAATGGGATTAATAATAGTACTTACTTATGGAAATGTTGCAAGCAGTAATCAAGTTAATACAGGTAAATCAGTGTATGCCTTGTAATAATCACTTGCTAAACGTTAGCATTCATAATCATTATTATCCAAAGTTCACATCTGAGCTTTGACAAGCTGGTCACAAGAGAAAGGAGCTTAGACATGAACCTGAGCTGTCTGGTTCTTGTAGAGCTGAAGAAAAGACTCATCAGATCAAGATATTGATCTAGAAACATGAAGTGCTACTATTTTAGGGTAAAAATGTAAAACATGAACTTTTCCCTCTTTCTTCCTACTATTTGTATGTTAGCTTGGGCTGATGTAGAACAAAAATGAATGACCAAATTGCAAACAAATATTCAAGGATAAAACTTAAAGAGAACATACCATGTTACTTTGACAACATACTTTCTTTTGTAGGCAGATGCCAATAGTAGTGATTTTTTTCTTTTTAGTTGTATATGCAAAAGCTGTAAAATAATACACTTCTTTTAGGTAGTCATGCTTAAATAGTCATTATCTGACAAGTGTTAAGATTACATTTCTTTCGCCAAATAATCTCGAATTTCTTTTCAAAAGACTACATTTTTTTTCAGGGCAAGGCTGTAACTTGAGATTTTAGCTTTAGCTGAAAGCACAGAGCTTGAAATGGAATAGGTTTATAGCAAGTATTTGCTGAATAAGTAATGTTTTGGTTTTCCAGTACTTATAAAAGTTACACTTACACAATATTATAGTCTGTTAAGTGTGCAGTAACATGTCCAGAAAAACAAGGTGTGTATCTTAATTAAAAATATTTTATTGCTGAAAATGGCTAACCATCATCTGAGCCTTCAGCGAATTTAACCTTTTTGCAGCGATAACGTCAAAGATCACTGATCACAGACCATCATTGTAAATTAGTAATAGTGAGAAATAATAATAATGGTGAGAATATGAGAATACTTAGTAATAGTGAGAAACTCTGAAAAGTTGCAGGAATTGTGAAAATGTGACACAGCAATCAGAAAATTAGCAAATGCTTATGGAAAAATGGCATCAATAGACTTGCTTAATACAGGGTTACCACAAGCCTTCGATTTGTAAAAAAAAAAATACAATAAAGTGAAGCATAATAATATATGCCTGTATATATTTCATAGAGTAATTATTGCTATGCAGTTGACGCTTAACTTTCTGTGTTTTCAGAGAGGAAAATTTACTGGAGAAAGTTTACTGGAGTAAAATGGAGGCCTCAGTAATATTACCCATTCTGAAGAAAAAACTAGCTTTCCTTTCAGGTATGTTTCTTCTTGAAATTGGAAGTGTTTGATGTACAAACTTGCTTAATCTTTTCTCTTTGATAATGCAGAAATCCATTTCCTTTTTCTAGGGAAGCTCCGTTTTAAAGGCGTTTCTGAGATACCTTTTACTCAGAATGGAGGGCAGTGCAAGCCAGCTCTGTCACTTTTGGTGCTTGGCAGGCCGATTTTTATTCTGTTCTGTAATTTGATTAAAATGACCTCTATAAGGTAGATATCATGATGCCTCACTTCTCGTATGAAAAGTGAAGTGATTGTTACAGGCTGAGAATAACTGACTAGCCAACATCTAACTTACTGTTTCTGAAGTACAGAGTAATTCACTTTTGTGATATCCTCTGTCCTAGCTTTTGTCTTCTGTCTTTCTAGGAAGAAGAGTTATGAAATAAAAGTTACATGGTTTTCTCTTTTTACTACTTGAACTTGGTTTATATAGGCTTGAATTTACCTTCGGTTATTAACCCAAAGGCTGCATCAACAAAGAAGAGACAAAGAGCAGCTTTGAGATGTTTTACTAGTGTGAAAGCAGTGGTAACACTGGGTGTAGCAAGTTTATAGAATTTTGGACCATTGAGTAAGTTTGCACATGCTGTAGAATAGGTACTGTGGCCCACCTGTTGAAGATCAGTTAAATTATTTTNAGAGCAGCTTTGAGATGTTTTACTAGTGTGAAAGCAGTGGTAACACTGGGTGTAGCAAGTTTATAGAATTTTGGACCATTGAGTAAGTTTGCACATGCTGTAGAATAGGTACTGTGGCCCACCTGTTGAAGATCAGTTAAATTATTTTCTTTTGCTTTTTCTTATTCTCTTTAGGTTCTATCAGAATTGTTTTGATATTGAGACTACTATGTCCTTTTTCAATGTATATTGTATCTCTGTGATTGGCATTTTTTTTAGTGTATGTTATAAAGGACAAAGATATTGAATTTCATTAGTAATATTGCTTCTCTAATATGTGTTTCTTTTTTTAAAAATAAACTTCCTCCCTAATTAGTTGACACTTAGATGTTTTCTCTATTTTTTTTAAATGATATCAATGGTGTTGTAGGAAGCATTCTTAACAGTTTGTGAGTTTTGTGCAAGTTCAACAGTATAAATTCCTCCAAGTGGAAGTGTTAAAGAGAATTTACATTCAGATTTGTGTTACATCTCGTCAGATTGCCCTTCAAGAATATTGTTTCAATTGTTATTTCTTTTCTCCCATCAGTGTATGAAAATAGAATAGACCCACAGACATAAAAATAGACCCATAGGTGTAAAAAACAAATTTGCAATTACCAAAAGAGAAAGGGGAGGGATAGTTTGAAATTTGGAATTAAAAGATACACACTACTATATATGAAATACATAAAAATAAGCTCCTACTGTGTAGTCCAGTGAACTATATTCAATATTTTAAAATAACCTATAAGGGAAAATAATCTGAAAGAGAAGAGATATATATGTGTATAGAAGAGATATATATGTGTATAACTAAATCACTTGGCTGTAAGTCTAAAACACTGTACATCAACTATACTTAAATTAAAAAAAATGCTTATTTGCCCATAATGTTGCAAAAAAAAAATCTTTATCAGTGATATTTTTTCATTCTTATTACACTTGTCTCTGCAGCATTTGACCTTGGTTACCGTACCCAACTTGAAAGGATGTTCCTTCTTGGCATCTGCCTTCTTTTGCATTTACACTGGTGATTATTTTATTGTCTCTTAGTGAAAGCTGAGGGCATAAGGTTAAATATAGTGCTAAATGTTAGACCTGTCGTCTGCAGGCAATTTCACAGTGGTTTAGAGTGCTACACTTCAGATATGAACCTTTTTGCAAATTTGGTTTAATGCAGGGATAAAGCTTAGCGGTTTTTGAGGAGCAGATGAACTTTTCTGAACCCAATCCCTCTTGACTTTCTCTACTGACTGTTAATTATTTCAGTCAGTAATATTCAAGCTTTTTGAATAATAGACAAAAACTTTTCAAACCAACAAAGTCCTTCAGGGAATACAGTTTGAAAACTATGGGTGCAGTTCTTTAAAAAAAAAAAAAGAAAAAAAAACTTGTATTCTAAACAAAAAACATTTGCAGTAAGGCACTATTGATTATCTATTAAGTTAACCATTTGAAATTGCCATTTATTGAGATTAAACAAAGTGCTTGAATATCAGTAATTTATATGGTTAACCTGATAAATGGAGAAGGCAATGGCACTCCACTCCAGTAGTCTTGCCTGGAAAATCCCATGGACGGAGGAGCCTGGTAGGCTGCAGTCCATGGGATCACCAAGAGTCGGACACGACTGAGCGACTTCACTTTCACTTTTCACTTGCATACATTGGAGAAGGAAATGGCAGCCCACTCCAGTGTTTTTGCCTGGAGAATCCCAGGGACGGGGGAGCCTGGTGGGCTGCCGTCTGTGGGGTCGCACAGAGTCGGACACGACTGAAGTGACTTAGCAGTAGCAGTAACCTGATGAAAGATCATTTACGGTTTGTACTTTGTAAATTGTATCCATGTTATTCATAGGATGGAGAAGGAAATGGCAGCCCCGCCCACTCCAGTATTCTTGCTGGAGAATTCCATGGTCAGAGGAGCCTGGCAGACT
>SJYX01001981.1:0-10580 GCA_006410675.1 Oreotragus oreotragus
AACCTGGGTCCCAGCCACGAAATTGCAGAGTCCTAACCACTGGTACTACAGGAAAACCCAGTATAAACACATTTTTAAGAGACATGGAAATAAATGCCAAAAGAAACAGTGAAAGAAATGAAAGTGACAGCTTCTGGAAAGCAGAGATTGCAGAATGGTTAATAGTGAGACAATGACTGCCATTTTCTCTTTAAAAGATATTTAAGACTCTCACTTTTTAACTATACTCATGAATAACTCTAATAGAATTTTAAATATATATATGTGTGTCTGTGTATATATATATATATATAGAGAGAGAGAGAGAGAGAAAGAGATGTTTGTATGATTTATGTGTAGGTATATATGATTTTGGGCTTTCCTAGTGGCTCAGACGGTAAAGCATCTGTCTGCAATGCAGGAGACCCTGGTTCGATCCCTGGGTTGGGAAGATCCCCTGGAGAAGGAAATGGCAGCCCACTCCAGTATTCTTGCTTGGAAAATCTTATGGATTACATGTGTGCATACATACTTAGTTGCTTCAGTCATGTCTGAGTCTTTGTGACCCTGTGGAGTATAGCCTGCTAGGCTCCTCTGTCCATGGGATTCTTCAGGCAAGAATACTGTAGTGTGTTGCTATACTCTCTTCCAAGGGATCTTCCTGACCCTGGGATTGAACCCGTGTCTCCTGCAGCTCCTGTGTTGCAGGCAGATTCTCTACCTCTGAGCCACCAGGGAAGCCCACCAAAATCATTTTATATAGTGGCTTATGCTGACAATCAATAACAGCTAAATCCATAGCCCCATATCCACATCTCCTCAATTAGTTTTACCGTTTAGGAATTGATGTGAGAGCCAAATCCCATAAAGTTTAAGTTATATGTTAAAATCTAATACATAGGAATGGAAAGAGTATAAATCATACTTCAGAGAACTTCTTTATGCTACATTTTACCTGGCCTATTTATATTAAAGAACACATTCTACTGTACCAGATAAGAACAAAGCCATATATTCCAAGGGAAAATATTCATCTAAGCCTATTGTATTTTTTTCACTCTATAAGTGGGAGAATACAGATCCATGAGTATATGTCTAATGACTTCAAGTTGTCTGTGACTCTTTTTTTCCCTCTTAATTTTCTGTCTTTGTATTTCATGATGGCATAAATAAAAAAGACATTGTCCAAATTTAATACATCTTACTGTCTTGAAGCATAAAAGTGATAGGGAATGAGAATGGACTATTTTTTAATAGTTTTCAGATGACTTTGATAATAATGAAATTCATCATTAAATCAAACTTTTTTTTTTTTTGCTTCTGAGCAAACACATATGATATATAGCTCCAGATCCAATTTAAAATTCAACACAATGAAGACATACACAGCAATAAAAAATGCATTAACATCATGAATGTCTGTGAAAGAGCAAACTTGCAAAACAAAATGGACAATGATGTCAAAATAAAATTATACTATGTGTTACTCCAAGTTTTAGTGCTTCCATTACTCATGTGGAATTTGGGAGATTGTGGAGGAAGCATTAGTACCAAGTGATTTTTCATTTGGGTTGATGCATCCATGTTACGATACACATATCAGAGAAATGAATATAGATTGTGGTTTAATACATAATAAATACTTATACTGTAGGCACAAATTTTATGCAGGGTAGTGTCTTCTCAACTGTGAATAATAAATAGCACGTATTTTTAATTTTATGTGACTATTGTTCATGTTGTTAGTGAAAAAAGCATTGATGGTGTCAACCTGTGCTTGAGAAGGTGAAAATTTATATACTTATACTTAATATATTCCAGTGTTCATAAACTGCACATGATTTGTTTTTTATTACATTTCTACTGCTTAGAATAAAGTATGATGTAGTCCAGGGACTCATTGCTTCATTAATCCTTTAAATTTCATTAATCAATTCATTAAACAAATATTTATCATGAATATACAACAACTTCATTACATTTTTTGCACTGAGAGTGGAACATGGAACAAAATAAAGACTTCTTCCCTCGTGAAACTTCAAAGCTAGTGGGAGGAAACAGATAACAAACATTTAAAAATTGCTAAAATATGTAGAATTAAGCTTGGTGGTATGTATCACAAAGAAAAATAAATTAGGAAAAAAAAATGCCAAGTGCAATTCAGGATGGGTTGAATTGTGTCCATTAAGAAAACAGTCAAAGTCCAATCCTCAGTACCTCAGAATGTGAACTTATTTAGAAATGAGGTTGTTGCAGATATAAGGACTTAAAATGAGATCATACAGGAGTATAGTAGAGCCTTAATCTAATATAACTTGTGTCCTTATAAGAAGAGGAGAAAGACATGGAGGGAATACAGCTATGGGAAGTAGTAGAAACACTGGGAAGATGGAGGCCCCAGCTGGACTGATACATCTATAAGCCAAGGAGTGCTGAGGGTCACTGGCTGTCACCATAAATTAAGAGAGGAAGAGTTTCTTCCATTGTGCTCTCAGGAAAAATGAACCCTTGATTAGTCCCTTGATTTCAGACTTGGAGCCTCCAGAACTGTAAAAGAATACATTTCTGTTCTTTTTAAGCTGCCCAGTTTGTGGAACTTGGTTATGGCAGCTCCAGAAAATGAATATAGTCAGAAAAAGCCACATAGAGAAGGTGACTGTTGTCAGTAAAGACTCAAAAGAGGCAAGGGACAGAGACACGTAAAAATCAGTGGAAGAGATTCTAGGCAGGGGGAAAGGCAAATTCAAAGTTCTTGAATTCAGTGGTGACTCCTGTTTGGCTGGAGCAACATGTTTAAAAAAGAAGGTAATGGAGAATAATACTCCATTTTGGATATACTCACAATGGAATATTAACTGTTTGTATATCTATCTATATCATATCTTCTTTATTTATTCATCTCTCAGTGGACATATAGTCTTGACTATTGTAAATAGTGTTGCACTGATCATTGGGGTGTATGTATCTTTTAGAATTACAGTTTTATCTTCCCTGGTGGCTCATCAGAATAGATCCTCCTACCAATGGGGGAGAGGCATGTTTGATCCCTGAATCAGGAAGATGCCCTGGAGAAGGAAGTGACAACCCACTCCAGTATTCTTGCCTGGGAAATCCCATGGACAAAAGAGCCTGGTTAGGTACAGTCCATGAGGTCTCAAGAGTTATACACCACTTAGCAACCAAACAACAAACAGTGCCCAGGAATGGAACTGCAATAACTCTGTTTTTAGAAGATGTGATACACATACACACACACTAAAATATTGCTCACCCATAAAAAAGAATGAAATAATGCTTTTTGCCCAGTGACATGGATGGACCTAGAGATTATCATAGTAAGTGAAGTAAACTGGACAAAGAAATTTATTCATTGTACTGCACTCTTTAAACTAGTGCTTAGATTTTGTCTTCTACCATGAGTGGGAACCAAAGGTTTTGGTGGGTTCTGAGCAAAAGAGTGACTTGATCAGAATTTTTAAAATTTTGGTTGAAGTATCGTTGATTTACAATGTTGTGTTTAGCATCTACTATAGAACAAAGTGACTTAGTGTACCAGTGGAGAGGTTGGCTTTGTTGTCAAAATATTGTGCACCTATAGAACTAAAGAGCCTCTTAAGGAGGGTGAAAAAGAAGAATAAAAAAGCTGGCTTAAAACTCAACATTCAGACATCTAAGATCATGGCATCCAGTCCCACCATTTATTGCAAACAGAAGGAGGAAAAGTGGAAACAGTGACAGACTTTATTTTCTTGGGCTCCAAAATCACTGCAGACAGTGACTGCAGCCACAAAATTAAAAGATGCTTGCTCCTAGGAAGAATAGCTATGACAAACCTAAACAGGGTATTAAAAAGCAGAGACATCACTTTGCCTTCAAAGGTCCATAATAATGAAAGCAATGGTTTTTCCAGTAGTCATGTACGAATGTGAGAGTTGGACCATAAAGAAGGTTGACTGCTGAAGAATTGATTCTTTTTAATTATGGTGTTGGAGAAGACTCTTGAGAGTCCCTTGGACAGTATCAGTCCTGAATGTTCAGGACTGAAGCTGAAGCTCTGTTACATTGGCTACCTGATGAGAAGAGCTGACTCATTGGAAAAGACCCTGATGCTGGGAAAGATTGAGGGCAAGAGGAGAAGGGGATGACAGAGGATGAGATGATTGGCTGGCATCATCTGCTCAGTGGACATGACTTTGAGCAAACTGGGAGATAGTGAAGGACTCAGAAGACTAGTTTGCTGTCACAATGAATTGGGATACAACTTATCAACCGAACAACCTACAGTAACAAGAGTGGCTACAAACAATATGAGAACAGGTGAAAGTGTTTACATAGAAAAGACAATAGGACTACGGAAGTTTCCTTCTTAGAGTTTCAGTTTTCTGAAATTGAAAGCAAGGTCAGGAGCTGAGAGTTTGAATAGGAAAGAAGGTGCTGTGAACTTGCCAAAAGATAAAAGGCTATGAAATTAATGACTGGGAGGGTGAAACAGTGCACTGGGACAATATCATGAGATTGACAGGTAGCATTTGGGACGCATTTGAGGTTAATGATAATGACTTTAAAGTGAGGCTGTCAGCATTGCTGCAGACTTTTTCTAGACACAGCAAGTTGCAAGGTTGTAGGCAAGGAGTAGATAGCAAGTTGGATTTAACTGACCAGAGTATAATTTAGCCTGATTGCCTTTCACATAATTGCCTATCACTCCCCTGACTCCTCACTGTGTTGTAACTACAGAATATTTTGCCTGTTCCAGTTACAGGTTATCTTGCTATCTCTCAGTCAATGTTACTGTGACATTGCTGCTGCTACTGCTGCTAAGTCGCTTCAGTTGTGTCCGACTCTGTGCGACCCCACAGACGGAAGCCCACAAGGCTCCTCCGTCCCTGGGATTCTCCAGGCAAGAACATTGGAGTGGGTTGCCATTTCCTTCTCCAATGCAGGAAAGTGAAAAGTGAAAGTGAAGTCACTCAGTCATGTCTGAATCGTAGCGACCCCATGGACTGCAGCCTACCAGGCTCCTCTGCCCATGGGGTTTTCCAGGCAAGAGTGCTGGAGTGGGTTGCCATTGCCTTCTCCAACTGTGACTTTAGGCATTCGTGTTTTCTAGTTTCTTGTTCTTCATATGATTTGAATATTTTGTCAACCGGCAAGTCTGGAGGAAAGTCTTCCTTGCCCATCCTAGCTAAACAGCTCTTCATGCCGACCACATGAGCCCTGTTTCCTTACCTTCTTATTTATCTATGTGCCATTTATCACCAACTGCCTTTATTTTAAGATACTATGTAATGATTTACATGTTTAACATCTGTCTCACTTATTTTCCTTTAGATTCAGTATAAAGGGAATCCTGCTTACATACAGCTTAGAACTCTATGTAAAGACTTTAGATTTTATTTTGAATGATCAGTACTGTTCAGTAGCTCAGTCGTGTCCGACTTTTTGCGACCCCATGAATCACAGCACACCATGCCTCCCTGTCCATCACCAACTTCTGGAGTTCACCCAAACTCATGTGCATCGAGTCAGTGATGCCATCCAGCCATCCCAAACTCTGTTGTCCCCTTCTCCTCCTGCCCCCAATCCCTCCCAGCATCAGAGTCTTTTCCAATGAGTCAGCTCTTCGCATGAGGTGGCCAAAGTACTGGAGTTTCAGCTTCAGCATCAGTCCTTCCAGTCAACACCCAGGATTGGTCTCCTTTAGGATGGACTGGTTGGATCTCCTTACAGTCCAGGAGACTCAGAAGAGTCTTCTCCAGCACCACAGTTCAAAAGCATCATTTCTTCGGTGCTCAGTTTTCTTCACAGTCCAACTCTCACATCCAAACATGACCACTGGAAAAACCATAGCCTTGACTAGATGAACCTTTGTTGGCAAAGTAATATCTCTGCTTTTTAGTATGCTGTCTAGGTTGGTCATAACTTTCCTTCCAAGGAGTAAGCATCTTTTAATTTCCTGGCTGCAATCACTATCTGCAGCGATTTTGGAGCCCCCCCAAGTAAAATCTGACACTGTTTCCCCATCTGTTTCCCATGAAGTGATGGGACCAGATTCCATGATGTTCATTTTCTGAATGTTGAGCTTTAAGCCAACCTTTTCACTCTCCTCTTTCATTTTCATCAAGAGTCTTTTTAGTTTCTGTTCACTTTCTACCATAAGGGTGGTGTCATCTGCATATCTGAAGTTATTGATATTCTGAATCACCAAATTATTTTGCAATAGGTGTGATATTTTTTGACTGATATATTTGAGAGTGACACTGAATACTGAGGTGGAAGCCCTGCAGGGGAGGAAAGGACTGCAGAATTTAGGGAAATCTGTTTGGAAGCTGTTGAAATATTCTTGAAAATAGATAAAATTTTATTGAAAAAAAATGTTATCATTGATGAATAAGAAGGGAATCAGAGACTTCTAATTGGCCTCATAAACTGAATATTTTGTGGCCATATTCACTGAAGTATTAGCATTTGTAGAGTTTCACATTTTATTAAAGGTGACAAGGTTGAAGATGGGAAGGTAAAATTCTGTTCTCAACTATATACGTGTGTATAAAAATAACTGAATTACTTTGCTGTACACTTGAAACATTGTGAATCAACTATACTTCACTTTAAAAAATAGATAAAAAATAGGGAGACAAACTAAACTTTAAGATTACAAAGCATTGATGAAAACAATTTAAATACAGCTGATATTTTTGTCATTATGAATGATGAATAGTACTATTAGCTTTACATTAATTCATACATGATTCTCACAATATATCTGAGGTAAGTTTTACTACTGTCTTAATTTACAGATAAGAAATTTTGAGTAACTAGAGTGAAAAAGCTGCCTATTTTTGGCATCAAAATAGCATTGACCTTTTAGATGTCCATAAAACTGCTTATTAAGTTTCATATTCACTTTGCAGTAGAGATGATAAGTAATGTATTTGGCAACTTTTTTCACAAAAAATTCTGAGAAGGAAACCACTCCAAAAACTCATAGGCTTAATACAGTACTTCTCTATCTTTT
Organism: Oreotragus oreotragus; assembly: GCA_006410675.1. Taxonomy (NCBI): domain Eukaryota; kingdom Metazoa; phylum Chordata; class Mammalia; order Artiodactyla; family Bovidae; genus Oreotragus; species Oreotragus oreotragus. The sequence continues at coordinate 6,998 of SJYX01001981.1, forward strand.
GTGAATTAGTGGATATACTGATCTATACTGGGCTAGGGTAAGGGGTTCTGCTTTAGAATTAAGTCTGAAGTGGCTCTGATTTTTATTGTAGGTCTGTGATTTTTATTGTAGGCCTCCTGATACCAGGAGGATAATCCAAACATATTCTTATGGCAAATACAAAGCTGCAAGGGGAGTAAAGCCTAAGCCCAGAACTGATGTGCCAGCACTCCCATTGGCATTGGTCAAGGGAAGACACATTAGCTAAGTACTAAGCCAAGAAATAAAGAGCTATATTATATCAAATAACAAGGCTATAGCAAGAATGTGACTATTAGAGCTAAAAAAAATTGGAGAAAAATTAGAGCTAATCATTAAATCTTCAGTAACTAATAGTCTATACTTTTGTATTGGAAAAGACTCTTGACAGTCCCTTGGAGAGCAAGGATATCAAACCAGTCAATCCTAAAGGAAATCAAGCCTGAATATTCATTGGAAGGACTGATGCTGAAGTTGAAGCTCCAATACTTAGGCCACCTGATGCATCTGGAGTGGAGCTTGTCCTTAGCACATATATAATTTTTAAGCCATGTAATACTATGGGGAAGCAAGAAAGTACAAATGAATAGAAAAGGGGTGTGCAGTGAAGAGTTAATTCAGCAGGCTTAGAATGTTCAATCTCTGTACATTGCAAAGAAAAAGTAGCCCTTGAGCAGAATCTGGGATTTAACCTCTAAGCATTTGAAATGTCTTGTATGACAAGAGTTTCTTGGGTGTGGAGCTTCATCAACCAGTTTATTCTTGTTACTTATGGTAGTCTTGGGTCATGCTGTGTCAGTTTGACCTCTGGAGAAGCTGGAGACTGAGTGAGTAAGGTCAGTTACCCCATCACTTCATGCCTATCAGACTATTCTCTGATAGAAATCCTAGACACCAAGGCTCAGGTGAGCTTCTCCCTGGTAAGCCATACTCATATATGTTATTATACATTGCTGGTGGGGAAAATTAAGCACTATCTATAGGACTGCACTTAGAATAGACAACTGGAATATTATGCTTGTATTTTACCCTATGTGCCTTTGGTCTTTATGAATCTGAATCTGTATCCTTTTTCTGTTAGAAACCATAATCATGAGTATAACAGCTTTTCTGAGTTGTGTGAATTGTTCTCACGAATCACTGCATCTGAAAGTGGTCTGGGGAAATCTAATGCATAGGAGCAAGAACAAATTCTGAGAATCCAGAGTTTAGAAGATAAGAATGAAAAACCAGACAAAAATCTGACATGTTTTTGTTCAGCTGCTCAGTTGTGTCCAACACTTGGAGACCCCATGGCCTGCAGCATACCAGATTTCTCTGTCCTTCACTGTTTACTGGAGTTTGCTCAAACTCATGTCCATTGAGCTGATGATGCCATCCAACCATTTCATCCTCTGGAGCCCCCTTCTCCTGATCCTTCAATCTTTCCCAGCATCAGGGTCTTTTCAAACGAGTTAGTTCTTTGCAACTGGTGGACAAAGGTGGAGCTTCAGCTTCAGCATCAGTCCTTCCAATGTATATCTAGGACTGATTTCCTTTAGGATTGACTGGTTTGATCTAATTGCAGTCCCAGGGTCCCTCAAGAGTCTTCTCCAGCACCTCAACTTCAAAACATCAATTCCTCCGTGCTCAGCCTCTTCATGGCTCAACTCTCACGTCCGTACATGAATACTGGGGAAACCATAACTCTGACTATAGGGACCTTTGTTGGAAAAGTGATGTCTCTGCTTTTTAATATGCTGTATAGGTTTGTGATAGCTTTTCTTCCAGGGAGCAAGTGTCTTTTAATTTCATGGCTGCAGTCACCATCTACAGTGATTTTGGAGCCCAAGAAAATAAAGTCTGTCACTGTTTCCATTGTTTCCCCATCTATTTGCCATGAAGTGATGGGCCTGGATGTCATAATCTTAGTTTTTTGAATGTTGAGTTTTAAGCCAACTTTTTCAATTTACAGATTGTATAGAAATCTTATAGATTATATAAAAGCTGCCAGTGAAATTGCCAGAAAAATAGAAGTGTGTAGTGTTCTATCCTCCGTGGGAATAATCTTTCCCAAGATGAAGGGAGTGTCACATGGGTCACAGGCTATGAGAGACAGAGAAAAATGAATTAATTTATTTAAGAAGAGAGGAGCCATTACAGGTGTGAAGAAGAGAACCTCTTCTTTGGAGAGGTTAAAAGAGAATTTGGTATGAAAAAATTAAGAGTAGTGACTATTGACAGTACTTTGTATTGAGTTGCTTCTCAAAGGATCAGAAAAATAGAGTAGTAGCTGAAGTGGAGGTTCCTCTTACAAGCTTCGTCTTATTTTCTGATGTGGTGGCAGCAGTATAGGATACACTCCTATGTTGATGACAAAAAGCAAAATAGGCGATTATGTGATATATGAAACAGTGAAATAATTTTTAGAATGAAGCCTGTGATAGGAGGTATTGAGATTCAGTGAACATATGTGAAATTTGACCTTAGAAATGAGACAGGGTAGATTAACTATTTAATAGAAGGAAGCGAGCATTCTATAAGTAAAGATACTGGTAAGTTTCTGGTTTGAAGACAATACGACTAGTTATTGTACAGTTGTTTCTATTTTAATCAGGAAATAAATGAAGATGTTATAAAAATACTGAGGTAAGAAAGGTAAATGAAAGTTTGAGTATAGTGAACAAAGTGTAAAATATTGATTTCAAAGACTGAAAATTAAGTCTGTTAAGCAAATTTAAATTACATTTCAACAGATGATCCCTTGAAATGTGTGATTATATATTTAAAATAGAGTCAGTTAATATGGCTTCAATTTATTCCATTTGTGTTCAGTTGCCAGAGTTCAAATTTCATGTTTAAAAAATGAGTTTCACCAATTGTGGAGATTATTAAAGTAAATAAGATTCATAACAAAGTTGAGAATAAAGTGGTGAAAATAATGATGAACTAAAATATTTAAGAATAAAGTAGGTAGTGAGCTCACAGCAGGGGTAATAAACAGTGAAAATGTAATGTACGTGGTTTTAGGTGAAGTGCCATTACTTGTAATTAGAAAGTACAGTATGTATAATATTGGCATAATTTTAGGAGTTTAATTTTTCTTCTAAAAACAAGTAAAATGAATTGAAAAATAATCATGAAAAGTCTTTGATAATATTAAATAAAGCAAAAGTATCTTCATGTAGTGAAATTATGCCATATGTACATACTGAATCTGTTTCCAGGTTAACTGTGCAATCACAAGAGAATTACAATAAGCTGCCTTAAAGAAATCATAGTTATCAGTAACAGCAAACACTATTTACTGATTCAGTTCAGTTCAGTTCAGTTCAGTCCCTCAGTTTTGTCCGATTCTTTGCGACCCCATGAAGGAGATCAACCCTGGGATTTCTTTGGAAGGAATGATGCTAAAGCTGAAACTCCAGTACTTTGGCCACCTCATGCAAAGAGTTGACTCATTGGAAAAGACTCTGATGCTGTGAGGGATTGGAGGCAGGAGGAAAAGGGGATGATCGAGGATGAGGTGGCTGGATGGCATCACTGACTCGATGGACGTGAGTCTGAGTGAACTTCGGGAGTTGGT
>SJYX01001982.1:0-11762 GCA_006410675.1 Oreotragus oreotragus
AGAGTTGGACTGTGAAGAAGGCTGAGCACCCAAGAATTGATGCTTTTGAACTGTGGTGTTGGAGAAGACTCCTGAGAGTCCCTTGGACTGCAAGGAGATCCAGCCAGTCCATTCTGAAGGAGTTCAGCCCTGGGATTTCTTTGGAAGGAATGATGCTAAAGCTGAAACTCCAGTACTCTGGCCACCTCATGCGAAGAGTTGACTCATTCATTGCAAAAGACTCTGATGCTGGGAGGGATTGGGGACAGGAGGAGAAGGGGACCACAGAGGATGAGATGGCTGGATGGCATCACTGACTCGATGGACGTGAGTCTGAGTGAACTCCGGGAGTTGGTGATGGACAGGGAGGCCTGGCGTACTGTGATTCATGGGGTCAGAAAGAGTCAGACATGACTGACTGAACTGAATTCATAAATCATACCATGCTTATGACTTGCGTATGTAACTCTCCAGTGACAATACATTCTTAAATAACCAATGGGTCAAAGAAGAAATCACAAGAGAAATTAGAAAATACCACGAGGCAAATGAAAATGCAGCATACTCCAAGCAGTGCTCAGAAATTTATAACTGTACATTTACATATGGAGAAGGAAATGGCAACCCACTCCAGTTTGTATATATATTTAAGAATATATGTATATATATATGTATATATATACACCTTAAGAAAGATCTCAAGGTCATAACCCAACTTTAAAAAACTAGAAAATGAGTGAATATACCCAAAATTATCAGAAGGAAGGAAACAATAGATATTTTAAGATTTTTTTAAAAGAAAAACAAAATCAAACCAAAAGTTGATTCTTTGAAAAGATCAAGAAAATTGATAAGCCATTTCTTAGACTAAGTAATAGAGACTAAAATTTCTAAAAGAGTTGAAAGATCTGAAAAATAAAAATTACAAAACTGTTGAAAGAACACTAAGTGAAAAGACATCCCATGGTCATCCCCTCTGATTCTAAGACTTAATTTTGCTGAATAGCAACAATCTACAGATTTAATGCATTCTCTATCAAAATCTCAAGTCCCTTCTGCAGAAATGAAAAGGCCATTCCTGAAAAACACTTGGAAATGGAAGGGGTCCAACATAGCAAAATAATACTGAAAAAAAAAAAAAGTTGGAGGACTCACAGTTCCCCATTCCATACTACTACAAAGCTAAAGTAAAAGAATGTGGTACCTACATAAGGACAGACAGACAGACCAATGAAATAGATTTGAGAGTCTAGCAATAAACCTGTTCATTTGTAGTCCAGTTGAGTTTCATCAGGGGTGCCTAGACCATTTGATAGAAAAATAATAGTCTCTTCAACCACTGGTTTTGGGAGAACCGGATAGCCACATGCAAAAATGGGACACCCTTACCTTACACCATATAGAAAAATTAAATGGATCAAAAACCTATAAGTAAGAGCTAACACTACAAAACCTATAGGAAAAAAACATAAGACTAAAGATTCATGACATAGGATTTGGCAATGGATTTTTAGATATGACACCAAAAGCACCAACGACAGGAAGAAGCAATTTGGACTTCAATAATTTTTTTTTAAGGATTTTCGTGCAAAGAATACTTTCATAAAAGGAAAAAAAAATTACAGAATGGGAAAAAATATTTGCAAATCACATTTCATTAGGGTCTAGTAGCCAGATTATACAAAGAATACTTTTAGGTTGAAAAAATGCCAAAAAACCTAATTTAAATATGAGCAAAGGACTTGAACCACCATTTCTCCTGAGAAGACACACAAATGTCTAGCAAACACACAAAACATACACTGAGCATCATTAGGAAAATGGAAATCAAAACCATAGTTAGATCCCAACTTTATACCCACTATGATAGAGTCAGAAACCAGAAAGCAAGTTTGGCAAGGATGGGCAGGCATTTTATTTTTGGCAGAGGGTCGGGGCAGGGGAATGTAAAATAATGCAGCTTCCATGGAAAACAGTTTGGTGGTTCCTCAGTTAAACAATTACCATGTGACTCAGCAATTCCACTCTTAAGTTATATACCCAAAAGAACTGAAAACAGATCCAGGGAATATTCAAAATAGCACACTATTCACAATAGCCAAAAGGTGGAAACAGCCCAAATGACAACCAAATAAGTAAGCATGTAGTATATCTATGTAATGAAATATTTTTCAGCTGTAAGGGGAAAGAAGTATTGATTAACCTGACTGTGGATGAATCTCAAAAACATGTTAAATGAAAGAAAACAGACACAAAAGGTCACATGTTGCATGAGTCAATTCACTGTAATATCCAGAATGTATAGATTCATAGCAACAGCGAATTAGGCATGGGATCTTCTTCAGGTATGATGAAAATGTTCTAGAACCAGACAGAAGTGGTGGCTGTATGAATCTGTTAAGTGTGTTGAATACCATTTATTCTTCAATATGGTCAGTTTTATGTTACCTGCATTTCACCCGAATGTTAAAAATAACAGCAAAACAACAAAGAACCTTTTCAGAGGTTTCTTGTGCCCTAAAAGCCAACTTTTATATATTTATTTCTAGACCCTAAAAGTGCTTGGAGACATAGGCTTGCACAAAGTGAATAAGTGAGTAAGCAGATGTAGTATGTTCCTGGAGGGCAAGTGTGCCTTCTGAAACTTTCAGTTCTTCAAATCCTGTATAGTGTTCATATTTCTATTAAAGTTGATAACAAAGTATTAGCCAGTCATATGAGCATCTATTATATGACATGCCTGTACTCAGCTCTAGTTACAGAGATAAGGAATGAACTGTTTCCTTGTACTTAAAAATAGAATCTATGTATTTTTTAAAGTCATGTAAAATCATAGGGATTTCTATTTTATTGGTACCTTTGACAAGTTGTGTAGGCAAATCAGATATTCACAGGCTGCATTACCAAAGAAGATATTAAACTTGTAATGGTTAGTTTTTGTTTTTAAAAACATACATTGGGTCAAAAAGGCCAATAGAAATACTCTAAAACAACATTTGCCATGTGGTGCTAAGTCGCTTCAGTCATGTCCAACTCTTTGCAACCCTATAGACTGTAGCCCACCAGGCTCCTCTGTCCATGAGATTCTCCAGGCAAGTATACTGGAGTGGATTTGCATTTCCTTTTCCAGGGGATCTTCCCAACCCAGGGATTGAACCAACATCTCTTAAGTCTCCTGCATCGGCAGGTGGGTTCTTTACCACTAGCACCACCATCTAGAGGGAAATAATTCAATATTTTTTTTATTCAGGAGTACAGATTGTTGAGTGAGATCTGTGTGTTGTACTGCCTTGAACTATAGATAACATAGTTTTGGTTTAAGCTTTGATAACAATAATTTTAAATTAAAGGAAGTTGGAACACTGAGTGGTCATACTAATGAAACATACGGGGAAAAAAAAAAGAAACATATGCCCTTGATACCAATAGAGCCTTTGTTATTTACCCAACTTGATGTGCATTTTATGCATGTCAAAGTACTACTGTCAGTGTGAGCTTATAATGAGTTTGAAATTTGTAACAAACTTGATGTTAAAATTTTTAAGCTTAGAAACAAACTTAACTGTTCTGTGTAACTCAGCATCTTCTATTATTTATTTTCTTAAAAAAAAAAAAAAAAAGATTTTAGAGCAGTAGGCAAACTGTCTTTTAAAGGGCTATACAGTAAAGAAAGTTTTAAGGGCCAAAAGGTAAATTTAATGATATCATGTATGTACTTGTATAAACTTGTCAAATGTAACTATTTTAAAATGTAAGGACCATTCTTACCTTGCAGACCATTGGGGAAAAAAAAAAAAAAAAAAGACAGATCTGGTCTGAACTATAGTTTGCAAGACCCCTCATTTAGAAGAAACATTTGAAGGTCAGATATCTCTGTTCTTTATTACAAAATTCCTTAATTTATCTTACTACAGTGAGTTAAAGCACTTTTGCATTAGCAGACATTAATGATTATGTTAATTAATATAGCTAACACTTCTTGATTTTCCCATTTCAGACATATTAAAAAATAAATAAGCATTGTAACTAATGACTTCTGTCTTACCTGGATCACAGTTTAACACCACGTTGGTCCAGGTTTACCACACTGTGGTCAAATTGTTTGAGAAGGCATTGGAAAGGACATAGAAAAGAGAGAAATTTTGCAGCATTAGTACAGCCAGGCAGAAACTTAAATACTAAGTTCTATAGACATTGCAGAGACTTAAAAGCCATATGTTCCTGACACCATAGATGCCCAGCACATCCTAGTGTGGGCAGTAGACTGTGTGGTTTTTATCTAGCATTTAATTCCTTCTTAAAACATTGGTCTAGGGTGATGAACTCTGCTTTCTATGGCCTCAGGGCCTAGAGTGAAGCTCTGTACAGCTGCTAGAGGTAGTTCTTTAGCCATCCCACCACCACCACATAATAACTAACCAAGTCACACTTATGTCTAGGTTCATTAACATTGATTAAAATGTCAGTAACCATGGGCGAGTCATAAGTGCCATGAATAAACACTTAAAATAGAATTCTAAGCACTGTTGGGACTTCCCGGGAGGTCCAGTGGTCATGGCTCCAAGCTTTCACCACTGAGGGCCCGGGCTTCAATCCCAGGTCAGGGGAGTAATATCCACAGGTTGTGAGGAGTGGCCATTAAAAAAAAAGAAAGAAATGATCCTTAGTATTGTAAAAATTGGAGCAAGCTCTTAGGTCCTTCCTGTTGGACCTGAAGTAAATTTGACTTTCTGTATTTTCAGTTGTTTATGAGCATCTTGAGATGTTTCTTTCACATGAAGAACTCTGAAAAAAAAAATTCTGAAAAAAATAGATATTGGAATGTTGAACTAGTAATTTTAACAGTATAATTAGAATTTTGCATTTCTGAACTTGACTTTGCTATTGAAGAACTGTGGATATATAGCTAAAATCTGACTTTCAAACTTTGACTCTTCAATAGGATACCTTTTAGACTTGTAATTACCTTGTGTTTCCACAAGGTGGACCCTCTATGTTAGATGTTTTTTTAAATTTGAAGGTCAGATATCTCTGTTCTTTATTACAAAATTCCTTAATTTATCTTACTACAGTGAGTTAAAGCACTTTTGCATTAGCAGACATTAATGATTATGTTAATTAATATAGCTAACACTTCTTGATTTTCCCATTTCAGACATATTAAAAAATAAATAAGCATTGTAACTAATGACTTCTGTCTTACCTGGATCACAGTTTAACACCACGTTGGTCCAGGTTTACCACACTGTGGTCAAATTGTTTGAGAAGGCATTGGAAAGGACATAGAAAAGAGAGAAATTTTGCAGCATTAGTACAGCCAGGCAGAAACTTAAATACTAAGTTCTATAGACATTGCAGAGACTTAAAAGCCATATGTTCCTGACACCATAGATGCCCAGCACATCCTAGTGTGGGCAGTAGACTGTGTGGTTTTTATCTAGCATTTAATTCCTTCTTAAAACATTGGTCTAGGGTGATGAACTCTGCTTTCTATGGCCTCAGGGCCTAGAGTGAAGCTCTGTACAGCTGCTAGAGGTAGTTCTTTAGCCATCCCACCACCACCACATAATAACTAACCAAGTCACACTTATGTCTAGGTTCATTAACATTGATTAAAATGTCAGTAACCATGGGCGAGTCATAAGTGCCATGAATAAACACTTAAAATAGAATTCTAAGCACTGTTGGGACTTCCCGGGAGGTCCAGTGGTCATGGCTCCAAGCTTTCACCACTGAGGGCCCGGGCTTCAATCCCAGGTCAGGGGAGTAATATCCACAGGTTGTGAGGAGTGGCCATTAAAAAAAAAGAAAGAAATGATCCTTAGTATTGTAAAAATTGGAGCAAGCTCTTAGGTCCTTCCTGTTGGACCTGAAGTAAATTTGACTTTCTGTATTTTCAGTTGTTTATGAGCATCTTGAGATGTTTCTTTCACATGAAGAACTCTGAAAAAAAAAATTCTGAAAAAAATAGATATTGGAATGTTGAACTAGTAATTTTAACAGTATAATTAGAATTTTGCATTTCTGAACTTGACTTTGCTATTGAAGAACTGTGGATATATAGCTAAAATCTGACTTTCAAACTTTGACTCTTCAATAGGATACCTTTTAGACTTGTAATTACCTTGTGTTTCCACAAGGTGGACCCTCTATGTTAGATGTTTTTTTAATCCATTTCAGTTGTCCAAAATTATGTAATATCGTTTCACAGCCCCTTTAAAATTTTTTAAATGTACTTTTTACAGAGTCATAGGATGTACTATTCTTCCTATCATATTGGCTTAAAACTTGATGCTTCTGGCTGTGATTCAGTTTCTTGTCACAAAATTACCATTGTTTAACTCTTTAACAGTAATTTCTTTAATGACTTAATATTATGTTAATAGTAACTTTACTCTGTTAAAATTATTTGTCAAGTCAGTGCACAAGAACCTTAATGACTACTAATAGTAAGAGTAGTCTGATAATTCAGATATTGTATATAATTGTTATTGAATAAGAAAGAATTGTTTTTTCTAAGTCTTCAGCTCCTAAGTATATAAACTTTCTCTTCAAATTTATGCAATATATGTAAATTTAAATTTATATCCATATGCATGTATATCACCAGTATCATGTGATGAATAAATTGCTTTTTATTTCTGTTCCTCCAGTTAACTAGGATGAGAGACTGGAGATGCCACGTCATATACTTACTTAGTGCAGGATTACACACACTTAGGTGCCGAGTAAACATACATACTTGATTCACAGTTTTAGGTTATCTCAACCTCTAAAATACCTGCTAAGAATATGAAATATGGAAATATAATTTAGGATAATAGTTTATGATTAATACAAATACAGTAGTAGAAGTTATTTACCTTTGCAAATATTTTGATTACAATGAAAATGTCTTCCAGTTTTATATTTTAGAACCCTTGAGTCTAGACCAAACCAAACTCTGCTTTGGGTATCTTGTACTTTATCATAAATCTTTATTTATCTATTAGTTGGGCAAAAACCCTGAATTTGTGCCCCATCTATCAGATTGTCTCTAATTATAGCTACAGTTTAGATATATTCTCAGTGTTTTGGGGGCCAGAATGGTTTCTAAATAAGGAAACTTTTTCTGTTTTTTGCTTCATAGTAAAGCAATTATATGGATATTTCTATGTGATGAAGATTGAAATCTTATTTTTATATAGGTTGGCTCCAATTAATATTTTAAATTGAATAAAATATAAAATAGGAAGCTGCTACTATGTAGCTTAAAATAGAAATTAAGTACTTAGAGGGTTGACTGGCCACAAATAACAGCTTACATATAAAATATACATACATAAATATAAAATATATATATATATACACACACACAAATGCTTATAAAATTAAGAGATTGGCTTCTAGTTAGAAAAGATTTAGGTATCATTCCATAGACATAGAAATTGAGGCTTAACGAAGTCAAGCGATTCACAGAAGGTTACACAGCATGAAGAGGCAGAGCTAGAATTTTTCTACCATACACTGATTTCTTATAAAAAGACTCCAGTTCAACAAACTAACAGTATGTTTGCTTGCATCTAGGATTGATCACAAACCCCTTAAGACAGAGTGCTGCCACAAGGGTTGAGCAGTGGGCTCCTGACGCACTGCAGCTACAGAGCAGCACAAGAAAGGTCATGGGAAGTAGTGAGGTAGCTTGTGTGGTGAGAAGTCACAGAGGACATTCAGCTGCTCCACAGCTACCTGGCAACCACACCAACATGATGGACTGGGCACTTTGCTGGTGCTTCACACACACACTTCCCCTCCTTTTTCTCATTTAGAGATTCCAATTGTCGTATGTGTGTGTGAGAGAGAGAGACTGGGGCAGGGGCAGGTGGGGAGCAGGTGGGAGAGCTTCCTGCAGAGGAAATAAACACCTTGCTGTGTGTTGCAGAGCTGGGATCTGGCCACAGGTTCTACAAGATCCCAATGGTGTGATGGAAGCACTGTGCTCCTGGACTCAGTGGGCCAGGAGGGCAGGCTCGTTTTTGCAACGATACTTACTCAAAGGCTAAGTAAAAATATATTCCAGGGAACATCTATTCTTATTTTACTTACTTTCCCCTCTTTGTGCCAAGATTACCTTTTACCTTTGTGCTGGGATAAATATCCTCTTAGAGCTCCACTCAATCTAAACCTTTGTTGCTCACAACAGAGTCTTTAATAATGTTTACAAATATTAAATTAAAAATACTCTTAGAGGTCATTTTCCTTTTAGTAGAGTTTTTCAACAAGTTGTTACTTATTTCTAGGTTTATTACTCAAATGATTTATAAACTTAACTTGAAAAAGATAATTTGATTTCCTAAGGCACAAACCACAAATACTAAAAGAATTTACAAAACACACAAAAAGTTTGAATTCTGTGTTTGGCTTTTGATGGCTCAAAAATAATAAGATTTGACTTGTTTCACAGATCCTTTTTCTAAAAAAATCTCTTAGCCCCACCCCAAGAAACTGTAACACCCAGGTTAATTTCCTGCAATAAGTAGTCATTTAATTAAAGAACAAAATTAACAGGAATCAAAATGGTGCAGCTGTATTTTTTGTTAGACATTATATAAAAAAAGAGAAAGTATAATACAGTAAATCATTTTGTATAACAGGAACTTAAAGAGTTCTCTAATTGTGATGAGAATAAAAAGATCTTTTCCACATGGTACTGAAGACACTGCGTACACGTCCCTTGGTCACAGCCTCAGTGTGGTGACCCTGCACACGCATGTCACCATCCTCGGTCACACCACAGAACTGCAAAACAAGGCGGGAAGGCAAACAACAGTTTTCTTCAGGTCGCGTCCCTGGGGTGTCTTCTGACCCCAACAGTTGACACTCCTCGGGCCCCACAGAGTGAAGAGTGTCCTCTGGTCTTTCTCTCACAGGTGAGCGTGGCCAGGATTTCACCTGTGTGTGTGGTCCTGCTTCTCTGGCAACCACAGCAGGTAGTCATGAGCTGAACTTCAGGAAAGCTCCCTGATGAATGTTCAGTGTTGGTATCAAAAATTAAGCACAATTCTTCTCAGAAGAAAATCTCTATGGCCTGTGGAATCTAGAAGTTGTAAAAAGACAAGGTTATACATATCTAAGTTTAAATTGCCAAAAACTCCACAAAGTACTCTGTTGCTATTAAAATCTTTGTGGAAGTCCAACATGTAAGACATGAGGATGGACCTGCCTGGGCTATAGTGATGTACAGCCTCAGAGAGCACCCACTGCTCAGGCCCCATCACAACACAAAAGGAATCGGATGGTGAATTCTTAAGCCTATCTAAAATTTAGCTTGAAAACTGCTAGGTAGGCCCTTGAAGTTCACAAAAAAGGCAGGGCTTTGCTGAACCAGCAGAGGTAATGAACTGATTAACAAATGATTGGATATTATTGTAGAGTTATAATTTTGTTCTTGTAGAGTTGAAAATGTGTTTGTGGTACTGTTTAATGCAATTAAAATTTCATACCACTAAAATCATTGCTCTGACTTTTAAAAGCTGACATTAAATGCTAAAATGTGGTATAAAAATCTTAACATTTCCTGATGTGTAAGTTTTGGGCTCACTTAAAATTCTGTCATCTAATAAAGCTATCAAGGACTTATGAGATAAAGTACATATCTTTAGTAAATATCTTTTAATAATGCATAAAGAGAAATGTATTAAATATTTTCACATTACCATAGAATATGCAGTAATTATATCTTTTTTCTGTAACACAGGATTGAACATTAAAAATAACTGAATATTTTACAGAGAGTGTTTATTTCCTAAACACTTTTTAGTGTTCTGAACACTCAAAAGTAAGATGATTTATTCCTGCCCCAAAATGTGCCAATCATGGGGGAAAACCTTAAACATCTTTAAACAAACTACTTGCTTCATTTTTCCTGCTTTTCCAACCTCTTCTTCCTCCCTTGATATATTCAAAGTCATCTATCTCACAGGACAGAACTCTGTTTGCCTGCTTTCTATTCCATAGCCACATTGCACTTTACAGAGTAAATCTTATAAATAACAACCACAGTGGCCACTTTGTGCCAAACAGAAAAGAAAAGGAGTCCACTGTTTTAGTTTAAGGCAGTATCTCCATTCAGGATTTCCTTTCTCTTTGTGTCTGGGGCCTGAGCATCTCTAGACCAAGGGAGAGATGCCAAACAGCCGGTGCAGGTGAAGGCTTGTGGCATCAGGCAGTCCTTTGAGGATAAAAGTGTGTGAGAACCTCCTCATGGCTCTTTATGGACAGGAAGGGGAAGTGCCAGGGGAATATGCCACTTGTGAGCACTGGCATCAGTGGGCCAACCCGTGCCACCCCTGTTTATGGGTGTATTCCCCTTGTATGAACAGTCTTGATTATAGAAGAATCAGCCATATCCCCATTGGGATATATGCTCCCTGGAGACGGGATCCTCCTTTATAGCTTACTCGCAGCATAAGAATGGCATACAATACATATTTGCTGAAGGAACAAAGGCTGTTTGGAAGAGCTTTGGGGGAGCATGAGCTTGTGTTAAAGATGTGAGTATAAACTTAAATAAGGTGGGAGACAAGTGGGATTGGTGGGGAGAGTAATTTCACAGAACTCCTCTACATATAAATAAATTGGGGGCGGGGGGCGGGGGGGAGGTGCGGGCAGGTTCTGAATATGAGAGAAGGGGAATACAGGCAAGTTACCTTCAGTGCTTTGAGACAAGTCCGACTCTGTTTGACCCCACAGATGGCAGCCCACCAGGCTCCCCCATCTCTGGGATTCTCCAGGCAAGAACTCTGGAGTGGATTGCCATTTCCTTCTCCAATGCGTGAAAGTGAAGCCACTCAGTAGTGTCTGACTCTTAGCGATCCCATGGACTGCAGCCTACCAGGCTCCTCCCATGGGATTTTCCAAGCAAGAGTACTGGAGTGGGTTGCCATTGCCTTCTCCCAATATCTTTAAATACACATCAACTACTTAAATAAAACTATGTGTAATACTGTTCTACATCCCACCCCTCACCAAAAGTGTTAGTACCACAGTCATGTCCAATTCTTTGTGACCCCAAGGACTGAAGCCCAGAAGGCTCCTCTGCCCATGGAATTCTCCAGGAAAGAATACTGGAGTGGGTAACCAGGCATTCCCTTCTCCAGGGGATCTTCCCAATCCAGGGATTTGAATCCAGGTCTCCAGCATAGCAGATGGACTCTTTGATCATCTGTGCCACCAGGAAAGCATGCCAAGCCCTATGTGAAACCACAGGAACCAATAGCACTTTCAATTGAGTTGCAGTCTCTCTGTTCAAGACAATTCTCTGCAGACATACTGAATTGTTTACCTGAACACAGTGATTTGTGACATTTTTATTTTCTCTTAAAAAAAAAAACCATATTGCAAGTATCATGAAATTCATACAAGTAGAAATCTGACCTTGTCAGATGCTTGCTTGATGCATGCACCTCCATTTCATTACTTTTGTATTCATTCAGTTCTTTACGAATTGCTGCCTGGAATTTAAAAACAGCACATTATTTTTCAGGACGTTAGAAAGTTAGCATGGGAAATGAAGATCATGGTTGTGGACTGACAGCCATTCCTAATACTTGCTGACTTTGTTATTTTGTGATAGAGTAAAAAAAAATTTGTGCTTAGCATTTAGGCTTTTACTTATTTTTATAGCCCTACCAACCTAGTGCAGAGCTGGTGTTCTGGAAGTATTTAGTCAATTTGTTTACTGTGCTAGAGTGGGAATATATCACCCCCCTGCCTTGACCCCACCCCATGTGTATAAGAGACAG
>SJYX01001982.1:20615-76889 GCA_006410675.1 Oreotragus oreotragus
CGGGGGCGGGGGCGGGGGCAGGGGCAGGGGCGGTCCATTTTCTAAGAGACAGCAGAAAAGAAGGAACCAGCCTTGAGAAGCTCACATTTCTAGATAGTGTCTCCTAACTGCTCAGGTGCTGGACTTGGAGACAGCCATGGGGGCAGTGATCAAGGAGGACTTCCTGGAAGAGGAAACTTTTGGCAGTGTCATGGAGAATCTTCACAAGGTGCAGAGCCTGTTGCTTAGGAGCTGCCAGCCGACCAGCTACGATGCCCACAGGGACAGCTGAGGATGGAGACCACGCACCTCTTCAAGCCTGAAAAGTGCCCCAAAACTCTACTCACTTTGCCCCCACAGAGGGCTTCTTCTTGCTGGAGCCCTGTCTTCTCTTCTAAAATGAGGACTAATAATAGATCTTCACAAAGGTGAGAGAACTGAATGAGAAAATGTACAAATACACCTGTTATACCAAGCTTGCTTGGGACAGACATTTCTCAAAAAAAGTGCGGATATCTCACCACCAAAATCTCCGCTGCTGGCTCCAGGGGTGAAGGCAGGCCTGCCACGGTGAGAGCCACAGGGCCCCCAAAGCGCCTCCGAATGGCCCAGAAGGGGCAGTCCAGCAGCTGTGGGCAACACGCAGCCTGCTGGGTTGCCAGCAGCCTGCCCCTCTACCCAGAGGGAGCCCAGGAGCCCACAGCTGGACTGCCAGCCAGAGCCACTCCTTGGGGGACCCCAATCACAGGGAAGCGAGGACTGCAGGTCGAGAGTCCCCATGTGGACTCACACCTACCTGTACCTGACACCCCAGCTCATGACACTGAGAACTAACTTGGGTTCACCAGGCCTCTTGTGTCCGAGGTTTAGTGAGCACAGAGGACACGCCCTGGGATATGGGATATGGTGGGAAGAAGTTAGACCCAGCCCTGCCCTCAAGGAGCACAGGCTCTAGAGGGCTCAGACATTCAGTCCGTTATCACACAAGCCAGTCAGTTCAGTTGCTCAGTCCTGTCTGACTCTGCAACCTTATGGACTGCAGCACACCAGGCTTCCCTGTCCATCACAAACTCCCAGAGCTTGCTCAAACTCGGGTCCATTGAGTGGGTGATGCCATCCAACCATCTCATTCTCTGTTGTTCCCTTCTCCTGCCTTCAATCTTTCCCAGCATCAGGGTCTTTTCTAATGAGTCAGTTCTTCAAATTAGGTGGCCAAAGTATTGGAGCTTCAGCATCAATGTGAAGTTATCACACAAACCACCTTGCATTTCCATAGTGACCAGCACTAGGAGGAGGAGCCTACAGCATCATGATAGCCTAGGGGGTAGGTGGGCCGACCTGGACAGATAGGAGGCCTGAGAAGCTGATGTTAAGTCAAGATCAGAAGGGTGAGTGGGGATTGCTGAGCCTGGAGGGAGGGGTGGAGCACAGGTCCTGAGATAAGGTGGTCTCCTAAGTGTCACTGGACTGAGTGGAGGTATGTGTGCACCTATGGGGCAGGGGTCAGGACCCACCCAGCATGCAGTTTGGATCTCTGGAGCCCGAATGTGCTGAAGGGTGTGAAGCAGGCAGGGCAGGTTGGAGAGGATCTGTCTTTGGAAGCACCTCCAGACTCTCCTGGACTGCGACCCAAGGACAGGGCAGAACCTGCCCACAGGAGACGTGAAGCTGCCAGGGGTGGGGTTGGGGGGAAGGATTCCCCATCAGACAGGAACCTCTGGGAGCCAGGCCCACAAGTGGTCAAAGGGGGAGATATTGGCTCCAGACAAGGGGGAGATATTGGCTCCAGAGTAAGAACAGTGCAAACTACAAATTACATAATACACTTTGGACTAAATACACATTAAACACAATATTCCATTCATTTACTACCTGAGACTCGGCTCCACTATCCACGTGGGAATGGGGCTTCCCAAAGCAGGAGTGACTACGACCTTAATGTCAAGGACAGACAACGCGATTATGCCCATTTTACAGATGAGATCGGCGGGACTCAGAGAAGCAAACTTGTAAGCAGGTGTTATTCCTCATGTAGACCCCAGAGCCTGGCACAGACAAACATGCCTGGCCTGAACAAAGCAGCAGACCATGGGCGCCGGTTCCCCTCCCTCCGTGTGACATGTTCTTGGTATGGCCCTGGAGGGGTGCTGCTAAAGCATCTTTGGAGTCTCAGTAGCAGAGGGCTCTCCCTCCGGGACTGGAAGACAATAGCCCCAGGCTGGCTGCGCTTTGGGGGGAGGGGGCGTGGCCTCAGGAGGGGAGGGGCGGAGCCTCAGGAAGATAGGGGAGGAGCCTCGGGAGGGGTGGGCAGGGCTAGCACCCTGAGGGATTCCCCAGCTCTGCCCACGCTGTCCGCTCCCTCCTGATTCAGAAGCTGCTGCTGTGGGTGATGAGCAGGTGCTGCCTGGAACTGGGGAAGCCACAGTCTATTTCTGACTCTCCCCTCTGAGAAAGCACGAGTGTGGCAGCCAGTTAGAGCACTGCGTGGGCGTGGGAGCGACACCAAGAAAAGAAACCAGGAGAAAGAGAGGCACCTGCCCATCCTCCAGCCCCATCCCTGGCTGTTCCCCACCTGTGCACACAGGAGAGGGAGTCCTCCCCTCCCTCCAGGGGGCCGTGGGCAAGACGGCAAGATGGCAGAGCCTCCACACGGAGCAGCCAGGCTGGCCTGTGCATGAGGTTGGCTGCCCTGGAGGGTCCCCCGACACAGCGGACTTTTCTGGGTAAAGCCCCTGAGATCCGGGGGTTTCCCCTGCAGCACAGCTGCACCTAACCTAGTACACGAGTGCCCAGCTGGCCTGGTCTCCCAGAGCCACCTCCCCCTTGCTGATCGCAGCCAGGTCCAGCCTGGAGCCTTCTCCAGCGCAGGATCAGGGCTCCGGAGCCTCAGAAGTCGTATGCAAGCTCCCCACTGCCTGAGCCCACCTGGGGTGAGGGGGGACAGCCTGGTCACCAGCCCCATCAGATGGCCATGGTCCAAATCCAGCCAGCAGCCTCATCGCTGTCCCCTTGATACTTTTTAGAATGTGAATATGAAGCAAATATTAATCAAATCAGAGTTTTCACTCTTAACAACATCAGCTCCCCTTGAAGACATGGGAGAGCTGGCTCCTCAGATCCATCAGCACCCCTACCCCACTCCCAGCTCAGCAGAGCAGCAGCCGGGCTGAGGGGGGCACTTGGCTCCTTGCCGTCCCCACGGCCCACACCTCCCAGTGGCCTCGCTCCCCTCTGGACACTCCACCTGCCTCACCATGGGACCAGGCTCCTGAGTGAGCAGGGCCCCAGGAATCCCCTCCTTGTCCTGAGGACCCCGTGACCCCCTTCTGCCGCCCATACACACTGGACGGGAGTAGCTGCATTCCTGGGAGCTCCAGGCATGGTGGGAAGGTGACCTGAGGACAGCAAGTCCAAAGCTCAGCTCTGTGGACAAGTGGCCCTGGCTGGCCACCCAAGGGAGCATCCGGGAGCTGGTATCTCCCTCAGGGAGGCTCAATGCACAGTCAGACTCTTTCCAGGCACACTCGTCTCCATCAGTTGTCTCACACAGTCTACGGGCACAGGCCATCTCCTCTCTGTGAGCCTGTTTCCTCTCCTAAAATGGACTGACGACAATAGGCACCCACTGGGGTTGCTGTGGGGTAAGAAACGGCCCGAAAAGCACCAACCAGGTGCCTGGCACTCCAGGCCTGTCTATGTCAGTGGCCATGCCTGAACTGTCCTTTGCACACCCCTTCTTGAGAGTCTCTTGGACAGCAAGGAGATCAAACCAGTCCATTCCATCCTAAAAGAAATCAACCCTGAATATTCATTGGAAGGATTGATGCTGAAGCTCCAATACTTTGGCCACCTGATGCAAAGAGTCGACTAATTGGAAAAGAACTTGATGCTGGGAAAGATTGAGGGCAAGAGGAGAAGGGGGCAACAGAGGATGAAGATGGTTGGATGGCATCAATGGACATGAGTTTGAGCAAACTCTGGGAGATAGTGAAGGACAGGGAAGCCTGGCGTGCTGAAGTCCATGGTGTTGCAAAGAGTCAGACAAGACCGAGTGACTAAACAGCAGCAGCATCAGACAGAAACTGAGCTGCTATCTCGCTAAGCAAGGCAGACCGCCTTCCTGGAGAGGAAAGCCATAGTGGCAGACAGACAGCTCTCCGCCCCCAGGGATGCCAGCTATTTTAGGAGCTCCTCCCTGGGAATACCATCCTGCTCCACCACCAGCCTTGAGTCACCAAGGAGGATTTCGGTGTCCCTGCCTGGGACGGGGTTCCCCAGCAGGTGGGAGTGGGGGGCGGTGCATCTCCCTCCATAGTCATCATGACTCCTGAGCCAGACACGTGGCTCAGGAGAAGACAGCTCCTCTCTTCCCACAGATGCTGTCCAGGCTACGGGACCACCAGGGACACATGGATGGGCGGGGGAGAAAGAATCAGGGAGGGGAGCCCTCTCCAGGAGGTAACATGAAGACGGGGGCACAGACAGACCAGAGCCAGGCTGCAGGCTCTGAGGAGTATAGCTCATCCATGCTGGGAACAACAGACCCCCAGACCTTAGCCCTCTCTGTCCTTGCAGTTACCTTGGTGAGGATGAATTATCAGCCCACTGAGAGTTTATCCAGTGAGGTGCTGACTGCTGGTCCCCCATCAAGGCATCTCACAACCCAGGAACCCCAACCCCACCTCCTCACATGTCCCCATTGTCCAGCATCCATAACTCAGAGGCTGGTGCCCACTGTCAGTCATACACTCATCCCAGACCCCAGGGCCACCCTCTGTTCCTCTGGCTCCACACTCCCAGCCCCCAAGGATCTCCAAGTCCACTGGGTTCTAGAGCCAATACCTCATATGTCCATCTGTCTCTCCATCCCCAGGCCACCAGCCTCTGCCAGGCCCCGGCTTCATTGAAGTCCCACAAGGTCAGTGAGTCTGCGGGGTCCCCTCCCCAGACTCTGTGCACCGTGACCCTCACACTGAGCTGCCCACACTGCCTCCCTTAGGCACAGCCATCCTCTCCTAACTCAGGGCCACAAGCTCAGATGCTACACCCTCCTTACAATAAGAATTTGGTCTCATTTCCCTTACTCAGGGCCACCAAAAGTGATTGCTAGAGAAAATGAAATGTTGGTCAAGGGTATGAACGTCCAGTTTTAAGATGAATAAGTTCTAAGGACTAAATGATTACTATTAACAATATTGTATTACATACTTGAAAGTTATTAAGAGAGTAAATCTTAAATAAATCTCACTACCAAAAAATAAATAAATAAATAAAAAATAAAATTTGATGTGACACCCGGCTGTAACATGCAGGAGGAAGAAGGGAGGTTTTAATTCAATAGCATCCATTCAACACATAAGTGTTCAACAGGAGCACATCAGGTGATATGGTGAAGGCAGATACACAAAACAGTTGCCGTGACAGCAACATCAACTACAAACACAGAGAGACCGGGGTCCATGCTGGTCACTCACACACCCACAGAGATGCCACCTTAGGGGGAGCTGTTCCTGAAATGAGTGATTGTTGGTAAAGTTCTGAATGAAACAAGGTGTGTCAATTTCCATCAATTTCCAAGACACTTATGCTCAGGGAAATTCAGCGACAAATCCCTCTGTGCGTGCATGTCCACTACACACCCAGATTGCAGGCTCAAGTCATACTAATAGCTCTGGACCCTCCTGTTTGAGTATCCAAGGGAAACTGTTTGTGTTCTTTTTTTGATGGTGCTGTTTGAGAATCCAAGGGGGTATGGGCAAGTCTCCTGGGCTGGGGCCTGGCTCATCCCAGTGACAGCCCATGAAGTCTCCCCAGGTGAGCCAGGGGAACCATTGGCTTAAACCTTGTGCTCCCAGGCAGACACCTGTCCTCCTCCAGGAAGATCCCAGGCTGGAGGAGGAGGCCCATCCTTCACTCCAACCCTGGGCCTTGGGGTGTGCTGAGTGGGTGAACTCTGGTGATGACTTTTTGGTCTTTACCAAGGTTGCACCTGGGCTTCCAGGTGGCACTAGTGGTAAAGAACCCACCTGCCAATGCAGGAGACATAAGAGATAGAGTTTTGATCCCTGGGTCAGGAAGATCCAAGAAAATGGCAACCTACTCCAGTATTCTTGCCTGGGAAATTCCATGGACAGAGCAGCCTCGTGGGCTACGGTTCATGGGGTCACAAAGAGTCAGACATGGCTGAGGCAACTTAGCACAGCACAAGGTTACAAATGCAGGTATTTATCCTTTGCCCCACAGTTCAGGGTTAAGAGGATGTTCTCTGGAGAGCCCATATGGACACAGTGTGTGAGAGCTAGATTCAGGGCAGAGCTCTGGCGTGCACTAAGGGCCTGGGTGGAGATGTCATGGTCAGCTGGCAGTACAGCTCCAGGCATGTGTGAAAAAGCACGAACATGTCTAGGCTGGTCCTCCCTGGAAGCCCACCTGGCTGGTCTCTGGAGCATTAACCATTTCAGAAGATGCAAAATCATGCCACGATTAAGCACTGGAGCTCTAAGTCCAGTCATGGCGTGAACTCGAACACCACCACCCCGTCTGTTCACAACCTTCTCGGACCATCAGTAGGTGGAGTTCACCTGGTGAGGCCCCATCCCTGGTTCTTCAGTCAGTCACTCATCTAGGAGCCATAGTGGAGGTGTTTTGTAGGTTAATGTCCATAAGCAGGTGACAGTCCTAGTTGGCCTAGGTGGGCCTGGTCCAATCAGTGGAAGGACCTGCAGAGCAGGGCTGGGGCTCCCTGCTGAAGAGAGAATTCTGCCTGTGGACGCCAGCTTCAGTCCATGCACAGGAGTTCCGGCCCTTCCTGACTATCAGCTCCATTGGTGGGCCAGACCTGTGCTGTCAGCTCCACAACCTCTGCCACCAATGCCTTGCCATAAATCCCCTCAATACACGCCTCCCCGGGGCTTCCCAGGTGGCTCCACTGGGAAAGAATCTGCCTGCCAAGCAGGAAATGTGGGTTCAATCCCTGGGTCGGGAACATCCTCTGGAGGAAGAAATGGCAACCCGCTCCAGTATTCTTGCCTGGGAAATCCCAAGGACAGAGAAGACTGGTGGGCTATAGTTCATGAAGTTGCAGAGTCAGATATGACTGAGCAAGTAAACAACACCACCCCCTCCCCTGGGAGCTGGGTCTCTATGTCACAGGCACAGCTCCTTCTTCAGTAACAAAGATGACAATATCATGGGAAAAGCTCTCTCAAGTTACCTCCACTGACCTAACCTGGATTAACCAACACTCACAGTCCTTCTGGAAAAGCAGACCCCACTGAGCACATGTGACTGGCATCCCGGGCCCCATGTCAGCAAGCAGGTTCCTGTCAGGAACACAGATTCCGTGTTCCTAAAACTATGAGAACCAGGTGAACATGTATCTGTAATTAAGTGATTTAATCAGAATTTATGCACATTGATTTAAATGATTCAATATGGATAGAAAAAGAAAATGTTCTTTCTAGGAGAACTGAATTGGCTGCCTTGGAGTCGGTAAAGGTGAGATGCTGAAACACATGCAGGTGCGTGTGTGGGAGGAAGCTGTAAATAGTGGGGCTTCCACCTCAGGAAGGACTTGGCTTCTTTGAGTCTAATTCTCACTCCTAGACAATGCATCACACAAGAAAGAACACTAATTGTAGAGCCTTCTGCAATGAGAAGTCTTTGATTCCACCTCAAAAGACAGCGGAATAAATGCACATCTGAATGCCTTAGGTTAAAATAGTGTTCTGAGCATGAACACATCACATTGATCATTCCTTCCTTTAGCCACCTTTGGGGTTTATCACCAGTGCTGTGTGCAGAGGAAGGGGCTCTGCTCCCCTCCCTCATGGGTCTGTGGTCTCTTCTCAGCGATGCTCGGCCCCCGTGTGGGGAAGGTGTCCACAGAGCACAGGGCAGGGGATAAGACTCGCCTCCGGGTGGTTCCAAACAGCCCCTGGACACTGGCAGCCTCTGATGGGGTGGGAGTGAGACAAGCTATTTGAGATCTGTCACGAGTGTTGGTCCCTTATTCAGATTTGGGAAAGTAAAGTGATACACAGTGCTTCCCACTGCTGCCTCTGGCATGAAGGTCACTCACTCTCTGGTCCACACATTTACGGAGCACCTGCTGGGCACCAGGTCCTGCCCCTCCCCCATCCTCCAACTCTGCATTTCCTGCCCTCCCCCCATCCTCCCTTCTCTCCCCTCTCACCTTCCTGGGGCAGCTCTCCTGGGTGGTGGGTGGTGGAAGGCCACCCCCCTGCATCCCTCTCTTTGTCTCCCCAGCTGGGATATCCTGAACATCCTGCTACTTCCCCAGGGCCCTGAACCCCAGGTTCCTCCTTGTCCAAGATCTCAACCATCCGCTGGGGCTGCATCTCTTGGTTCCTCCCCTGACCCAGCAGGTCCAGGAGAGGAAGTCAGGTTAGTACAGTGCCCCAGGCCCAGGGCGGAGGCTCAGCAAGACTGCAGTGAACAAGCAAATATCAGGTGAGGAAAGAGCAGGGCAGAGACACACAAACTCCACAAAACTGCCCTTGGTTTAAAAAAGGAAAGGGCATCACCCCACACACCAAACAGTCTCAACAGGAGACAGAACCGCACAAGCACTGCTAGGAAGCCTTGGCCTCACCAGCCTGGGGAGAGAGGAGGTTAGGATCTAGCGGGGGTGAGTGGGAGGGAACGCGGGACCTCCACAGCGCCCTGAGCACCTC
Source organism: Oreotragus oreotragus (assembly GCA_006410675.1). Taxonomy (NCBI): domain Eukaryota; kingdom Metazoa; phylum Chordata; class Mammalia; order Artiodactyla; family Bovidae; genus Oreotragus; species Oreotragus oreotragus. Next base: position 29,291 of record SJYX01001982.1, read on the forward strand.
GCAGGCCACGTCCTGTGTCCCCCACGTGCTGCAGGGACCACACTCTCTCTTGCTTGACCTCCTTCCCCATCCCATGTCCTGAGGGCGGCTCCTGCATCTCTCTTATTCCCTCCTCCATCTTGAACGTTCCGCGCCAAGGCAGGTACACCGAGGCTGCCCGGGAAGTATCTCTCCTTGAACTTCAACGTCATTTAGGGGTTACCACTGAGAAGGTTTCCCCGTGGCTCAGATGGTAAAGAATCTGCCTGCACTGCAGGAGACCTGGGTTCGATCCCTGGGTCAGGAAGATTCCCTGGAGAAGGGACTGGCAACTCGCTGCAATATGCTTGCCTGGAGAATCCCTGGCAGGCTAAAGTCCACGGGGTCACAGAGCCAGACACGAGGGAGTGACTTCCACCACCACCACCAGTGAGGAAGGGACACTAGTGTCTGACCCCGTCATCCCAGGGGCCGCTTGGAGTCTGCACCCCCCAACCCGCTGAAATCCTGCCACCTCTGAAATCTCTGGGCCCAGCACTGGACAATGGGAAACACAAGGCACTTATAAATGCCCACTACAGGAGCTCCAAGGGACTCCCCAGATTGTTACCTCACAGATGCAAGGTTTTCCACTCACTCGTCCACCTGTTTGCTCCCCCACTCCCCTTCTTCATTCAGTCTCTCTCACAACAAAAATAGCTTGAACACCAACAGTAGCAGAGACCTCTAGTTACCTACACAATCTTCATTCTCCCCTCTTATGTACATAGCATCAGAAAGCCGATTCTATTCAAGGAAGCCTCTTTTCCAGCTAAGCATAGCCATATGAAGAGGTTCTGACCAAGAAACCGTAGGGAGAAGTGTGCCAAAAAGCCTCTAAAGAGAGTCCTTTTGAAGAGCTGACTCAGCTGGGATCTATGTACCTTTGAGAGTTGAATGTGATGTCTGGCTCTCCTGAAGCCATCCTGGACCATACAGGGTTACGTGTCAGTGTGAGGATAACTGAGCAGGAAGACAGAGGGAAGCCTGGATCTTCAGTGACTATGGCACAAACATGCCAGCCTGTCTACAACCATTTCACGAAGCAGGGTGCCTCCAGACCCAGTGTCCAGAACCAGCTCTAAGACATACTAGCTATATGTCTGAACATCTTACCTAACCTCTCTGAACCACCATTTCTTAAGCTATGAAAGACGGCTAACAGTAGCATTTACATCTTAGGCTTCAGTGAATGCAGGCAGAACACAGTCTCTAGCATACAACCCTCATTTAATAAATGTTAACAAAGCTACCCCCCTTCATGGATCACTGCCTCGTCGTGGCAAAGGGGCTTGTGTAACTCAATGAAGCTATGAGCCATGCTATGCAGGTCACCCAAGACAGACACACCATAGAGAAGAGTTCTGACAAAACGTGGTCTGCTACAGGAGGGAATGGCAAACCACTGCAGTATCCTTGCTGTAGGAACACCATGACTATGAACAGTATGAAAAGGCAAAAAGACACAACACCAGAAGATGAGCCCCCCACCCCCCCCCACCCCAGGTCAGAAGGTGTCCAGTATGTTACTAGGGAAGAGCTTGGGGCAATTACCAATAGCTCCAGAAAGAATGAAGCGCCTGAGCCAAAGCGGAAACAATGCTCAGTTGTGGATGTGTCTGGTGGTGAAAGTAAGGTCTGATGCTGTAAAGCAAAATATTGCAAGGAACCTGGAATGTTAGGTCTATGAATCAAGGTAAATTGGATGCAGTCAAGCAGGAGAAGGCAAGAGTGAACATTGACATCTTAGGAATCAGTGAACTAAAATGGACGGCAATCGGCGAATTTAATTTAAATGACCACTTATCTACTCCTGGGCAAGAATCCCTGACAAGAAATGGAGCTGCCTTCAGAGTCAACAAGAGAGTCCCAAATGCATTGTTTGGGTACAATGTCAAAACGACAGAATGATCTCGGTTTGTTTCTAAGGTACACCATCCAACATCACAGTAATCCAAGTCTATGCCCCAACCATTGATGCTGAAGAAGCTGAACAGTTCTATGAAGACCAACAAGACCTTCTAGAACTAATAAAAAAAAAAGATGTCCTTTTCATCACAGGGGATTGGAATGCAAAAGATGAAAGTCAAGAGATATCCAGAATAACAAGCAAGTTTGGCCTTAAAGTATAAGGAAGCAAGGCAAAGGCTAATAGAGTTTTGCCAAGAAAATGCACTGGTCATAGCAAACATCCTTTTTCAATAACACAAGCGACAATTCTACTCATTAACATCACCAAATGATCAACACAAAAATCAGATTGATTATATTCTTTGCAGCCAAAGATGAAGAAGCTCTATACAGTCAGCAAAAACAAGAGCTGCTGCTCACTATGGCTCAGACCATCAGCTCCTTATTGCAAAATTCAGGTTTAAATTGAAGAAAGTAGAGAAAACAATTAGGCCATTCAGGTATGACCTAAATCAAATCTCTTATGATTATACAGTGGAGGTGCCGAATAAATTAAAGGGATTAGATCTGGTTGACAGCTTGCCTGAAGAACTACGGACAGAGGTTTGTAACACTACATAGGAGGTGGTGACCGAAACCGTCCCAAAGAAAAAGAAATGCAAGAAGGAAAAGTGGTTGTCTGAGGAGACTTTACACATAGCTGAGGAAAGAAGAAAAGCAAAAATCAAGGGAGAAAGGGAAAGAAATAACCAACTGAATGCAGAGTTCCAGAGACCAGCAAGGAGAGATAAGAAATCCTTCTTCAATGAACAATGCAAAGTAGTAGAGGAAAATGAAAGAATGGAAAAACTAGAGATCTCTTCAAGAAAGTTGGAGATATCAAGGGAACAAATCATGCAAGGATGGGCATGATAAAGGACAGAAATGGTAAGGACCTAACAGAAGCAGAACAGATTGAGAAGAGATGGCAAGAATACACAGAACTATACCAAAAAAAGTCATAATGAGCCAGATAACCATGATGGTGTGGTCACTCGCCTAGAGCCAGACGTCCTTAAGTATAAAGTCAAGTGGGCCTTAGGAAGCATTACTGCAAACAAAGCTAGTGGAGGTGATGGAATTCCAGCTTAGCTATTTAAAATCCTAAATGATAATGTTGTTAAAGTGCTGCATTCAATATGTCAGCAAATTTTGAAAACTCAGCAGTGGCCACAGGACTGGAAAAAGTTTTCATTCCAATCCCAAAGAATGACGATGTCAAAGAATGTTCAAACTGCCTTACACTTGTGCTCATTTCACATGCTATAAGGTTATGCTCAAAATCCTTTAAGCTAGGCTTCAGCATTACGTGAAACGAGAATTTCCCGATGTAAGAGCTGGGTTTAGAAATGGCAGAGGAAGCAGAGATCAAATTGTCAGCATTCGTTGGATAACAGAGAAAGCAAGAGAATTGGAGAAAAAAAAAAAAACAAAAAACTACTTCTGCTTCACTATGTTAAAGCCTTTGACTGTGTAAATCACAATAAAATGTGGAAAATTCTTAAAGAGATGGAAAGACCAGACCACTTTACCTGTCTTCTGAGAAATCTGTATGTGGTCAAGAAGCAACAATTAGAACCTTACATGGAAAAACAGACAGGTTCAAAATTGGGAAAGGAGTAGGACAAGGCTGTATTTTGTCACCCTGTTTATTTGACTTTTATGTAGAGTACATCATGTGAAGTGCCAGGCTGGATGAATCACAAGCTGGAATCAAGACTGCTGGGAGAAATATCAACAACCTCAGATACGCAGGTGATACCACTCTAATGACAGAGAGTGAAGAGGAACTAAAGAGCCTCTGGATGAGGGTGAAAGAGGAAAGTGAAAAAGCTGGCTTAAAACTCACCATTCAAAAAGCTAAGATCATGGCATCCAGTCCCTTCACTTCCTGACAAATAGAAGAGGAAAAAGTAGAGCAGTGACAGATTTGGTTTTCTTGGGCTCCAAAATCACTGCCAATGCTGACTGCAGCCACGAAATTAAAAGACACTTGCTCCTTGGAAGGAGAGCTTTGACAAATCAAGACAGCTTAGGATGTGAGAGTTGGACCGTAAAGAAGGCAGAACGCTGAAAAACTGATGCTGGAGAAGACTCTTGAGAGCTCTTTGGACTACAAGGAGATCAAACCAGTCAATGCTCAAGGAAATAAACTCTGAATGTTCATTGGAAGGACTGGCATTGAAGCTCCGATACTTTGCAAGGAGCTGGCTCGTTGGAAAAGACCCTGACGCTGGGAAATATTGAGGGCAGGGGGAAAAGGGGGTGACAGAGGATAAGATGGTTGGATGGTATCACTGACTCAATGAACATGATATATGAGCAAACTCCGGGAGATAGTGAAGGACGAGGAAGCCTGGTGTGTTGCAGTCTATGGGGTCACAAAGAGCCTGACATGACCTAGTAACCAAACAGCAGCCAAGCCCCCACTGCACTGTAACTACGGGGACTAGAGCTCGTGCAGGATAAGCTCAGACTCTGGGTAAAGCAGGCAAGCATCACCACCCATTTCACAGGCCCAGACAGATGGAGCGATTACCCTGGGCTCCCTCAGACTGCACCTTCCAGCCACGTGAGCTCACAACCACCAGACCACCTGCGCCCCTGAGTATGGATCATGTTTTATTGATGCTGAAGGGAGACTGGTATTGCTTTGCATTTCCTTATAAAACATGCTGTACTTTCCTTGACAGACTCCCAAGCAACCGAGAAAAACCAAGAGCAGCTGACGCCATGGGAAGTCTCAAAGGCCACGAGCTGATGAGAATGAGGGGGCCTGAGCCCCACCTGCAGGGGGCCTGGGGCCCTGGATGCTGCTCTTCCTTCCCTGCAAAGGAGTAGAGGAAAACAAAAGAAAGGGAAAGACTAGAGATCTCTTCAAGAAAACTGGAGATATGAAGGGAATACATAATGCAAGAATGAGCATGATAAACGACAGAAACTGTAAGGAGCTAACAGAAGCAGAACAGATTAGGAAGAGATGGCAAGAATACACAGAACTATACCCAAAAAAGCCGTCATGAGCCAGATAACGTGGTTACCTGGACACCATGTGCTCCACCCCAAGTCCAATTTGTACGCATATATCCTCGGAGGCTTAGAGTTTGTTAAACCTTTCCTGATTTGGAAGTGCCCTTTTCTATTGCTTAGCTACTTCCAGCTAAAAGCACAACACGTGAGACCCAAACTTCACAGCCACTGCTCTGCCTGCATTGTCCTGGCCTTGCCCACCTCCCAGACCTTGTGGGACCACCGCATCTCTCCCTCCAGAGTGAGGGGTCTCGTCTTACCCTCCCCCCAGCACGCCACAGGGCCCACTCTCAGCCCTGCCTTACGAGTCCTTTCTGTATTTTTACAACAAACTGTTGCAGGTACCTAGTTAACCCCAGCATTCCTCTTGACCTTGGAGGAGGTTACATCATGTTCACACAGGCCTCTCACCACAGCAGCGGAGCAGCGAGGTGGCACCAAGCTAGGGGTGGGGATGGTTTATCTGGATAGAACAGGCCTCTGTGTCCCCTGAGGTTTCTAAACGGAGGGAGACTAAGAGCCCCAAGAATATGCCCAGAGTCCCTGGAGGGGACTTTACTTCTACACACACACACACACACACCTACACCTACACCCACACACCTACACACACACCTACACCTACACACACACCTACACACACACACACACACACACCTACACACACCTACACCTACACCCCTACACACACACACCCTACACACACCTACACACACACACACCACAAGGGTCTCTTTGCTTGGAGGGTTGTAGAGACCTAGATGCTGCACCTCTCAGCTTAGGGGTGGCTGGTAACTCGAGATCACCACCCCAACCAGTTACTGCACTGGGTGCATCCTGAGCTGGACTGGCAGGGTCTGAGGGGTCTTCACCCCACCCTCACTCAGCCTTCCACCACTTCAGGCCCCCTTTCTCTCCAGGCAAGAGTCAGCAAAATGTGGAAAATTCTTAAAGAGATGGAAAGACCAGACCACTTTACCTGTCTTCTGAGAAATCTGTATGTGGTCAAGAAGCAACAATTAGAACCTTACATGGAAAAACAGACAGGTTCAAAATTGGGAAAGGAGTAGGACAAGGCTGTATTTTGTCACCCTGTTTATTTGACTTTTATGTAGAGTACATCATGTGAAGTGCCAGGCTGGATGAATCACAAGCTGGAATCAAGACTGCTGGGAGAAATATCAACAACCTCAGATACGCAGGTGATACCACTCTAATGACAGAGAGTGAAGAGGAACTAAAGAGCCTCTGGATGAGGGTGAAAGAGGAAAGTGAAAAAGCTGGCTTAAAACTCACCATTCAAAAAGCTAAGATCATGGCATCCAGTCCCTTCACTTCCTGACAAATAGAAGAGGAAAAAGTAGAGCAGTGACAGATTTGGTTTTCTTGGGCTCCAAAATCACTGCCAATGCTGACTGCAGCCACGAAATTAAAAGACACTTGCTCCTTGGAAGGAGAGCTTTGACAAATCAAGACAGCTTAGGATGTGAGAGTTGGACCGTAAAGAAGGCAGAACGCTGAAAAACTGATGCTGGAGAAGACTCTTGAGAGCTCTTTGGACTACAAGGAGATCAAACCAGTCAATGCTCAAGGAAATAAACTCTGAATGTTCATTGGAAGGACTGGCATTGAAGCTCCGATACTTTGCAAGGAGCTGGCTCGTTGGAAAAGACCCTGACGCTGGGAAATATTGAGGGCAGGGGGAAAAGGGGGTGACAGAGGATAAGATGGTTGGATGGTATCACTGACTCAATGAACATGATATATGAGCAAACTCCGGGAGATAGTGAAGGACGAGGAAGCCTGGTGTGTTGCAGTCTATGGGGTCACAAAGAGCCTGACATGACCTAGTAACCAAACAGCAGCCAAGCCCCCACTGCACTGTAACTACGGGGACTAGAGCTCGTGCAGGATAAGCTCAGACTCTGGGTAAAGCAGGCAAGCATCACCACCCATTTCACAGGCCCAGACAGATGGAGCGATTACCCTGGGCTCCCTCAGACTGCACCTTCCAGCCACGTGAGCTCACAACCACCAGACCACCTGCGCCCCTGAGTATGGATCATGTTTTATTGATGCTGAAGGGAGACTGGTATTGCTTTGCATTTCCTTATAAAACATGCTGTACTTTCCTTGACAGACTCCCAAGCAACCGAGAAAAACCAAGAGCAGCTGACGCCATGGGAAGTCTCAAAGGCCACGAGCTGATGAGAATGAGGGGGCCTGAGCCCCACCTGCAGGGGGCCTGGGGCCCTGGATGCTGCTCTTCCTTCCCTGCAAAGGAGTAGAGGAAAACAAAAGAAAGGGAAAGACTAGAGATCTCTTCAAGAAAACTGGAGATATGAAGGGAATACATAATGCAAGAATGAGCATGATAAACGACAGAAACTGTAAGGAGCTAACAGAAGCAGAACAGATTAGGAAGAGATGGCAAGAATACACAGAACTATACCCAAAAAAGCCGTCATGAGCCAGATAACGTGGTTACCTGGACACCATGTGCTCCACCCCAAGTCCAATTTGTACGCATATATCCTCGGAGGCTTAGAGTTTGTTAAACCTTTCCTGATTTGGAAGTGCCCTTTTCTATTGCTTAGCTACTTCCAGCTAAAAGCACAACACGTGAGACCCAAACTTCACAGCCACTGCTCTGCCTGCATTGTCCTGGCCTTGCCCACCTCCCAGACCTTGTGGGACCACCGCATCTCTCCCTCCAGAGTGAGGGGTCTCGTCTTACCCTCCCCCCAGCACGCCACAGGGCCCACTCTCAGCCCTGCCTTACGAGTCCTTTCTGTATTTTTACAACAAACTGTTGCAGGTACCTAGTTAACCCCAGCATTCCTCTTGACCTTGGAGGAGGTTACATCATGTTCACACAGGCCTCTCACCACAGCAGCGGAGCAGCGAGGTGGCACCAAGCTAGGGGTGGGGATGGTTTATCTGGATAGAACAGGCCTCTGTGTCCCCTGAGGTTTCTAAACGGAGGGAGACTAAGAGCCCCAAGAATATGCCCAGAGTCCCTGGAGGGGACTTTACTTCTACACACACACACACACACACCTACACCTACACCCACACACCTACACACACACCTACACCTACACACACACCTACACACACACACACACACACACCTACACACACCTACACCTACACCCCTACACACACACACCCTACACACACCTACACACACACACACCACAAGGGTCTCTTTGCTTGGAGGGTTGTAGAGACCTAGATGCTGCACCTCTCAGCTTAGGGGTGGCTGGTAACTCGAGATCACCACCCCAACCAGTTACTGCACTGGGTGCATCCTGAGCTGGACTGGCAGGGTCTGAGGGGTCTTCACCCCACCCTCACTCAGCCTTCCACCACTTCAGGCCCCCTTTCTCTCCAGGCAAGAGTCAGCATGAAGCTCAGATGTGGGCTTCAATTCTGGAAGTGGGGTAGCTGAACCTCGAGGAGACCGAGAGCCACTGATTCCTAAGTGCTTCCCAGGTGTCAAAAACGGACAGTGAAGATGCTGATGGTGATGATAGAGATGTGGATGAAGATGGTGCTAAAGATGGTGGTAAAGAAGATGATGAAGAAGATAACAACAAAATGATGAAGATAAGTGATGTAGGAGGAGAAGAAAAAGATGGATAAGACTGACGAACATGATGGTGGTGATCATGAAGATGGACAAGGTGACGAAGATGGTGAAGAGGATCAAGACAGTGGTGGTGATGAAGATGCTGAGGAAGAGAATAAAGTTAGTGAAGACACAGGATGGTGATACTGATCATGATAACGGGCCTTCATACAAGTATATCCCTCAACCCTTGTGACAGTAACTGAGGAATTATTGAGTGCCCACATGGCCCAGGTACTGTTCTAAGGATTGGAGATACTGCGAAGGAGTGAGGGGCTCCTTTGGGGTGATGAAAACATCCTAAAATTGCTAGCGGTGATGGACACACAACTCATGGATATACGAGGACCACTGGACTGTGCACTTCGAAAGAGTGGATTGTACAGTATGGAAATTACATTTCACACTGTTAAAAGAAGTCCCCTAGTTCCATATTTATTTGTTTTAGTCTCTGGTGCTTCCTCCCTACCATACAGAAGTCTAGACATTTTACATATCCCGTCTCTCTGCATCCTTTCTGCAGCCCTAGGAGACAGGCTTTGTTGTAATAATTCCAATTTTACAGAAGAGAACAGTGAGGCACACACCAGAGAGGTTACCTGCCTGTAGTCACACAGCCAGAAAACAGCAGAGCCAAGACATGAAGCAAGACGTCCTGCCCAGAGTCCCTGCTCTCCCCACCACACAGAGACGCTTCCTCTGATCAGGATGAGAGCCCGGGGGTCGCACACAAGGCCTTCCGGGTCAGCCCCTTCACCCACCAGGTGCAACGATAAGACCCGTGTCAGGGCTGCACAGGGCGCTGGTGCGCAGTCTCGGCTCTCGATGCTTCTCCTGTTCACCATCAGTCCAGACCCTGACCTGCTGTTTTCCCTACAGAAATTCAACAGTCACAACCCCCCATTCTCAGCACAAATAAGAACGACCTTCTCATAAAATAGGCGATATACCACAGGTGGCAAAAGGGTGACCCCCGCCCCAGGGCCATTACAGCCCATAAATGTGTTTTATGGCGTCCACACTCCCTTTTTTAAAAGCACTGATTTAGAAAGATGATACAACGATCCTAGATGCAGAGCAGCAAAGGAAACACAGATATAAAGAGCAGAATTTTGGACTCAGTGGGAGAAGGCGAGGGTGGGATGATTTGAGAGAATAGCCCTGAAACATGTACATTACCATATGTAAAGTAGATGACCAGTGCAAGTTCAATGCGTGAAGCAGGGCACCCAAAGCCGGTGTTCTGGGAAGACCCCAGGAGGATAGGGTGGGGAGAGAGAGGGCTCAGGATAGGGGGATATACCTGTGGCCGATTCATGCTGATGTATGGCAAAAACCATCATAATATGGTAAAGTAATTATCTTCCAATTGAAATAAATTAATTTTTAAAATAAAATAAAAAGAAGGAAGATCCTTCCTTCAGTGAGAATCTGCTCTCTGCGCGGAGAATCATACAAACAGTTGTGAACCAGGGAGCGGTCCATGGACCAGCTTCAGGGCGTTATGAAGCAGATGCTGCAGGCAGGGCATGCTGAGAAAAGAACTGAACTGAACAAGTTCAAGTTCATTCCCCAGTCAGCTACTCACTGGCTACTGGAAATTCTGAGCCTCAGTTTCTTCACATGCAAGAGAGAGGTTGTGGACCCACCACACAGGAATGAAATGCCATAAGTCCTCAGCACGTGCAGATGGCACAAGACAAAGGGTGAAATTTTGAAAATTGAGGGAGGTATTTTATACCTAGTAGGATTGACCTGTGAAACTGTTAGTCACTCAGTCATGTCCGACTCTGCAACCCCATGGACTATAACCCACTGGCTCCTCTGTCCTCGGAATTCTCCAGGCAAGAATACTGGAGTGGGTTGTCATTCCCTTCTCCAGAGGATCTCCCCAAACCAAGGATCGAACCCAAGTCTCCTGCATTGCAGGTGGATTCTTTACTGTCTGAGCCACCAGGGAATTCTCAACTTCATGAGCCCCAAGGGTTACTAATCACAGGCCCAATCACCTGCTTTGTAAGATTCCAAGTTCCCTATAAAGTGGGGCCCCGTTAGGCTAAACCTTGCCCTTCCCACCCAGCTGTACTTTCTGCTGTGGGGGGCCCAGCTGTTAGTTATCTGTTCAAGAATTACCTTGGGCAAATGAATTAGTCTTATCACTCAGCTCCCTCTTCTCCTCTATTGTCTGAAAACCCCTTTATAAGTTGTCCCCCCGGCCGTTTCAGAGCCAGGACAGACGCATGTCCTGTTCTGTATAAGAATGCTGAGTCCAGCCCCCTGAGGCTCTGGCCGTGCAGTCGAGCTGGGCTGGGAGAACACCCTGTACCTTCCTTGTGGACGGCGGCCCATTAACCAGCAGCCTCCTTCCACAGAGGCTCTCCTGACTCAGTCCAGCTGGGCCCCCGGCGGCAGTCCCAGCCTGGCTGCAAGATTCCACCTCCCAAAGTCGGAGAGCCCAGGCCCAGGCCCTCCTTAGCAACGTGAGGAAGGACTCGGCTGCCCTTGTCCCACTGCATCCAAGCTGACACACCTGCCCCGATGTGCCAACCGAAATCTCCCCAAATTACTCAGCATCACCTCGCAGCTGGAGCCCTGCAGGCTTATGGAACAGAGGAATGTGGGTTTCAAGTTCCCTCACTTCCCTTGGATTACATTTAATGCTGCCCAGTTCCCATAGATGGACGGGACTTATTAAACCCGACACACCTGTTCTGTCCCCAGGGGTCCCCCCAGGAAAACAGCTGGCCACTCTCTGTCCCTCTGTCACGCTGCGTGTTTGGAGGGAACACCCTGCGGTAGGAAACGCACCCACGATCGAAGGAGCCGCACAACCCGCAAAGTGTGCTGGTGCTTCAGTGACCCTGATCTTGAGCTGGTGTTGCTGGTAACTTGCATCCTGAGTTCAACACCGCTGGGAAGGTGCCTCCACATGGTCCTTCCACTCCTGCTCGTGGATTGGACCCCCAAGAAGAGTGCCAGGGATGCGTGTCCAAACGTGGATACAGAGCCTCCCTCCTGCACCTGCCTGCCGTCCTCCTGTCTACCCTCCCCCAGGACAGAGCATCGACTCCATCCTGTCGGGCCACCTCCTCCAGCTCTCACCCACGTCCTGCTCCCCATCCTCCCCCGGCTCTCAGTCCATCCCTCTCCAGCCCCATTGTCATGTGCTGACGTTCCTCTCCTCAGCTCTTACAGACCAGAGTCACCAGCCCTCTTTAGGCCCCCTGCTGACCCCCTACATGTAGGCAGAGGAGTCCACAGACGTGCTCTTGCCCTGCCACACCCCTGCTTGCAACCCCTCTGGGACCCTCACTGCTTCTCAGGAAAGGCCAGATGTCTCCAGCCACTGTTTGCATCAATTTATGGAGTGGCTGCTCAATGGATGAGGGACCATCGAGTGAGAACAGACAGGATCCTGGCATTCTAGTAGGGAACCAGACCCCAAACCGGCAAATGAAGGAATAAAGGGTACCTTCAGACAGCAGTTTTTGCAGGGAAGAAATATTGTGGGATGATAGGATGGAGAGAAAGGCTATGAGGCCATGACTCTGGGGAGGATGGGGGTGGGGGCATCAAGGGAGGGTCCCTCTGGGAGGGACCAGAGGTGACTGTGTTTGGACCAGGAGCAGCAGGGCGCCCACCCCCTGGTCCTGCTGAGCCCTTCAGCTTCCCCCACCCTGCCCATCCCAGCTCCTCACAACCACACCACATTCTCCAAGGGGCAATGCGGATTCAGGCTGTGTTACCCTCTTGCTGCTGCTCTCTGCCTGGGACATCCTTGCACGCCAGCCCACCATGTATCAAGACATCAAGACCATGCTCCACGTCACCCACTCTTCAAAACCTCACCCCAACTCTGCCTCCCTCCTGCCAGCTTAATCTCTCCCTCCTAGACCCTCGCTTCCGTGGCTGATTCATACGTCTATTTAGTACATATCTGATTAGATATGATGGTTCCTGATGTGCCTCTGCACCCCGGCACCCAGCCCCTACGCTCTGCAGGGACCCGAGGTTTGTGACGGGGTTTGTGCTCCCCTGAGACATGCAAGGGCGTGAAAGCGATGCCGTGGGAGAAACAGGCCTGCTCTGCTGCAGTCTCAACCAGATTCCCCGTTAAGTCATCATCACAATATCCCCTTACATCACAGTGAGCGTGCATACACCATGGGGTAGGAGGCAAATCTACAAGAACTGAAGTGTGATGGTAACAGCTGTCATTACACGAGTCGGGGGTGGTTGCACCAGGCCCTCAGGAGCTGCCCTCTCAGTGATGCCACGGCAGGTGTACATGGCCCCACATGGGAGAACAAGAAGGAAGGTTCTAGTGCTGCTGACGCTGAAGCAGACAAAAGACCAGTGGAGGATGTGCACCTTATCCGCTTGTTAGTTCTGATGCACCAGAAATGGATGCTCCCTGAAGTGGAGTGTTTGGTTAAAATATGCGACTTGCCATCCTGGCTATTCACCTGCCTGGCTGTTTTCGAGTCACATGCCTGCCAGTGGTGGGTGGCACGTAAACCACCACCCTCTAGGATGGGGTGTTCTTAGTTCATTATCAGTATTTATGCTAGCAAAATATAATGTAAAAATATCTTAAAATATTTGAAAACTTTCCAGTCACTTTAATTAGGGATGAAAGTTTCTTTGTTACTATGAATTTTTTCACATCTCTAGTTACTAGTGAAGCTGAATTATCTCCATATGTTTATTTAGAAATTTTGCTCCCTCATTGCAAAACCATGAATTCCAGGCTATTTCCCAGTGATCTGCGGAGTTCTGCTAACAACTGGCCTTCATTCACGAATGATGAAATCATCTCACTCAATACATTTTCCCTCCTCTTTTCTCATTTCTGGAAAGGTTGTTCTTGCTTTAGTTGCTTAGTCGTGTGGAACTCTTTGGCGACCCCATGGACTGCGCCTGCCAGGCTCCTCTGTCCATGGGATTTTTTCAGGCAGGAATACTGGAGTGGGCTGCCATTTCCTCCTCCAGGGGATCTCCCTGATGCAGGGATCGAACCCACGTCTCCTTCATTGGCAGGCAGATTCTTTACCACTGAGCCAGCAGGGAAACCCTCTAGAAATGCTGTTATCATGAATAACACATAAAAAGAATAAAACCACTGATGTGTGGAAGTAAGCATTGTATGTAGTTTTATATTAAAAGTAAAGAATTTGACAGCAAGAGGGAAAAGGAAAGCTGGTGCCAGTCTCTCCCTTCCTTATACACTAGACCACTATTACAAATGAAAATTTAAACACTAGTAGAAGAATGGAAAACCCTCTGCCACGATGCTAGGTGGCAAAATCTCATGTATACTATTTTGTGTATACACAAAAATATGTATTTTTAGTTATACTTTTATATTTAAAGTTGAGAAATGGATTTGAAATCATGTATAGAAAAATATACTTCTTAAAGATAAAATTAAGCGTTGAGGAAGTTAAAGTAACACTGAGAAAAAACAACAAAACAGTCCCAGTCCGGGGCCCACACCTGAAGAAAAGCATAATTCCAAAAGATGCATGCATCTCAATGTTTACTGCAGCTCTATTTACGACAGCCAGGCCATGGAAGCAACTTAAATGCCCATCAACAGAGGAATGGATAAAGACTCTGTGGCACATATATGCAATGGAATATTACTCAGCCATAAAGAGAGTGAAATTGCGCTTTTGCAGAGTCACAGATGGACCTAGAGACTGGCATACAGAATGAAGTAAGTCAAAGAGAAAAACAAATATCATATATTTAATGCATATATGTGGAATCTAGAAAAATGGTACAGATGAACCTATTTGCAAAGCAGAAAGAGACACACAAGTGTAAAGGACAAATGTATGGACACCAAGCGGGGAGAAGAGAGGGGCAGGATGAACTGGGAAATTGGGATTAACGTTATACAATAAATTATACATTATAAAATAGATAACTAATGAGAACCTACTGTATAACACGGAGAACTCTACTTAATGTTCTGTGGTGAACTAAATGGGAAAGAAACCCCCAAAAGAAGGGATACATATACATATACGCACACACACACACTCTCAGCTGATTCACTGCTATGCAGCAGAAAATACAACACTGTAAAGCAACTATACTCCAATAAAATTTTTTTTGGAAGGAATACAATCGGAGCACATCTGGAGAACTACAACAGATGGGAAAGAGAGGTAAGAAAAGAAAATTCAAACTGAAACAGAGATGCTCCCCAGTAATCCTGTCTCACTCCTGGCTCATCACTCTCTCCACAACCTCAGCCTCAGGTGGGCATCGGCTTTGCATGAATGCTGTAGAAAAACTTCAGGTTCTATACTTTAGAAATTACTGGCAATTATCCAAAATCCCCAATGTTAGGTCAAATGAGAGGAGTCTATTTTAATACCTACTTGGTTTCTGGTAACCGTGAGAAAAATGTAACATAGGTGAGCGAGACATAGTATGATCAATAAGTGTGAGACTCCTTCCTTCCAAAAAACATGTTGATGAAATTAAGACAAAGGCCATACAAGAAAAGGTCAAACATAGACACACAACCCAAATGATACAAGGCAGTTAGTTGCACACTTGGCTCTGAGCTTCCTGGTAGCCAAGACAAAAAGAGAAACATGATTAACTACAAACATGCACGCTCCTTAAAAAACCAACGTAATAAGTGTGGCTTATTTTGGTCCCGAGGTCTCTGAGAACGGTCTCCCAAGTGTCCTGTGACACTCAAGGGAAGGGCTCTGTTGAGATTTGGGGTGGGGCCTCAGAATCAGCACTTTCACAAAGCTCCCTGGTGGCCTGGATGGACGCTCTGATGTGGGCACTGGCGTGGATGGGATGACCGGTGACCCTGCCCCCCACACTTCCTGCTGTGTGAGCACAGGCAAGTGACTGCACTGTCCTAAGCCAGTTACCTTCATCCAAAAAATAGGACCATTAACAACTCCTACCCTAGAGAGCGCTCACAAGGCTCCAAGGAGGTGATGTGTTTGAAACACTTGACAGGAAGCTGGTACACAGAAGACACTAAATAAGTGTTAACAATGACCATCCTTAATAACCATGTTTCTCTGTCCCCACTTATAGGATGTCTACATGGCCGGACTCAAGACACTGGGGAGGAGCTGGGCTCTGACCCGGCACTGCTGAAGAGGAAAATCAGCAAGTGTTTATCAATATCCGTTATTATGCAATACCCCGCCCTCTGCAAGGACGCCTCAACACTTCCCAAAGGAGCAGCTTCCTTTCCAGCAATTAAGTCATTTTTTTCCCTGCTAAGCCCAGAAAACGTCAGGTTTCAATATTTGCAAAACCCTGTGTCCATAGAACTGAGATCCTGCTCTTTGCCCCAGGTTTCCTGGCACCTTCAGCAGAAACAAAGCCCCACGGCTAATACTCCATGATTATCACGGGTGCCAATCTCCACTGCCATCCTTAAAAGCAACAAGCCGCCTCCTCAAGTTCTGCAGTTTTCAAGGCAGGTGCGGGGGAGGGGAGCAGCAGCACAAAACACTTATTTTCTGGGAACTTGTGTTTCCTGGAGGCCTGAGTGGCGGCAGTTTGTTCTGGAAACGGGAGAACAGGATGTGCAGAGGAACCAGCTCGAGGAGCATTTAATGCCTACACAAACGTGCTAACTACCAGCTCCTGGAGGACGCTACTGAGCATTCATCAGCTTCTCACAAGGCGGCCCTAGAGCAGAGGCGCCCCCAAGGGAGACTTAATAGAAGGTCACGCAGCCTTCTGGAGGCCCCCGGCACCCCGCCCCCCAGCTCCAGGCAAATTGCACGGTCACGGCTCCCCTGGTGGCTCAGACAGTAAAGAATCTTCTACAGTGCAGGAGCCCTGGGTTTCACCCCTGGGTCGGGAAGATCCCCTGGAAGAGGGAGTGACAACCCACTCTAATATTCTTGCCTGGGAAATCCCACAGACAGAGGAACCTGATGGGCTATAGCCCACGGGGTTGCAAAAGTCAGACACAACTGAGCGACTAACACTTTCACGGGGAACATAAACAAGGTCGTTAACAACTACACTAACACAACCTGAGTCCTCCAGGTGCCGCTTCTGCAGCAGCTCAGCACCCTGGCCTGGCCTCCGCCCCTCCCCGGTGACCACTAGTCAAGTGCATCCAGCCAGGACCACCAGCAGCAGCTCCGCGCCCTCTCCTCCCCACCAGGAACATGCTTTCACCTGTCTGTAGAGGGACTATCCTAGAATCTTCCGAAGGTCCCAGGAGGAAGGTGCTGCCACGGTGCTGAATTTACAAACCAGGGGGAGATTCAGAGTAGGCGGTGCTGATCCAAGCCCACAGCACTGTGAAGGAAGCCGGGGATTTGAACACGCCTGGCTGCCTTTCCCCAAAGCCCATGGTTGGCCCAGAGTCTCTCTCTGGATATTTTCACTAACCGTGCTGTTTCAGGTATAGGGGGCACATCTGCATTCCCTCCAGTGATCCCCACCTTAACACAGGCATGAAGCGTTTTGCACAGAGGCCCAGGGCCTGGCTGGAGGCCTGAATGTCCTGACGGAGCCACACAACATGAGAAAACCCAGAGACTCAGATAAGCCAGAGGCTGTCTCCAAGAACCTGCTTCCCCTGGCACCCAGGCTGGGAGTTCTGAGGAACCTAGCCCGCCTCCTCAGAGCTGAGTGACCGGGCAAGTTTCTAAACCTCTCTCGTCAAGTCTCAGTTTTCTCATCTGTAAAATGGAGATGATGACAATCGGTTCCTACAAAGACTGAATGAAACGAGGGAAAGCAAGCAAAACTCATTGAACAGGCTCTGCACTTAGAAGGCAAAGTTGTCATCTGATAACTTTTTAAACAAACGCTGAATTCTAGTGCTGGACACCTCAAGCTTATAGTAACAACAGTAGTAATAAAGAAAGCTGTCAGGCACCCTTGTCACCAGCTCCTCTTAAATGGTGAGCACACAACTGTACTGAAGCAAGACTATAACTTCCAGAACTCGCCCACTGTGCGAGTCCCTGGAGCTTTGGGTCTGTGAGACACTGCAGATTCATTTACACACACAGCAAGGGTGGGCTGGGCTGCTGGACAGAAAGGGGGTGAGAACTACCACGAGGCTTCACTCCCCGCAAGCTGACTCTAACTTCATATGCCCCCCAACAAGCAGCAGCACACAGAGTAGGGGAGACCAAGACCAGTTCACCCAAAAATGCTCTAGGAGTGCCCAAAAGATGAAAGAGTCAGGGTCTGGACATTTTTTAAAAATACACAAGAGGAAAACACCAACTGCACTTCAGGATACAGTGAATGGCAGGTTGCCATGGCAACCAGAGGCTGAATTATTCAGCAAGTGAAGTCAGAAGAATCTCAGAAAGGAGGCAAAACAAAGACAAAGGATCCAATTAAACCACTTCTGTAGGGAAACAAACCAGGCAGCTGGGAGGGCTGTGTCTGCCCCCCGGGGATGTGATTTCTCAGCCACGGCCCTTCCATGTCTAATTCCGGGCTTGCTTTTCCATTTTTAAACATGGTGACTCCAAGATTTAAAACAAGCTACAGACTCAGTGATTAATGGAGGAAGTCTAGTCCAGAGCCTGGCTTTGGGGTACCACTTCATCAGAGGGACTTTGAGGTCCCAGCACCCTACCTTTTCCCACCTCCTGTCTGCCCTGGGAGACAGGAGTGGAGTCCCCAGAGTTCTCTTAAGTCAAGCATCATCGTGATCATTTTGTTTTCCTTGAATCACATGTACTTAGAAAGCTTACTATTTTTTCTTTAATTTGCTTAATATCTTATTTTGAAGGAAAACTTTTTGTTTGAGTGTGTGTGTGCTAAGTCATTTCAGTCATATCTGACTCTTTGTGATGCTATGGACCATAGCCCGCCAGGCTCCTCAGTCCATGGGATTTTCTAGGCAAGAATTCTGGAGTGGGTTGCCATTTCCTCCTGCAGGGTATCTTTTGGACCCTGGGATCAAACCTGCATCTCTTAATGTCTCCTGCACTGGCAGGCAGGTTCTTTATCACTTGCCCCATCTGGGAAGCCCCTGGTTTTGTTTAGCAAATAGAAAACTATTATCAACTGGCACAGAAGACAACTGCAAAAGCAACATGTGTAAAAGTCTTTTTTTTTTTTTTTTTTTGACATCTAGGCAGGGGAGGATGTTTTAAGACTGGGTGTAAATATTACGAACCATAACGTACATCAGGGGCCGAGTGGGCTGTTCACGTTTGTGCGTAAACCTCCACTGGACCCCAGCCGCACTCACTCACCACGCACTGGCCATGACTGAGTGAGTGTGACAACAGACTTGTGTGGTCACAGCAGACACGGTAGGTCCCTGAGCAATACTCATATCTAGCTCCTCATGGAGAACATCTGCTGACACCAGAAGTACATGATCGATCATCTGGTGACTTTAGAAATGAAGAGCTTTCACAAATCAAAGGGAAACATCAACAAAATGATGAGATCAGCCCCAAAGAGGGAGAAGAGGTGTCATTCGCAGACCCGGAGAGGCCTGGGAGCTGCGATTTCCAGAGTACACTCCAAGTCAGTAAGATAAAGAAAACTTCGGGTAATGGACAGGAAAGGAACTGAAAAAGCTAATAAGCACTAAAAATAAACAAAAAAGTTTAATCTTGTTAGAAATGAGAGAGACGGAAAACCATGCCTCCTGTGATAGATAGTACATGGCGTCATGAGACAGGCAGCCGGGACACAGAGCCTGATCAGCTGGCACATCCCTTCGGCCATGAGATCCATGCAGCCGTGTTCCCAGCGCTCCCTCCTTCCCACCCACATGCACTCGTTGAGCACCTGGTTGGTACCAAGCCCGAGACAGGAAGAGGTCTGAGGATGCTCTCAGGGGTGTAGGGCTCAGGGGACCTCTCTCCCTCATTACCCACAGCACTGGCCTGCCCCTCATTCGAGTGAGATAAGCCTTTGCTGACTGACCAGACATAGAGAGACAAGTGCTTGGGGGTCTGACAGTCTCACTGCAATCAGGCTACAAACATCCAACTTGGAGAGATTCCTTCAACCAATTAAAATCAGGTAATTCTCTGAAGTCCCCCCTCACCCCAGAGACTGATCCAGGTTGGGGGTGAGGGGGTGGGGCTCGTCAATCAGTATTTTAAAAAGCTTCTCCACCTGGAGCCCTGTTCTGGGTTTGGAATCACCGGTCACCATGGGCACCTCAACAGACACCCATAGTGGGCACCCTCACCACGCAGCTCAGAGCCAACACAAAAGGAGGGGCTCCCAGGCCCCACCAGCTACGGTGAGCACTGGTTTGAAAAATGTTAGTCGCTCAGTCATGTCCAACTCTCTGACCGCATGGACGCTACCCCACCAGGCTCCTCAGTCCATGGACTTCTCCAGGCAAGGATACTGGAGTGGGTAGCCATTCCCTTCTCCAGGGGATCTTCCAGAGGTTGAACTCAGGTCTCCCGCATTCAGACAGACTCTTTATCATCTGAGCCACGAGGAAAGCCTGAGCACTGACTTACTAAGCACCCACCACATGCCCCAGGTCTGCAGTGCACCTTCCTTATGGGACCTCCCCGCAACTCACAATGACCTTGACAGCATCAGCACCCCACTTCATGAATGAGAAAAGCAACACCTGGGGAGGTGAGTCCATTGGCCCAACATTAGCTCAGAGTGGCAATTCAAACTGGGACTATGTGATTCCAAGCCCCCAGGACCCCAGCCGGGGACCCCACAGCCTGCAGAAACATGAGCCCACAGCTGGTGTCATCCCCATTTCACAGGCGAGAAAACTGAGACCCAGAGAAATGCAACATCTGGGTGCTGGGCTTTACCCACTTACACTCACTGCCCTCGGCCCTGAAAAACCTGAAGTAAAGGCATTCAGAGGGTGACACCCTGGGCCCAAGCCCCCAGCGGGATGGGGAACAAGGGCCCATCTGCCTGCAGTGAGGAGGCGTAAGCCTCAGGCAGAGGGATGGCCTGGAGGGGAAGCCCAGGGCGACCTGCGGGGGAGTGGTCCTAGACCAGGGGTGGCAGTGGCTCCACCCCCAGGGGATGTGCGGTTGTCACAGTGGTGGGGGGGTGGGGTGGGCTGTGAGCATCTCCAGGGCAGAGGCCAGGGATGCTGCTAAATGTCCCGCGGTGCACAGGACACCAGAGTCACCCGACCGAAACATTGGGACCCCTGAGCTCGGGAGCCCCTGCTTTCAAGCCCTGCTTCTCCGAGGGCGCCACGGACCAGCAGCACTGGCAAACCCCACCCCGTCCCCCCAGAGTTTGTCCAAACCACAGGCCCTGCTTCTATATCCAGTCCTTCTCCACCAGGAAGACTGGCCCAGGCGGGAGGGACTCAGCAGTGTCTAGGGAAACGTCAGTTGTCACACTGGATGTCATGTGTCCAGGCCGGGGAGGCCGCCAAGCATCTGATGCTCCAATGGCCCCCACAGCAAGAAACTTTGGTCCCAAACATTGATGGTGGTGGGTGCAGCACAGGGCTGGGCTGTGGGCGGGTGGGACCAGCCCCTCTGGGGCCCACGCACCCACACTTACTTGGAGAGCTTCATTTCAATCTGCTGCCGGATCTCCTGCCGCTCCTCGTCCGTCCTCTGGGGGAAGATGTTTCGGTCCTCCAGCTCCTGCCTGCTGGGCCGGTTCCTCAGCTTCACTGCTAGGAGCTCCTTCTTGCATTTCCTCGGCAGGGTCCCTGGGAGAAGGGGTGATGAGATGACGGGTGTCAGGAGGTGCCGGCTGCCGGGGGAGACGCTCCCCACCCCCACTGCAGGGGAAACCCTGCACCAGAGCCACGGGGGAGAGTCCGGCAGCTATGGTGCCCCCCAGAGAACGGTGGGCAAGGCACCTCCCTTCACAAAGCCCCCTCGTCCCACACCTTCCATGGGTGGGGCATCGATTGTGCGTGCAGGTCTCCACTGACCATCGTGAGAGACTTTGCTATCCCAGAGCAATTATCAATAGCACCACCTTCTCTTTCAAAAGTGTCCGAATTCGGGTCATAAATTAGTTACTTTTATCCATGGTGGCCCTTCCCTTCCTCCCCACTGCCTGCTACCCCGTGGCCACCTGGATCCCCTTTCATTCCTGGAATATCATAGCTCAGGGTCTCAGCAACATGTCCATCCGGTGCTGACCACCCCATCTGCCAGGACCATCCTGGGCTGGCTACCTCTGAACCATGTCATTGGCCTGGAACCCGGCCCTCAGAGACCCAATAGGTCGTCTAATCTCGGTCACCCTCAGGATCAATTCCTCCCTTATCTGATCTCTTTCTGGTTCCTTAGTTTATCATCTGTTTCCTAGACTGAAAGTTCTATGATAGTCTGTTCTCCTGGGTCCTGGAACAGTGTTGACGCAGCAGGTTATCCAGTTGAGTGAGCCTGACTCAGGGTCTAGAAGGCTGACACTGATCTTTATCTCCCCTCTGTGTCCGGAAGCAGCAGAGTGACATCTGAGTGCATGTAAGATGTAAGATCTTAAGGAATAATGCTCAGATTTATCTAACACATTATTGATTGGGATATTTTGCAGAAACTAGCACCTGTAGCTGGCAATTTATGTAAGTAAACATTGAAACACTCCAGTCACTAACTTTTGGGTAACAAAAGAAAGTAAAAGTGTTAGTTGCTCAGTGGAGTCTGACTCTTAGCAACCCCATGAACTGCATAGTCTGCCAGGCTTCTTTGTCCACAGAATTCTCCAGGCAAGAATACTGGACTGGGTTACTTTTTTCCTCCAGGGGATCTTCCCAACCCAGGGATTGAACCCGAATCTCCCGCATTGCAGGTGGATTCTTTTCCATCTGAACCACCAGGGAAGTTGGGTACCAGAAGTAGTAGTAACATCTCTCTCGTCAGTAAGATGCTAATAGCAGAAATGAGGACTGGCTGCATTCAAAGTCAGAGAAGGGTCACGCCTTACTTAGGTGCCAGGACACGGCCCTGAGCTTTCTGAACACCAGAGTCCCTACCTGCCCCAGCCAGTGCACATGCTGACAACCGGCAAAATAACTCCGAGTATTAATACAACGTAGACTGTGATTCTGAGGGTGTGTGGTTTTGCACTTTTATTAGGGGATAGGTTTAATTCATGGAGTTCTAACCATCATCCAATGGTCACCCCACAGCTGGAGGCAAACTGTGTATTAAGAATCATGGCTCCCTACAGAAAGTCAATTCCCAGCATAGGGTATGGATATGCAAAGTAAGAAATATCTCCAGCAAAGTGATAGCTTAACAGAAATTTGGGATAAAGTAAGATATAAAAAATCATACTTGACTGAAAGTTGACTTTCTAATGTAAGCTTGTTTACTATGTGTTTTATAGACAAAGAGAAAAATAATGACCCCAGAAACCATTTCAGCCAGGACTGCAGCCTGATTTTGCTTTAATAGCTTTATACATGATTGGAGTCCTGTATTTATAGAATCATAAAAGCCTAAAGCAGTCACATACATTTTTCTGTTGATCTCTGCTGCATGGTCTGGGGAAAATTGAAAGTCAAACTGGCATTTATGAATCGAGGGAGCCTCAAAGGTCTCAGGACACGTCCTTTGTGAATGTCAAGGGTCTCATACATGGCGGGAAGGCGAGGGGGACTGCCATTTCAGATGAGTGTAATATGCTTAACCATGAAATGACACGGAAGGCAGTTTAATCTTTCCAGCTTTTGATAAAGAACATCTTTAAGCCTACTGCAAATGTCTCAGGCTTGTCATTACGAACTTTAAGCATATTTGTTCTTAACTGAAAGACCCTTTCATCAGAGATTTCTAAATGTGATGAGAATTCACTGCACAGGAAGTCTTAGTTCTAAGAGCGGGTAATTCTCTGCTTAATCTTCCAGCCTCTTTGAGCACAGCTTGGGCACCTCTATAGGGCCATTATGAAAATGTCTGGGCTGACAGTCTCTCCCAGGCTATCAGGGGTTACCAAGTTTGGTTACTTAAAAGTTAAAGAGAAATTTCCAGACAAATGGCTTAAAATGAAGGTTTCACACGAATTTGAGTGGTACTTCTACCAAACTGACAGCATTAGTCTAAATGAGCAGGTGATCCAGAGTAGGGTGTGATGCAGAGAAACGGAGGCCAGGAAACTTCCCTTCTTGACTGTGGGGACCACTGTCTCCACAAGTGACCCCAAATACACCTGTGCTCCTATCTTTGGAGCCAGAGACCCCTCTTCCAAGAGTCTGCTCCCAAAACAAATGGGACAAGCACATAAAACACATATACGAGGGTGTCCACCCAGCCTTATTTACAAGATAAAGAAATTAAACATAGTCGATTCATAGGAAAAAGTCCCTGATGCTGGGGAAGACTGAGGGCAGGAGGAGAAGGCAGTGACAGAGGATGAGATGGTTGGACGTCATCAATGACTCAATGGACATGAGTTGGAGCGAACTCTGGGAGATGGTGATGGACACGGAAGCCTAGCGTGTGGCAGTCCATGCGACTGCAGAGCTGGACACAACTTCGTGACTGAGCAATAACACACACAGCCAACATATCCCAGCAAGACAGCATGTGCCAAATCAGGCGCGTCATCCGAGTATCATCAGCCTATTAAAACCGGTGGCTGTTATTGCTTCCTCACCCAATCGTGCATGACTCTCTGTGACCCTGTGGACTGCAGCCCACCAGGCTCCTCTGTCCATGGGATTCTCCAGGCAAGAACACTGGAGTGGGCTACCATTTCCTTCTCCAGGGGTATTTCTGACCCAAGGATAAAAACCTGTATCTCCTGTATTGGCAGACAGAGTCTTTACCACTGAACCACCTGGGAAGGCCCGATTAAAAATAGTGGTATATTCATTACTGAGAGACAAAAAGACAGTCACGATACATTGCTAAGAAAAATAACTTGTAGGAAAATATACACCTTATATATATAGATATAGATATATATCTGTATCTACATTTGCATTTAATTTTGTAAATATATACAATCTTCTTATAAATCGGCATAGAGACACTAGAAATGGACTTTACCTATTATCTGTATTTTATTTTTTATTATCAACATGGTTTCCTTATCCCTAAATAATTGTTTAAAAAGAAAGACCTTTGTGAAGTGAAAGTAGTAAAGATAGTAGAAAATTCTCCCTTCCATAAGAACAACAAGAAAATTGCAAATATCATCAGGGTCAACTTCTTCAGATTCCATAAAATAAAGTAATTTAAAGCAGCACAGGGGGCTTTTATCCAAGAGGAACTTGTGGAATCTCAGCGAGAATGTTTTGCTCCATCCAGTCCCCTGCCCCTCTCTCTAGATTGGAGCACCCTCGCAGCAGTTTGCTGTCTCCTGAGGACCGGGTGCCTGGGAGCCACTGTGGGGAGAGGAACGGCCCTCAGCCCCAAAAGAGCTGCATCATTTGACCTGCCACTGGTACCCTGAAGTCCCCACCCCATCCAAGGCTGCCTGCCTTGGATCTGACTCAGAGCCGGCCCAGTGCAAAATGTCTTCTCCCTGGGGGCGCTGGTTGAAACAATGTTGTCTTTCCAAGCGCAAGGCTTTCCTTTATCTTCAGACCACTCTTGCTCAATACTCTATAGAGTTCTTAATTGGCCAGAGTGAATAAAAATGAATGCATGGGCCAAAAATACGAAGTCAGTTAAAAGTAAAACCTTGGACTTCGCTGGCGGCTCAGTGGTAAAGAATCTGCCTGCCAGTGCAGGAGACACGGGTTCGATCCCTGGTATGGGAGAGTCCCACGTGCCACAGGGTAACTAAGCCCATGCAGCACAGTGACTGGGCCTGTGCTCCAGAGCCTGGGAGCCACAGCCACTGGGGCCCATGTGCTCTAGAGCCCATGCCCCACAGCAAGTGAAGCCACTGCAACGAGCAGCCCACACACCACAACCAGAGAAAACCCACGCTGCAAGGAAGACCCAGCACAGCCAAAAATACATACATAAATAAAGTTATATACAAAAAAGGACATTACAGACCCAGTTGCACGGCAGCCAATGCTGGAGAGCCTTTCCCAGGCATGGCTGGCGGGCAGGCAGGGCTCAGCAGGCATGATAGGCAACGCCAGCTCTTCTCCCAGGACCCAGCATGGCCAGAGAGCGGCAGACCCCAGAGCTCCGGACTCCACCTCGCAGAGCAAGGGGCAACCTCCTGACTCCATGCAGGCTCACCACCAGTGAGTGCGGAATGCAGAGCACTCCCCAGCCCTGGCGTATCATCAGCGCCATCATCCATCCAGTAGGGAGAGGATGCTCGTGGGGGATGTCAGGCCTTGGACCACTCTCTTCCTTGTCAAGCCTACCTCTGCTCTCCCTACGCACTGCACTGACGGGCATCCTTCCATCAGTGTCCTTGGCTGGTTTTTCATCATCCCCTCTCTAGATGAGGGTGTGCCCAGGACTCAGCCCTCAAACCCTCCTTCATGTTTGCTTCCTACATGACCTCACCTGCCCCGTGACACTAGGGACCAACTACTAACACTCAGATTCTCCCTCTCCTGAATCAGTCACATCTTCTCTCCTGAATACAGGCTGCATCTTCAGGCTGTCTCCACTCAGGTCCCAATCAAGCATCTCAAACTTAGCATGGCCATAACCAAGCTCCCATTTTCTTGCTGAAGGTTAAGCAACAGAGCCAAGATTAATACCTGGGCTTGACCCCAGCATCCACACTCTTAGCTGTGACCTTCATGGATCCATCAGGTCTGGTGCGCTGCGAGTCATGGGGTCGCAAAGAGTCGGACACGACTGAGCGACTGAACTGAGTTGACTGAAGGCACCATTCCTAGTGGACCTGTTGTTCCTATTGCACACCTAGCCCAAGAGGAGAAATGACCAGCTGAGCTCACTTGGGCGAAGGAGATGTGAAAGCAAGCACCTGTAATGATCTCAAACACATTGTGTGTGTTCCTATTTGCACACTCTCACAACATATCCCAATTATCTGTTTGTGTGGCTTCCTCTAACCATGGTCATTATCCAAGCTTGAAACATTTTCACTCAGTGGAGGAGAACAAATCTGGTGAGCTCATCCACGAAGAGGATTCTGCCATTTTCATTTCGTTTCCTGCACAAACTCAGGAAATGTCTGCTGAGTTCTATAGTGCAGGCAAGAGGAAACAGGCCACACAAGGGAGGGGACTCAGTCAAGATCAAGGAAGAATTTCTAGAGGAAGCAGCACTGGGGCTGGATTCTGTAGGAAGGATTCCCTTTGGGGTATTTGTCATATCAGAACAGTTTGTTCCATGGAAGGATGTGCCATGAAAATTTATCCAGGGCTCCAAAGGAAAAGTGATGATTTTGACTTGTACTTCTGGAGTAATACATGCTGAATTTCCCACCCACAAATAAACAAAAATCAAAATATATGAAACAGTGGTTTTGATGATACTGGGAAGGATAGTGACCCTTGAGATGGGAAACAAACAGTGAGCTCTATGATCACCCAGCTGACTAGGTCTTGAGGTCATGGACCAGGAAGAGGCACCAGGAAGAGCCTGGAAAGGCCGTGAGTGAAGAAGACGAAGCCTGAAGACCAAGGAGGTGGAGAGAGCGAGAGCCTGCAGGGTAGGGGTGGGAAGGGGGAGCAGCACAGAGAGGCTGGAGATCTGCAAAACTAAAACGTAGATTTAAGCCCAATGAAATCAAGGGACCTGTGAAGTGTAAACAGGCTGAAGAGCTTGAAAGCGAAAGTGACCGTGTCCGACTCTGTGCAACCCCATGGACTGCAGCCCGCCAGGCTCCTCTGTCCACACGATTCTCCAGGCAAGAACACTGGAGTGGGTGCACGCGTGGGTGCTAAGTCGCTTCAGTCATGTCTGACCCTTTGCAGCCCCATGGACTGCAGCCCTCCAGGCTCCTCTGTCCGTGGGATTCTCTAGACAAGAACACTGGAGTGGGTTGCCATTCCCTCCTCACAGGATCTTCCCGACCCAGGGATTGCTCTCAAGTCTCCTGAATTGTTTTCAGGCAGATTCTTTACTGTCTGAGCCTCTGAGTAGCTTAACTAAAGGCAAAAATTCTCAGGAAGGACAAAAAAGCAAGCACAAACTACATGCTGCCTACAAAACATGCATTTAAATAAAAACACGAGAAATAAATATTGTATATTAACGCATACACGTGGAATCTGCAGAAACTGATATAGACGATCTTCTTTACAAAGCAGAGAGAGAGATACAGATGCAGAGAACAAACATATGGATACCAAGGGGGAAAGGGGCTGTGGGGCGAACTGACTTTGACATATATACACTATGTATAACATGCGTAACTAATAAGAACCTACTGTGCTGCACAGGAACCTCTACATCGCGTCTGTGGTGACCTCAGTGGGAAGGACATTTAAGAAACAGGGGGGACATATGCATGCATGCAGGTGATGCACTTTGCTGCCCAGGAGAAACTAACGCAACATTTTAAAGCAACCGTTGTGGATGTTCAGTCGCTAAGTCGGGTCTGACTCTCTGCAACCCCACGGGCTGTAGGCTGCCAGGCTGCCCTCCTCTGTCCTCCACCATCCCCTGGAGCTTGCTCAAATTCATGTAAAGCAACGATGAAGTGAAGTGAAGTGAAGTCGCTCAGTCGTGTCCAACTCTTTGCAACCCCATGGACCAGGCTCCTCCCTCCATGGGATTCTCCAGGCAAGAGTACTGGAGTGGGGTGCCATTTCCTTCTCCAGGGGATCTTCCCGACCCAGGGATTGAACCCGGGTCTCCTGCATTCCAGGCAGACACTTTAACCTCTGAGCCACCAGGGAAGCCCAAACTATACTCCAATAAAAATCTTAATAAAAAGATGCAAAGAGATGAAAATTACACAGGGAAAAAGTACCATTCTAAGATTAATCAAGAGAAAGTTGAAGTGGTCCATTAATATCAGACAAGGGAGATTCCAAAGCAAAGAGACTTCTCAGGGATAAACGGGATCATCCCAAATGACAGAGGGACAGCTTATCAGAAAGACAAAACAATCCTAAATATTTATCACCCTATTATAAGAGGTTCAATATATGAAGCAAAAAAACAATAGAACTGAGAGAAGAAATACATAAATCTATAGTTGGCAATTTCAGACCTCTGAGTAATTGACAGAAGTAGATAGAAAATGTGTAAGAATATGGAAGATGTGATCAACACTGTATCAAGACATCTGATCCAGTTAACATTTATAGAAACACTCTAACACACAACAGAAGAATACACATTCTTACCAAGAGCGCAGGCAATATTTACCAAGGCAGAGCATACATACTCTGGGCCATAAAGCAAGTCTCAGTAACTTAAAAGTCCTCAAGTCATACAAAGTATATCCTTTGGCCAGAGTGGAATTAAATTGGAAATTAATAACCAAAAGATCTCTAGAAATATACCCAAATATTTGGAAACTAAATTTTAAAATTCTGAACAACCCACAGTCCCAAGAAGGTCTCACAAGGAAAATTTGGAAATATTTTGAAGTAAAAATAAACACAGCATGTCCAAGTGATATTGGGGGCAATTTACAGAATTAAATGCCTATATTTGAAGAGAATAAAAGGCCCAAATCAATGACCCCTGATTCTATCTTAAGAAACTAGAAAAAGAGCAAATTAAAACCAAGGATGTAGAGAAGAAATAATAAAGACTGGAACAGAAACTGATGAAACAGAAAATAGAAAAACAATAAAGCTAATGCTTTGAGAAGAGCAATAAAATCAATTAAACTCTAGGCAGACTTCTCAGGGGAAGTGGGGAGATAAGAGTGAGAAGGGAAGAGGAAGACACACAGAGAGACACACACACACAGATTATCAGTGTCAGAAATTAGAGGGGCAACATCCATCTAAACACAAACCATTAAGACTCACTTAGGAAGATACATATAACCAGAATAGATCTGTATCTATTAAATACAATTTCTACTTGAAAACCTTCTCCCATTTAAAAAAAAAAAAAACCTGCAGCCCAGATGCGTTCATTGACAAACACTGTGAAACATGTAAGAAGTAAATAATTCTAATTCTATACAAAATATTTCAGAACACTAAAAAGAAGGCTAGATGGTAAAACTCATGCTATGAGGCTACAATTTAGAGATGTCAAAACTAAGAGAGATACCCTAATAAAGGCTACTAAAGACTAATAGCCCTCATGAACAATGATGTAAAATTCTCCACAAAACAGTAGCAAATCACATCCAACAGTTGATAAAAATGACCAACTGGGAGGCAAGATGGTTTAACATTTGAAAAGCAACCCATGTCATTTGCCAAATTAGCAAACTTTAGAAAAGAAAAAATATACTATTAGATCACCCTTTGATTTATGGGGTGCCGACTCTATCAGAGCAGACTGGCCCCCCTGGGCTCTGCCTGGTATCTTACCGGTGAGTTAACAAGAGGGAAGGTTAAGTTCATGGAGGTGGGAACTGTCCCAGGCAGAGCTCAGGTAGTCTGCCTTCTGGCTCAAAGAAGTCTGATCTCTCACTCAACTATGAGAACAGTGCAAACAACCAAAGCCCAACCGTATCAGTTAGAGGAAAGGACCCGCACCCACATCTCATCTCCTGCAGAAACCACTATGGATGTTTCATGGGACTTGCTTCTAGACCTAATCTGTCTGCCATTAACAACTGACACCCCCATTTAACTGTTTCACAGAAGTGGGATCGCACCACACACAGCACAGCAAAGGTTGGCTCGCTCACACATCCGATTCTAAAGCAGGACGACCTGACCCAACTCAATTCTAATTCTATACAAAATATTTCAGAACACTAAAAAGAAGGCTAGATGGTAAAACTCATGCTATGAGGCTACAATTTAGAGATGTCAAAACTAAGAGAGATACCCTAATAAAGGCTACTAAAGACTAATAGCCCTCATGAACAATGATGTAAAATTCTCCACAAAACAGTAGCAAATCACATCCAACAGTTGATAAAAATGACCAACTGGGAGGCAAGATGGTTTAACATTTGAAAAGCAACCCATGTCATTTGCCAAATTAGCAAACTTTAGAAAAGAAAAAATATACTATTAGATCACCCTTTGATTTATGGGGTGCCGACTCTATCAGAGCAGACTGGCCCCCCTGGGCTCTGCCTGGTATCTTACCGGTGAGTTAACAAGAGGGAAGGTTAAGTTCATGGAGGTGGGAACTGTCCCAGGCAGAGCTCAGGTAGTCTGCCTTCTGGCTCAAAGAAGTCTGATCTCTCACTCAACTATGAGAACAGTGCAAACAACCAAAGCCCAACCGTATCAGTTAGAGGAAAGGACCCGCACCCACATCTCATCTCCTGCAGAAACCACTATGGATGTTTCATGGGACTTGCTTCTAGACCTAATCTGTCTGCCATTAACAACTGACACCCCCATTTAACTGTTTCACAGAAGTGGGATCGCACCACACACAGCACAGCAAAGGTTGGCTCGCTCACACATCCGATTCTAAAGCAGGACGACCTGACCCAACTCTCTCCCTTCGCTGGCTCCAGATACTCCCTGAGTATGGATGTCCCCTGATCCCATTACTTGTTGATCCAGCTCCCCTGTGAATGGACATCTAGGTTAGTGCTTATTCTGGCTCTTTTAAGCAAAGCTTCAGGGACTGCCCTCATTTCTGTGTTTCCCTGCGCATGAATGAATATTCCCATCAGCTCCATTTCTGGGAAGGCAAGCATTCCTGAGCCAAAGCTGCTGTGTATTTTAGGTTTAGACAGACACTCCTCTCCCCGCTCCACCCTGGATCATCTCCTTGCTATTCCTCCCAGAATCCCAGTCTTGAGTACCATCTTGAGAAGAGGGAGGAACATAAATGAGGTCGTGTATAAATATGAACAGAAGGCTGAGGAGTTAAAAATAAACTCAACACGAGATCTTTTTCTTAATTAGTCACATTTCAGAATTTATCCTAAAGACATACTCGTAGAGATGTACACAGCCTTAGCTACAAAGATGTATATCCCCACACCACTAACGCAGCCCTTTCCCCAATAAACTGCATGTCCAGACTGCTGATCCTGGGGGGCGGGAGGTGGGGGGAAGCCTCAGGCCACGTGAGTGGGGGAAGACATGAATGTTCCCCTACCCACCACGAGCTATAGGGGCCCCAGTGAGAAGCCCTCACACCTGCCTTGGCACAAGCATGGATGCTGTGGGGCCATCTTAAAGCTGCTGTGGATTTTCTGGTTCAGATATTATACTTTTTAATTCTAGAATTTGCATTTGGTTCTCTTTTATAGTGTCTTTCTCTCTGTGAAGATTCTCCATCTGTTCATTCATCCTGTTCTTTAAGGCTCTGAACAAGTTTGCAACAATGGCAGGTCTATTTCAGTTTTGAACATGGTTGTCTACTCCACAGCACACTCCTTACTCTGAGGTTTGGCCTTTCTAGGGTTTTATTATTTTTTTAAAGATGGTCCATGGTGCTCACTGAAATCTGTGGTCTGGACTGATCCCAGCATCCCCAGTCTCCAAGATCACACACCTTCCTTGCTCTTACAGGTGATCTCTGCTAAGTCCTGAGGAATTCTGTCTGCCCTTGGCTGCCTGAATTTCCACATGAACTTCGGGGGCCCCTTCACATACCCCCCTTTTTTCAGGACCCTGTCCTACAAACTCCAGCTGCTTCATTCAGCACCACAGAACTGTGATTTGTTTCCCATATCAATGTGACCACCACTCTGCTTGAAGGTCACCTCCCTGCACCCTCCATCCTAGGAAGATGCTCCAGGCAGAAAGTGGACAGTTGGTTGTGAGGCTCACTTTGTTTCCCCTGTCATCCAACGATAAGAGTGAATTTCAAATGTGAGCTAGTATTGCAATTTCAGTGGATAATTCCGTGCATCACTGTAATTCCACATCCCCAGAGTTCTCTGGAGTCTGAAGCCTAGTTTGGGTTGGTTGTTGATACAATAGGAGCTCTGTTGTATCAGATTATCACTGGGCCTGTGAGTCCCACACACAACTCTGCTGCTTGGTGCAGAGCCTCACAGGCCCCGCCACAAACAGCCCACCCACTTGTCCCAAAGCTGGTGGCCAAGCATCCCAGGATGCTGGTCTTGGGAACATCCTGCATCCCAGTGACTTTCTGCAGTGCCACCTGGTGTGCATGTGGGGAATGGCCAGCTTCCAGGTAACACCAAACCCAGAGCCCCAGGCCAAGCAGGAGCAGTGACCAGTGGTGTTCCGTGCACTCATCCTCGTGAGGACAGGCGAGTTCTCACCTCATCAGACTGCAGGTGACTCTTCACATCAGAGGATTCACTGCCAGGGGCTGTTCAACATACCCTCCACCACATTTAAAATAGGATTCAAATAACAGCACACTTTAGCTTTCACTTTTCACCAGTTGTGTCCTGGCAGAAAGGATGTCAGAGTCTGCAAAGAGGGCACCCTTTCCTTCAGTTCAGGCAAGATCACAAGCGCCTGGCCCTGCCGCTCCCCACGGTGATGTCCCTGTGTCATCACATCGTCCAGCCCGATGTGTCAGGATTTCTCATCCAGACATGGCCCTCTTCCTCCTCTTTGCCTTCATGGCAGCTTTCAGTGTAGCCACGCGCTCCCTGGGGTGCTCTAGTTTTCCCTGAGAATACCCAGGGACCCAGAGCTGGGACATGCAACGCTTGTCCAATAAACAACAAAGCAGATTTTTTTATAAGACACTGTAGCAAATTTTAGCTTTTATACTAGGGTGGACCTATCAAGGATGAGATGGCTGGATGGTATCACCAATTCAATGGACACGAACTTGGGCAAACTCCATGAGACTGTGAAGGACAGGGAAGCCTGGTGTGCTGCAGTCCACGGGGATGTGACCAAGAGGCTGAACGACAACAGCAATCAAGGATGGATTTTGGACAAAGTGCACCAGAATCACTAACCACCCACCCCCACCCCATCAATGCTCTTTATGAAATGCCAATCTCTGGGCCTCACTTTAAAGATTCAGGAGGTCAGGTGGTGGTACAAAATAAAAATATTTACACAATGGCTATTCCATGACATCTTTTCTTCATTACTACTTTTGTGTACATTTTATAATGTTTGCAATACATTAGTAGGGTGCAACTCATGTATAGTTTATAAATAAATGAAAATATAATACATAATGAAGTAACATACAAATGCAATATGTGTGTGTGTATATATATATATGCTCCCGGGATGCACCAACAGAAAACTTGGTGACCCTCTCTTTAGATACTTGGTTCTAAATACTCATCTGGTCACAGCCACACTGAGAATGATTTGCTAGGTCCCTTGTTTCCAGGGTAAAGTTCTGCTCCTGAGAGTCTTCCGCTGTAGAACCTATCTTGGGGGTTCCGTTTAGGTTCAAGTAAACATTTTGATGGCCTTCCCCGGTGGCTCAGTGGTAAAGAATCCACCTGCCAATGTAGGAGACTGCTTGCAATGAAGGAGATGTGAGTTTGATCCCTGGGCCTGCAGGAGGAAATGGCAACCCACTCCAGTATTCTTTTCCAGGAAATCCCATGGACAGAGGAACCTGGAGGGCTACAGTCCATGGGGTTGCAGAGAGTCAGACATGACTGAGCAACTGAACAACAAACATTTGGACCGCAGACCAGATGCCACACCTGTCTGCTCAGGACACAGGGCAGCGCCAGGGCTCCCACTGGGCAATCCTCAAAGCAGATCACACAGCTCCCCAGGAGCTCCTCCCCCAACAGGTGCCACAGCTCAGCTGACGGGTCAGGCGGGTGTGGGAGCTGCCCCTGAGCTGCACAGGGGCCTCTGTCTCCCGTGGCTGTGCTGCTGGGCCCCCTCAAAAATCACTGCACTCAGAATCTCAGGCTTTACTTACACTCTTCCCCAAACAGATGTGTGTGTAGTTGACTCTTTGAGACTCCATGGACTGTACAGCTCACCAGGCTCCTCTGTTCATGGGGTTGCCCAGGCAAGAATACTGGAGTAGGTTGCCATTTCCTTCTCCAGGGGAGCTTCCTGGCTCGAGGATCGAACCCAGGTCTCCTGTGTCTCCTACACTGCAGGCAGCCTCTTTACCCAATGAGCCATAGAGGAAGTCCTCTTCCCCAGACAGATGCAGTGTACCACTCAGTAGTGATATTTTTCACCATTAGCAGTATTGACTGGTGACACCATGGTGGGGATTCTCAGCCTTCTCAGGCTGCCTAGGAAACTGCAAAACATTGATGGAGGAGATTCTCACATCAACTCTACACCCACACCAACGAAGACTCTCCAGATTGGACCCCTTCTGGGCTCCAGGTGGTCCACGCCAGCTTTAGTTTCCTAAATATGCCCACCTCTGCAGTATTTCTGAGACTTCACCTGCCTGGCAAACTCTTATTCCTCAAATCCCTATGAAACAGCCTCTGGTCCTCCTCCTGACATCTGCGCAGCACCTAACCTGTTCTGAGCCCAGGCATCAGCGCCTCTGTTGCAGGCTTGGTTGCGTTACTCTTGCCCGTCTGTGTGTTTATAAGGCTGAGAGCTCCCCCAAAGCAGGAATGAGGGCTTTTCTAGAAAATACCTATCCTTATTGGTTTGCTAATGATAAAGGTAAGACATGTTCATTACATCCAAAGTAAGCAGAAAACATGGTAGGAATTAGAGCAGAAATTGGGGAAATTAAAAATAGAAAAACATGGAAAAATCAATAAAAGCAAAAGCTGGTTCTTTGAAAAGATCAATGAAATCAATAAGCATCTAGCCAGACTAAGAGAAAAAGATAAAGGACACTGATTGCTAATAATCAGAAATAAAAGAGGGTATAGACAATAGAACATTATCTATACTATTATCTACAGTATATTACTAACTATACTACCTGTAATAGTATAGATGACAGTATATTATTAGTATAGAGAATACAGATGTTAAAAGGATATTAAAGGAACACTACAGTTTTGTGCCCATACATTGGATAACCTAGATGAAATAGACCAGTTCCTAGAAGACAATCTGCCAAAACTCACACAAGAAACTGATCATCTGGACAAGCCTCTACTAAATAAAATGATCAATAAACAATAATCTGAAACAGAAAGCACCAGGCTCAGAGGGGTTGACTTGAGAATTCTACCAAATTTGTGAGGAAGTAGTACATCAATTCTCTACAATCGATTTCACAGTTTAGGAGCAGAGAGATTACTTCCTAACTCATCCTATAAGGCCAGCATTACCCTAACACCAAAACCAAAGATGTCACAGGAAAAGAAAATCAAAGATCAGAATCTCTCATGAATACAGATGCAAAAATCCCTAAAAGATTAGCAAAATTGAATACAAAAATGTGTAAAGAATTACACACCACAACCAGATGTAACTTTTACCAGATATGCAAGGCTGGTACAGCTTTTGAAAGTCAATTTATATAATGAATCACGTCAACAGGCTAAGAACTAATAATCACATGATCAAATTAACTGATGCAGAAAAAGCATCTGACAGACCCAATACCACCCATTTATGACTTTAAAAACTAGTAAAGAATGGCGTCGTGAAATTCAAGCCATAGAATTAAAAGATGCTTGCTCCTTGGAAGAAAAGCTATGACCAACCTAGACAGCATTTTAAAAAGCAGAGATATTACTTTTCCAACAAAGGTCCATATAGTCAAAGCTATGGTTTTTCCAGTAGTCATGTATGAATGTGAGAGTTGGACTATAAAGAAGGCTGAGCGCCAAAGAATTGATGCTTTTGAACTGTGGTGTTGGAGAAGACTCTTGAGAGTCCTTTGGACGGCAAGATGAGTCAGTCAATCCTAAAGGGGATCAACCCTGAATATTCATTGGAAGACGAATGAAGCTGAAATAGAAGCTTCAGCTCTGCTACTCTGGCCACCTGAAGTGAAGAGCTGACTTATTGGAAAAGAGGCTGGGAAAGACTGAACAGAGGAGAAGGGGGCGATAGAGGATGAGATGTTTGGATGACGTCACCAACTCAATGGACATGAGTTTGAGCAAGCTCCAGGAGATGGTGAAGGACAGGAAAGTCAAGTGTGCTGCAGTCCATGGGGTCTCAAAGAGTCAGACACAACTGAGTGACTGAACAGCAACAAAGAATGACGTCAGCAGCATGGTGGACAAAAAGCTCCTTGTCTGTCTCTGTCCATCTACAACCACAGCTCAAGAAAGCTGCCTCTGCCCAGCATGTCATGACCCTGGAAAAGTCCACACACCTGTGCATCTACAGGGGGGTGGACTGGAAAACACAGAGGCAATGGGACCTGGACAATGGCAGAGGTGGGGCCTGTGATCCCAGACCCCCAGCTGCCAAGCATGCAGCCCCATAGAACCCAGTAGTAGCACCAGAGGAGGCAACACACACAACTCCAGCCTCCAGGCCACAGTAGTGCCCACGGCCACAGGGAAACAGATGGCAGTGGAGGCAGGGCCGGTGACCTCATCCCTCTGGTCACAGAAGTGCCCATAAATGACCCCCCCAAAACCTGCAGCAGCAGTGCACATGAACCCCAAGACCCCAGACACCAGAGCTCCTCAGGACCCTGGGCTCCCCCTGCCACAGTGGAGCCTGTGACTCAGGAGACCCTGGACACAGTGGAAGTGTCCGTCATCTGTGTCCCGGGTGGTGACCAGGAGCAACAAGGTACCAAGACCCCGGACACACAAGCAGAGGCAACAAGGGCACCGGGTGGAGGGTGGAAAGTGCTGATTCTCAACCAAGACCAGAGGTAGCGCAGGTAAGAGAAGCCAGAAGCGTGTGCTATAGCACCACCTACTGGGAAACGAAAGAAATGCTTCTTACTTCTCACCGGCCAACTCACGTCCCACTCTTCTGCAACCCCATGGACTGCAGCCCGCCAGGCTCCTCTGCCTGTGGGATTCTCCAGGAAAGAAGACTGGAGTGGGTTGCCACACCCTCCCCTCCAGGGGATCTTCCCAACCCAGGGATCGAACCCAGGTCTCCTGCATTGGCAGGCAGATTCTTTACTGCTGAGCCACCAGGGAAGTCCGTTGAATTGTTAGAATCAAGTTAAAAAAAAAATTAAAAAGCATTACCTAGAGAAGAAAGTTGTTCACAGCTTCAAATGCAGCAGCACAGGAACAACTCATCAAGTGCCATGGAGAATCACAGTAACGTTGCCCCACAAACAAAACAACAACAAAAACACAATAATTCTCCAGAAATCAAACTTCAAGTCATGGAATACTGTGATCCAGCTGATAGAGGACTCAAAACAGCTGTCACGGAGAAAAGCAATGAGCTACAAGAAAGCTCAGAAAGGCAGTTCAACAAGCACAGGAATAAAATTAAAGAACAGACAGAATACCAAAGAGATTGAAACTCTACAAGAGAAAAAAAATTATGGAGCTGAAAAATTCAATAAACAAGGTAGAAAACGCAAGTGAAAAGCACTGGAGATAGAGGAGACGACAGGCAAGAGAGTATTAGTGAGCTTGGAGATGGAAATCTAGAAACGATTCAGGTCTTCTAGAGGAGGAGAGAAAGTGTAAGAAAGCGAAAGTTACTCAGTCGTGTCCGACTCTTTCTGACTCTACGGACTATACAGTCTGGAATTCTCTAGGCCAGAACACTGGAGTGGGTTGCCATTCCCTTCTCCAGGGGATCTTCCCAACCCAGGGATCGAACCCGGGTCTCCTGTATTGCAGGTGGATTCTTTACCAGTTGAGCCACAGGAGGAGCCCAGAGGAAGAGAGAGAATATCTCAAAAAAAATGAGGAAATTCTAAAAGAACATTATTATGACTCTTTTAGGAGGGACATTAGGAGAGTGAGAAGGCAAGATTTTATTTAAGAAGTAATAGCTGAGGACTTCCCTGGTGGCCCAGTGATTAAGAATCCACCCGCCAATGCAGGGGGCATGGATTCGATACCCGGTCCAGGAAGATGCCACCTCCCCCGGAGCAAATAAACCCATCCACTACAACTTACTGAGTCTGTGACAGCAACTACTGAAGCCTGGGTACCTACAGTCTGTGCTCCACAACAAGAGAAGTCACCTCAATGAGATGCCCACACACTGTAACTAGACAGCGGCCCCTGCTTGCTGCAGCTATAGACCCAGTAGAGCCAAAAGTAAATAAAATCCACAAAAGAAACAATAGCTGAGGACACCCCAGACCTGGGTAAGGGACAGACAAGTCCATGAAGTGAAAGGAACACCTAATTACCTCAAAAGAGACCTTCCTTCTCCAAGACACACTGTATTAAAACTGCCAAATGTCAATAACAAAGAATTATCAAGGTATCCCAAGAAAAAAGAAAAGTGAGCTACCAAAGAACCCCATCAGGCTGTCAGTGGAACCCTACAGGCCAAGGGAGTGGCCTGGCCCCCTCAAAATACTGAAAGAGAGGGACTGTCCCCCAAGATTCTATCCAGAAAAGTTATCATTCAGATAGAGAGGAGAAG
Source organism: Oreotragus oreotragus (assembly GCA_006410675.1). Classification (NCBI taxonomy): domain Eukaryota; kingdom Metazoa; phylum Chordata; class Mammalia; order Artiodactyla; family Bovidae; genus Oreotragus; species Oreotragus oreotragus. The sequence continues at coordinate 68,221 of SJYX01001982.1, forward strand.
TAAATGCTTCCCCAGACACACAAAGGCTGAGGAGTCAGACCTGCTCTGGACCGGCCTTACAGGAAATGCTGAAAGCAGCTCTTCCACCTGAAGCAAAAGGGGACAGCACACACCTATGTGAGTAACATGGTAACAGGCAGAGTCAGAAACTGCAACTCTATATCAGAGTGGGTTTTTAAGGTGGCTCAGATGGTAAAGAATCCACCTGCAATGCAGGAGACCTGGGTTGGATCCCTGGGTTGGGAAGATCTCCTGGAGGAGGGCATGGCAACCCACTCCAGTATTCTTTCCTGGAGAATCCCACTGACAGACAAGGCTGGTGGGCTACAGCCTATGGGGTCACAAAAAGTCAGACACAACTGAGCAACTAAGCATAAAGGTTAAAAGAGGAAAATTTTAGTAAAAATAACTATGTGAAAGTGTTAGTTGCTGAATCCTGTCTGACTCTGTGACCCCGTGGACTGTAACCCACCAGACTCCTCTGTCCATGGGATTCCCCAGGCAAGAAGACTGGAATGGGTTGCCATGTCCTCCTCCAGGGGATCTTCCCAACCCAGGGATCGAACCTGGGTCTCCTGCATTACAGACAGATTCTTTACTGTCTGAGCCACCAGAAGAAGTGAAGTGAAGTGAAGTCACTTCAGTCGTGTCCGACTCTGTGTGACCCCATAGACGGCAGCCCACCAGGCTCCTCAGTCTATGGGCTTCTCCAGGCAAGAATACTGGAGTGGGTTGCCATTTCCTTCTCCAAGGGATCTTCCTGATCCAGGGATCGAACTCAGGTCTCCCACATTGCAGGCGGAAGCTTTAACCTCTGAGCCACCAGGGAAGCCCCAAAATAACTATCGCTACCTTCAATTTGGTAACAAACTCGAACATAAAAAGGAATAATATGAAACATAAAAGGGGAAGAAGAAAAGGACAGAAAGCATATAGGCCAAAGAAGACGACAATGCTACCGGTAGAAAGAGGACTATTGTATCTACGATACGATTAATGCAAACATGGTGAGTACAAAACGCCAATCTAGAGCAGAGACACAAAGCATAAGAAAGAGAAAACAAAAAGTGTCCTGGAAAATCACCAACCCCACATACCAGAGACACAAGGGGGAAAGCAGCAGTGGCGACCCAGTGCTACCAGAAAGCAGAGACAAAACGGCAGCATGTCCTCCTGTATCAGGAATCTCCCTAAATGCAAATGGGTGGAACTCTCCAGTCAGAAGACACAGACTGACCACTGGACTGAAAAGTAAGGCCCACGAGGCACTTCTCCAGGGTCCCCTGACCCTGCTGCTCTCCGCTCGAGTGGCCCTTCCCAACAAAAACGAGACAACCATATGCTGCCTCCAGGAGACACATCCTAGCTTTAAGGACAAACACAGGTTCAAAGTGAGGGTATAGAAGATGATACTATAAGCAAACAGCAGCTGAAAGGAAGTGGATGTAGCTGTACTTATCTCAGAGAAAGTAGACTTCAAGTCACAAAAGTAATGAGACAAAGATGGACTTATATCATGTTTTTCAACAAATGGTGTTGGAATAACTGGACACCCACACACAAAACTGAAAACAAAAAATGAACCTAGACACAGACCTTCCTCCCTTCACAAAAATGAACTCAGAGTGGATCACAGACCAAGATATAAACTATTACATGATAAAAATCCTAGATCACACAGGCAGTAACCAAGGTGACCTAAGGTATGGCAATGACTTTTTATATACAAGAGCAAAGGCACACTTCAAGGAATAAACCAACCGATCAGTTAAAACTTCTGCTAAAGACAATGTTAGGAGTATGATGAGAAGAGTTATGGACTGGGAATCAACATTTTTGAAATATATCTGATAAACAAATGTCATCCAAAATATACCAAAAACCCTTAAAACTCAACAGTAAGAAAACAAACCACCCGATTAAAAAATGGGCCCAAAACCTTAACAGACACCTCACGGTTTGGATACAGATGGTGAATCAACAAACGAAAAGATGCTCCATCTCATGTGCCACTCCAGAGGTGTTAGTCGCTCAGTCCTGTCCGACTCTTCACCACCCCGTGGACTGTAGCCCATCAGGCTCCTCTGTCCATGAGATTTTCCAGGCAAGCATACTGGGGTGGGTTGCCAAAGATGCTCCATGTCATGTGCCACCAGGGAGATGTGAATTAAAACGGTAATGCTACAAACCTATTAGAATGGCCAATATCCAGGACACCGACAAACAACCAAATGCGGGTCAGGAAGTGGAGCAACAGGAACTTTGTCCCGGTGCTGGTGGGAACAGAAAACGCTACAGTCACCCTGGAAGACTGGGGCTTTCTTACAAAGCTCAACAAACTCTTTACCATGTGACCCAACAACTGCACGCTGTGGTGTTCACCCAAAGGATCTGAAAACTTACACCCACATGAAAACCGACACACGGATGCTTACAGCAGCTTTGTTCATAGCTGCCAAAGCTTAGACACAACCAAGAGCTCCTTCAGTAGGTGAAAGCATAAATAAACTGTGGTACATCTAGACAGAGGACTATTATTTTGTGTGAAAAAGAAATAAGGGTGTGAGGAGGAGAAAAACAGGTGAAGGAGATGAAGAGGCACAAACTCCCAGTTAAAAAATAAGTGAGCCACAGGCAGGAAATGTACAGTACAGGGAATATGGCCAATAATTAAGCAATATCTTCGTATGGTGACAGATGGTAACTAGACCTACAGAGACCATTCTGAAATGTATAGAAATACTGAATCACTGTGTTGTGTACCAGGAACTAACATAGTGTTGTTGTAGGTTCAAAAGCAAACTCACAGAAAGAGAGATCAGACTTGAGGTCACCAGCAGCAAGGGGTGGAAGGAGGAGGAATTGGATGAAGGTGGTCAAAAGGCACAAATTTCCAGCTATAAGATAAATAAGGAATGTAATGTACATGATAAATATGATCAATAGAGTTAACATTGATATTTGTTATATATGAGTCTTAAAGGAGTAAGTCTTAAGAGTTCTCATCACAAGAAAAAAATGTTTCTTCTTTAATTTTGTATCTATATGAGATGATAGATGTTTACTACACTTAGGTGAAATTCATTTTAGGATGTATGTAAGTGAAGAACATTATGCTGTGCACCTAACTTACATGGTGTTGTCAATTATATCACAAAAAGAAAAAACTAGGAAAAAGTAAAAATATGTGGTGGGGAGGGGGGGGAGAAAAAAATTAAATGAGTCATCCAGCCACAAAGTGACATGGCAGAAACATAAAATGTATATTACTGCGTGAAGAAGCCAATGTGAAAAGACTGCCTACTGTATGATTCCAGCTGTGACACGCTGGAAAAGGCAGAACCATGGAGACAAAAACGGGGAGTGCTTGCCAGGGGTTGAGGAGGGGGAGGCATGAGCAGACAGAGCACAGAGGATCGTCAGGGTGGTGAAAACTCTCTACTGATACACAAAGATGCACACGTCACTGTCCACTCATTCAGAATCACAGCACACACACACACACCAAGGACAGACCTGAATTAAAGCACAGACTTTGGGTGATCCGTCAATGTAGGTTCATCAGTTGTCACAAATGCCGCCACTCTGGAGAGGGCGTTGATGATGTGGTGGGGTGGGAAGCCTGTGCAGGTGGGGCAGGGGACAGGGGAAAACTCTATTCGCTCTTAATTTGCTATGAACCTAAAATTGCTCTAAAAAGATGCTGTTGGGTTAGTCACTCTGCCATGTCCGACGCTGTGATCCCGTGGACTGTAGCCCGCCAGGCTCCTATGTCCATGCGATTCTCCAGGCAAGAATACTGGAGTGGGTTGCCATTCCCTTCTCCAGGGGAGCTTCCAGACCCAGGGATTGAACCCAAGTCTCCTGCATTGCAGGCGGATTCTTTAACAGCTGAGCCACCAGGGAAGCCCAAACAAATGCTTCCCTTACCAGGAATTGAACCCGGCCCACGACGGTGACAGCACCGAATCCTAACCACTAGATCACCGGGGACTAAAAAGCAAAATCTTTTCTAAAAGTCACCTGTGATGGACCTGAGAACATGCTGCGTGTCCTGCCGTTGTCTGGGCCTGACTGCTCATGCCCATTAAGGTGGCGGGTATGTGTGAAAACGTGTGTGAGAGCATGTACACGTGGCAGGAGACTTAAACACATAGCCGTAACACATCTCTCTGTACTGATCAAGGCACTGTGTTTGCCTTGCATGGAAATCCAACAGTCAGACCCAGACTATAGCAAATACACTTTTCACTTCAACCGGAATCAACAGGACAGTCTGATCAGGACAGCTGATTCAGGGGTAGGTCTGCCTCAGATGCGGCCCCTACCACCTCAAGAATTAAGCCCTAATGTAGATGCTACTAGAGGATTCTGGTGGATGAGATGTTTGATAACAAACACTTCCCAGAATGGTGACTTTGGACAGACATCACATGCAAAGAATCCTTCGACACCAAGTTATGAGGATAAATACCAGTGCAGTTTATTCAAGAAAATTAGAGATACCAAGGGAACATTTCATGCAAAGATAGGATCAATAAAGAACAGAAATGGTATGGACATAACAGAAGCAGAAGATATTAAGAAGAGGTAGCAAGAATACACAGAAGATCTTTTGTATACAAAAAGATCTTCACGACTCAGATAATCACAATGGTGTGATTACTCACCTAGAGCCAGACATCCTGGAATGTGAAGTCAAGTGGACCTTAGGAAGCATCACTACAAACAAAGCTAGTGGAGGTGATAGAATTCCAGTTGAGCTATTTCAAATCCTAAAAGATGATGCTGTGAAAGTGCTGCACTCAATATGCCAGCAAATTTGGAAAACTCAGCAGTGGCCACAGGACTGGAAAAGGTCAGTTTTCATTCCAGTCCCTAAGAAAGGCAATGCCAAAGAATGTTCAAACTACCGCACAATTTCACTCATCTCACATGCTAGTAAAGTAATGCTCAAAATTCTCCAGGCCAGGCTTCAGCAATACGTGAACCATGAACTTCCAGATGTTCAAGCTGGTTTTAGAAAAGGCAGAGGAACCAGAGATCAAATTGCCAACATCCATTGGATAATCGAAAAAGCAAGAGAGTTCCAGAAAAACATCTATTTCTGCTTGATTGACTATGCCAAAGCCTTTGACTATGTGGATCACAATAAACTGTGGAAAATTCTGAAAGAGATGGCAGTACCAGACAACCTGACCTGCCTCTTGAGAAATCTGTACACAGGTCAGGAAGCAACAGTTAGAACTGGACATGGACCACAGACTGGTTCCAAGTAGGAAAAGTAATATGTCAAGGCTGTATATTGTCACCCTGCTTATTTAACTTATATGCAGAGTACATCATGAGAAATGCTGGGCTAGATGAAGCACAAGCTGGAATCAAGATTGCCTGGGGAAATATCAATAACCTCAGNCAAACCAACCAGGAATTCTTCACCCTCCTCCCCACGCCCTGCCCTGCAAAACAACAGCAAACATTCCCAACAAGTTTTAAGAAGCCGACTGTAAAATTCTGAGGTTTTCTGTGTCTGCAATGTGTCAGTAGTAAGTTATGCGCTTTCTTAAGTGTATAAAAAGTCTATGAGTGGCATTTTGGCTGTTTATTATCATTGGACAATTTTTTTTGTTATAAGTACTCATCTTTGAGTTCTGTCGAAGGGGATTCTGACTTTATGTTGATATGAAATAATGCATTAGTTGTGATGTTTTCCTGAAACAAGTCTCTGAAATTCAGTCAGTTGTAAAAGCTTAGCCGGTTGTTCGTGGACGTGAGGTAGATAAATTTCTAGTTCTGATAAACCTGCAGTTACTATTATAGCCTCTTTTTAAAGCAAATCCTTGCATGTTTTTCTCTTTCACAGATTTTTATAATTATACAACGACCACTGATGAAGATAGGTTGGAGTAACTGCTGAAACTGAATTTTATTGACCAGAAGGCAGTCCATTTGTTCCATTTCTTTTTGTTTTCCTTACTGCTTTGAGCTTTACTGTAACGCCTGAAAAACTTGGAAAATAAAATGAACACTCTATGGTCTTGAACTTTTTTTTTTTTTTTTTGGAGGAAAAATTAAAGTGCCAGAGTGAAAGCCAGAATGGCATCTAGAGAGAGACTCTTTGAACTTTGGATGCTTTATTGTGCAAAGGTAATTGCTTTCCTTTTTTATTTCTAATTTTAAAATACTTTGTTATAAAATTTTTTGACTTGCCTTATCAGCAATTTATTTAATGGATAATGGCATATTCCCAGTATTGACTTTAAGAACACTGAATTTTCTTTTTTTCCACTTTATCAGATTTGAACACAAACAATAGTATTGGCATGCTATTAAAAACTGTAGGGTGTGGTTTTAATTTGTCTTCAGTGATCCTAAAATTATATAAGTAAAATTATGACCTTTGAGAAAAGTAAAATATTTGTACTTTTGTTTGCGCTAGTTTTTCCTCCCACACTTTGGAGTAAAAGTAGATATATTTTTATGAGAAGAGGATTAAGCATTTTTCTCATAATGAACCTCTTAAAAGATTATTATATAAAAAGGCTATTGATTTGAAGTGGTTACTGTAAGCTTGCCCTGATGTTAGCACGGTTGTCTCCTTTGATCCTCACAACAGTCTTGGGAAATGTGTATTGTAATTACCCACTGCCCCCCCCCCCACACACACTTTTTTTTTTATTAATGAGAAGAACTAATGCAGGATTTAAAGGGGTTAGTGAGAAGCAGCCCCTTCTGTTTCTGAATATAGCTGGGAAGTCAGCACTGTTGATTCAAGTCCGTGCTCTTATCTATTATGACTCCTCACTATTTTTACTTTAGTTGCTCAAAAATTATTTTTTCTCTGTTCATCTTTATGTGAATTTTTACGTTAGTTTTGATTGCATGTTATTAGAGGAGAAGGGTGCTACTTAAAAAACATGTTATTCGAGTGAGGAGCTACATTACTGCTTTGAAGATACTGGCATGTGTTAGAGTAACGTCTCTAATTCGCTACTTAAATTACTTCAGGTCTCTGTGAAGGTCTCAGCTTCTGTGTCTGCATTATCCCTTAGGGCTCCCTTTCAATACTTTGAGCTCTTTAAAGAACAAGTTATTCTTTAACAGATGATCTCAGTTATCTTAATATTAAATATTAGAGCTCACGCTGGAATTTTCTGTGACTTCCTGGTTTGGTATTTCTTACTGAAGGACATATACTTTGAAATATTTAATATGGATTTTTGAAATAGTTTTTAGTCTTGTGTAATTTAATGCCAGAGATGAATTTTTAAAAATAGGCCACTCTTCCAATAAAAAAGGAATCCAATTCATTACTTTTGAAAATAGTCACTAACACATGTCAGCCAAAAGTTAAAATGTGTTTTACGTTTTAGTATGTATGCCCGGTAGTTTGAAAATGACTCCTTTAAAAATCCATCACACTTACTAGGTTTTTACACTTTAAGAATGACAAAAAAGTAAATGGAGTTACACTCTCTTACTAATTAGTCATGTTGTTTCTAGGTCGAGTTCATGTTTTATTCAAGGGACACTGTGCTTATTGAAAAGATAGTGCAGTTTTGTTGACGTACACAGAATTTTGTTTTTAATGACTTAACATAAATGTATGAGAATGTTTGAGTAAATATTGAAGCTCCTTGTGGTCAAATTTTGAAACTTATGCTTGGGCTGGAAGATCAATCCCATTTTTATTTTAAGATTTAAATCACTTGTGCTCTCAAGACTATAATTTTTTTCAGCTGTTTTCATAAATCATTATTTAAAGTAATGATTTTATGTTTCAGCATTTCATGAATAAGCTCTTGTAAGCCAGACAACAACTTTCTTTTCTTTCAACACCTTGAATTCAAGCTTCCAAATATGCATCATAGATTTAACTGTTCTGCTTGCTAGTGAGGATGATTCTCTAATGCCCAGTTCTTTGTGGTACTGTCTTCTAGCCTTACCGCTCTCACTCGAGCACAGTCCTTCAAACCACCTGGCTTTCTCTTTTTGTCTTGACTAACAGTTAAGACTTTCTGTTTACACCTTTGATGGGCTTTCTGACTACTTCAGCACTGCTCAGATCTTCTTTTTACTTGGCCCGGACTTAGACCTCTTTTTGGGCTTGCACTTGTGGTGTCTCGTTTTGGCCCTGCTGCTTTGTTTTGCAACCTTGCTTAGGACTTATCTCTTTGGGTCTCAGTTCTCTTATTTGTTGAGTAGTACTGTGTATACAAGGAGAATTCTTGTCTAACTCACCATATGATTCTCATATGATTTTCTTTGGTTTTGACCTCTGTAGGACAAGGATCTTTTTTTAATCCCTATTCTGTGGATTATCATGTGATACTTTTTAGTTCATCTTTCTTTTTTAAACTTTTATTATGGGAAATTTCAAACTGGTACAAATAGGATACTGTAGTGAATACTTTCGTATCTGTTACTATGCTTCAATAACTATCAGTTTATATACAGTGACGTTTCAGCTATAAGCCTCCCCTACCCTTCTCCCCACCCCTGAATTATTTTAAAGGAAATCCCAGACAACATATCTGATCCATAAATTTTTTCTTAATTTTTTAAATTGAAGGACCATTGCTTTACAGAATTTTGTGGTTTTCTGTCATTCATCAACAAGAATCAGCCATGCGTACACCTATGTTCCCCTCCCACCCCACCCCACCCCC
>SJYX01001982.1:77825-127667 GCA_006410675.1 Oreotragus oreotragus
TTTTTTTTTTCTTTTAAGTAAATTTGAGAAGGTTTCTGTTTCTTGGCATCCAAACAGTCCAGACTAGAATAGAACTCCTCACAACCCCCTCCATGCTTTCTTCTCTCTTTCCTCAATCCCACCCACCCTTCAGCCTGTCACAAAGCCCCTGTTTGAGGTCCCTGAGTCATAGAGCAAATTCCTATTGGCTATCTATTTTACATATGGTATTGTAAATTTCCATATTACTCTCTCCATACATCTCCCCTTGATTCATAAATATTTAAAAATATATCTGTAAAGTAAGAACTCCTCTTAAAAACATAATCTCAGTATAATTCTTTAAATTATCAAATATCTGGTCAGTTTTCAAACTTTCCTAAGCTTCATAAGTTTTATTTCCCTCCTGTTTGTTTGACATACTATTTAAACAAAACATATTTGTATTTTGCTGAAAATTTATCTGTGAAGTCTTAATCTGTGGGTTCCCCCTCACCACACTTTTTATCCCTTCTGTTTTTTTGTTGAAGAAACCAGGTTTTGACATTAAAATTTCCTCAGTTGGGTTTTGCATGTTGAATTCCCTTGATTTTAATTGTTGGGCTTCCCTTGTGGCTCAGCTGGTAAAGAATCCACCTGCAATGTGGGAGACTTAGGTTTGATCCCTGGTTTGGGAAGATCCCTGGAGAAGGGAACAGCTGCCCACTCTGGTATTTTGGCCTGGAGAATTCCATAGATTGTACAGTCCATGGGGTTGCAAAGAGTCAGACAGAACTGAACAACTTTCATTTAATTGTTACTTCTACTGGTGTTTGCACAGTGGCAGATCAGGAGGCTTCACTGATTCACATTCTGTTTAGTGTGGGGAGGCTAGTATAATTCATGAGTGTCTTGGCCATCAGTGACTTTTGCCTATACACATTAATTATTTCAGTAGGAGTTTGAAAAACTATGATATCCCAATTTTATCTTTTATTTATTAGTAGAACATATATAGAAAAATGTCTCATCAATTATTTGATGACAGTTCCTTAAAGGGAAGTCAGGCAGAATAAATGTTTGATTCTTTCTCTTTGTTTTCAGAATAATGCCTTGATTACTAGCATCCTCCCAAGGTGACCAGTTAATTTTCTTGACTATCAAGTTCATCTTAATGAGTAAAATTTAAACACTGTCTTCTGTTTTGCTGCCTTAGTTGGTATTCCATTCATATCAAACACTTTACACATACCTGACTAAAGAAGACTTTCAAGATTTATGAAGATCTGCTTCAGGGCAATATGTATGGTTAAGACATCTTCCCTGTTTGCCACATTCCAGACCTTGGCCCAGATATTCCATGGTGTATTTGCAGTAAATGAATATTAAGATGCTGTCATAATGTTCTGTCTAAAGTGATGTATTAAAGGTTGCCATTGAGCATTGTCTCCAGGCCAGAATACTTGAGTGGGTAGCCTTTCCCTTCTTCAGGGGATCTTCCCAACCCAGGGATCAAACCCAGGTCTCCCGCATTGTAGGTGGATTCTTTAACAGCTGAGCCACAAGGGAAACCCAAGAATACCTGAGTGGTTAGCCTATCCCTTCTCCAGGGGATCGTTCCAATGCAGGAATTGAACCAGGGTCTCCTGCATTGGCAGATGGATTCTTTATCAATTGAGCTATCAGGGAAGCCCCAAAAGAACCTCATGAGAGGTTTATAAATGTTTAAATAGGACTTTTATCAGAAAGAACCTTTGGGTAAATACTGCTTGGTCAAAGGAATACTAAAGAGATGTATAAAGAGGTCTTCTTCCCATTAGTCTAGGTTTAGTTGCAAGCCTAAATCCTAGTATTAAAGTTTTTAAAGTAGGATTAAGATAAATCCAGTTTGCCAGGTGGGTCTCACATATTAAACTCAATATTTCGGAAAAATTTGGCTATAAAATTGATTTTTTTTTTTTTTAACCAAAGTTTTCAGGTCTAACTTTTCACTTTCTAGGAATAGGATTTGGTTGTTAAAAACATGCATCTTCCTTGTAGGTTATTTATTAACCTCATGTAGTTGTTTTATTGGAGAAGGCGATGGCACCCCACTCCAGTACTTTTGCCTGGAAAATCCCATGGATGGAGGAGCCTGGTAGGCTGCAGTCTATGGGGTCACGAAGAGTTGGACACGACTGAGACTTCCCTTTCACTTTTCATGCATTGGAGAAGGAAATGGCAACCCACTCCAGTGTTCTTGCCTGGAGAATCCCAGGGACGAGGGAGCTTGGTGGGCTGCCGTCTATGGGGTCACACACAGCTGGACACGACTGAAGTGACCTAGCAGCAGCAGCAGTTGTTTTTATATAATCGAAGCAGGATGATTTCTGATTACCCGACATGCTTGTTCTGTATAGAATCTTGCCCCAGTGTATAAGACTAGTAATTCAGTTATGTAGTCTGAACTTTTCTTGTCTCCAAACAGGCATCCCCACCCAGGGTCAAGGATTTCATCAACAATGCATTTCATATAGCTCTTGTAAGTTAAACATTAACTTGGAAACAGGTTTACTCTTGTTCCTGGATTTTAGTTGAGTGGTTAAATACTTCTTGTCTGAGCATATTTTTCTGAAGTGTAGAAAGCAGCTTTATTTTTTAATATCTAAAGATTTTAGTTTATTTTATCTGTGTTAGGCACCCTCTTATTCCCTGTATCTTTTGACCTTGTTTCTTTCCTTAATGTGCTTATGGTAAGAGAGATGATGCTGAGAACAATTTTGGTGTGTACATTATCATACAACTTTTTGGAATTCATACATTGGGGAACAGGCATGTATGTATCCCTGTTACAACTGTTCCCCTTAGAGGGCCTAAGGATATATTTCTGTTCAACATTTATTCTCTTGGAAGTCCTTCAGTTGGTCACCAAAGTATGCAGAAGAGAAACTGAGTTCTGAGATTCTTTGATAAAGTTGGTTTTGGTCTATGTAGTAGAAAGTATCAACTGTATTAACTCAGTAAAAAGATACAAAGTGAGTAAAAAAACATATATTGAAACTTGGCAATGTGAGTTGAAATTCATGGTTCATTTTTGACAATGGCTTTTTTTCCCCCCAAGATTCAGTTTACATAGAAAAATTCTGTGAAACTTCAGAATTAGAGCCAAGATCTAGTCCCAGTTCTCTTTCTGATTTTAAGGACCCAGATCAGGTTATGTAATTTCTTTGTTTCAGTTTTTTCATCTGTCAAATGGAAAATAAAGCTATTTTGCATATCTTCCAAAGTTGTTGAGAACAAAACAAATTGACTGTATTTAAATGCATTTTAAGGGTTAGAAATATAAAATATCATCTTTATTAGTATTTAAAGAACACATATGTGATCATGTGAGTATGTGTATCAAGATTACTTCCATTTTGTTTTTATATTGTATAATGATAGTGGGAAATATTCTCTTGTTTTAACCAGTAGTGATGAAACTGTGCTCATGAATGTCTTAATTTTTAATTTGTATTTGCTTTCAGGCTTAGTGCTTAATTATCCTAGTAATGCTTTGGGATTTTTCTTTCTTTCTTTCTTTTTTTTACTCTAAACCAAGTTTGTTTTGGATCTTGGTGATGCTCCATTTCCTGCTGTTGCCCTTTGTCCTGCTAAATCTGGAATATGACTGAAATAGATAGTTTTGCAATGAGCTCAGAGTAAACTTCCTTTTCAGAATAAAAGTTTTGCTTCATAAGAAAGGTAGAATTTAGAGGTATTTTATTTAGATAAAAAGGCAAATACCTCTTTTAATACATAGATTTGGAAAAAATGGATGAATGAATACTCTTCTAAATCAGAAAATTATAATTTATTTTTACAAGTTTAGTTGTAATCATAATTGAAGCTTTTGGCAGGGTGTACCAATATACCTCAACTCTTATAATTTAACTCATTTTTAATAAGTCTCTGGTATGTGCAAAATGTAGATAGAAATAGCTCCTCATTTTCTCTGGCTTAATAATGACTTTGTATATAAGGAAAGTGGTGGTGTTTGACTCTGAAGCAAAACAAAGTCATCAGTTTAATAGTATTGGTTATCAGTTACATGTTTATTTTAGGAAGTTAGATGTGAAAGAAAGCAAGAAATGAGTACTTTTTGTTAATAGAGTTGCCCTTAGGAAAGGAATATTACTAGCTTTGTAGTTTGACTTGTGAACTTATACACTACACTAAAAAGTTGTTAAGATGCATGAAAATTTATTCTTTTCTTTTGAATGCCATAATTTAAGTTTCCCTGGTAAAAGGTTGAATTGATAGCCCGTCAGTGTGTAGATGTGGAGGAAGAGGGAAAAGGAAGAGCCTAAAATAATTTTCAGATTTTTGGATTTTACAAACTTAGTGCTTGGTCATTCCATTCAGCAAGTTGACTACGTTTTCAGGTGAACGTGTGAATTTGCAGTGCCTGAGGGACATCTAAATAGAGAAACACCCCCACAAGATCGAGTTTAGAAGGTGATCTATGCTGGAAATAAAGATCTGAGAGTTGTCACAGTGGTAGTTATTGAAGAGTTACTTGAGAGTAAGAAGAAAAGAGGATCAAAGTCACGGAGTCCTGAAGAACATTATCATTTAAGAGGAGGATAGAGGAAGAAGAGTTAGGAGTTGGAATGGGAGGAGAACCAGGAATGAGTGGTTGCTTCTGAAAGTAGACAGGTATTATAAAGAAGGGAGTAGTCAGTGGTATCCAATTCCACATAGCTTTGAAGTAAAGCATTATGGAGCATGTATTGGATTCCACAGTTAGAGATTATTGGTGGCTTTAGCAAAGTAGTTCTAAAAAGAATGGAGGAAAAAGATGTTAAAAATACAAGTCCCTATATTAAGTTGAATTCAACAGAATTAAAATTATGACAGACTGCCATTAAAGTTGTAAATGTTTACTCTTGATTTTTGTACTCATCTACCTTTCAAACTTATTCTTAACTAGATCCAAGGAATATCAGCATTTTCTTTGAATTTATGTATTGTGACTTAGATTTAGACTGGTAAAATTACTCTTTGGTTGAACCAAAGCATTAACTAACTGGTCCATGCATTTCACAGAGAAGTCATTCAGGCATTTCAAAACAGTTTGCCTCTTTAAAAAAAATCAGTGGTTTTGTTTGATGCATTTAATTTAACTGCTACATAATCTTTCCTGATAAACATTAGAATAGTAGGAAGGAGATGTACTGTTTCAGCTTACGCTGTTACTGTGAGGTGAGTTTATACTTTTTTATTGAATAATTTTGACTTAGAATTTTTCTTAAAATATAAGTTTAATTTTAAAATATAAAATTTCATTTTTCTAATGAATGAACTTCATTTGAAGCATGAAAATATATAGACTTTCTAGTTTTGGTTTAAGCTCTAAGAAAAGTAATAAAGATGTTTTACTGAGTTTTAAATTTTTTTAAGAAAAAACTTAGTAAAATACAGATATGCAAAAAGTAAAAATTTTATTATTCAGAAATTTTTAGAGTACTTTTATGCATGTAATTGAAATCTGTGTAAATTAGTTAGATTTGCTACTACAAAACATTAAGATACTAAACTTGAAAAACTTCCATCTGATATGAAACTTGAACATTATTAAGCTTCTAAGCCCCATTTAAAATGTCAAAGTTATATTTATTTAATGCCTATGTAGCGATATCCTTTTCCTTTCTAAAGAATTTATTTTGGTTCAGTTTAGCTAGTTTTATTGGATGCCTAGGACTTTCCTGTAGCTCAACGGTAAAAAATCTGCCTGCAGTGCAGGGGACCTGGTTTGATCCCTGGGTCAGGAAGAGCTTCTTGAGAAGGGAATGGTAATCCTCTTCAGTACTTTTGCCTGGAGAATGCTATGGACAGAGAAGCCTAACAGGCAATAGTCTGTGGGGTCACAAAGAGTCAGACACGACTAAGTGACTAACACACACACACACATTGGATGCCTGCTGTATATACATGTTACTTGCTGTCATTTTATCTCTTGAATTTTATATTTTTCCTGTTTTTAGAAATTTGGTCATTTAAAAAAAAAGTAAATTGTTTTTTTAGAGCAGTTTCAGGTTCACAGCAAATTGAACAGGAAGTTCCTGTGTATCCCTTGTCTCTCTATATGTACAACCTTCCCTGTTATTGACATCCCACACCATAGTGATAAGTGACCACTTGACTGACTCCTGAAAACACTTGAACCAGGAATGTTTTTACAGGTTCACTCTGTGTGAAACTCCAAGAAAAACACAAAAAGTTAACAGGACATACCTAATATTCCAACATTTAAGAGGTTGGTCTTTACAAGCTTTGCTACTATTAAATGATAATTTTCTGTACTCTATATTGATCAAATGTAGCATTTCATTAACCCTGCTTGTGGGTAGCTCAGTGGTAAAGAATCTGCCTGCCAGTGCAAGAGATACTGGTTCTATCCTGGGTTGGAAAGGTCCCCTGGAGGAGGAAATGGAAACCTACTTCAATATTCTTGCCTGGAAAATTCCACAACAGAGAAACCTGGTGGGTTCATGGGGTCGCAAAGAGCTGGACATGACTGAGCATGCACACACAAATGAATAGTTACTTAAAATCTAGGAAATATCTTAAAGTAAAAATTAAAATCTTTCTCACTAGGGGTGGCTCAGACGGGTAAAGTATCTGTCTACAATGCGGGAGACCCGGGTTCAATCCCTAGGTTGGGAAGATCCCCTGGAGAAGGAAATGGCAATCCACTCCAGTACTATTGCCTGGAAAATCCCATGGACAGAGGAGCCCGGTAGGCTACAGTCCATGGGGTCGCAAAGAGTCGGACACGACTGAGTGACTTCACTTCATGTCACCTCTTCACTAGGGGTAAAGAGATGGGAATATCAGACCACCTGACCTGCCTCTTGAGAAATCTGTATGCAGGTCAGGATGCAACAGTTAGAAATGGACATGGAACAATAGACTGGTTCCAAATTGGTAAAAGAGTACATCAAAGCTGTATATTATCACACCACTTACTTAATTTACATCATGAGAAATGCTGGGCTAGATGAAGCACAAGCTGGAATCAAGATTGCCTGGAGAAATATCAATAACCTCAGATATGCAGATGACACCACCCTTATGGCAGAAAGTGAAGAAGAACTAAAGAGCCTCTTGATGAACGTGAAAGAAGAAAGTGAAAAAGTTGGTTTAAAGCTCAACATTCAGAAAACAAAGATCATGGTGTCTGGTCCCATCACTTCATGGCAGATAGATGGGGAAACAGTGTCAGGCTTTATTTTTTGGGGCTCTGAAATCACTGCAGATGGTGATTGCACCCATGAAATTAAAAGACGCTTACTCCTTGGAAGGAAAGTTATGACCAACCTAGATAGCATATTCAAAAGCAGAGACATTACTTTACCAACAAAGGTCCGTCTAGTCAAGGCTATGGGTTATCCAGTGGTCATGTATGGATGTGAGAGTTGGAATGTGAAGAAAGCTGAGTGCCGAAGAATTGATGCCTTTGAACTGTGGTGTTGGGAGAAGACTCTTGAGAGTCCCTTGGACTGCAAGGAGATCCAACCAGTCCGTCCTAAAGGAGATGATTCCTGGGTGTTCATTGGAGGGACTGATGCTGAAGCTGAAACTCCAATACTTTGGCCACCTGATGCAAAGAGTTGACTCACTGGAAAAGACTCTGATGCTGGGAGGGATTGAGGGCAGGAGGAGAAGGGGAAGACAGAGGATGAGATGGCTGGATGACATCACCAAATCGATGGACATGAATTTGAGTGAGCTCCGGGAGTTGATGATAGACAGGGAGGCCTGGTGTGCTGTGATTCATGGAGTCGCAAAGTCGGACATGACTGAGTGACTGAACTGAAAATCATNGAATATTCATTGGAAGGACTGATGTTGAAGCTGAAACTCCAATACTTTGGCTACCTGACGTGAAGCCTACTCAAAAGACCCTGATGCTGGGAAAGACTGAAGGAGGGAGGAGAAGGGGCCCACAGAGGATGAGATGGTTCGATGGCATCACTGACTCAATGGACATGAGTCTGAGTAACTCAGGGAGTTGGTGATGGAGAGGGAGGCCTGGCGTGCTGCAGTCCATGGGGTTGCAAAGAGTCAGACACGACTGAGCGACTGAACTGAACTGAGTGCAGTGTCTGTGAAGAATAATCGATGAAGCCGCCGCCTGGCACCTCTCTCCTTCTGCACCTCCGTCTGTCAGTCCTAAGTCGCTTCAGTTGTGTCTGATTCTCTGTGACCCTATAAACTGTAGCCCCTCCAGGCTCCTCTGTCCATGGGATCCTCCGAGCAAGAACACTGCGGTGGGTTGCTCTTTCCTTCTCCAGGGGTCCTCCCAACTCGGGGGTTGAGCCTGCGTCTTATGCCTCCTGCGTTGGCAGGCAGGGTCTTTACCACTGGCGCCACTCCTGCACCTCAGAGATCCACAGATGAAATGCCAGCTGTGACCCTAGGAGGGGGTTGAACTCGAGAGAAGCCAAGGAAAGCTGGTCTTGGCTGCTGCCTCACCGGGCAAAGCAGAATGTTTATGGGTTTTTCCCATGGTGAATCATTTTCCCCTGAAAGTAAGATATGTAGACTCTCCCCAGAACCGATATGGAATTTCTCCCTTCAAGCATTTTGTCCCAGAGATCCATAACTCTGAGGGGGCTACAGACACACACGGGAGCATACTAAAGGTGGAGAGCCCACATTCTGTACTGGATTTCAGGGTTCAGGGATCCCAGATTGTGCACCATGGCCTCAGTCACAGATGTCAGGGCTCCTTTTTGGATGTGGGGCTCTCCAGGTGTGCCTCACTGTGTGCAATGGGCCCAGCCCTCCATGGATGCTCGAAGGGTTGGATGTGAGCCCTTGACCTTGAGCCCCAATGCTGGTACCCACAGGAGGGGCAGCTTTGCCCAGGTTTGCAAATATAATCAACGCAGCCCTTCCCAAGCACAGCCTGGTGGGACCCTGGGCATGTTAACATCAGCAGAGCTTCTAGAGTGAGTTCTACCCTCCCCGTTCCCATCGCTACTGTCAATCTCCAAGTTCAGTTAAGGACACCAGTTTTTGGAGACAAACCATAAGAGACTCAGGTTTGACCCACACCCTGGGAGAAACTTCAAAGGAGGAAAGTGGCTGATCCCCACAAGAGGCTACAGACACCACCTCCTTCCATCCCAATACCCAGTCACGCATGACATCTATTGTGTATGTAGCATATGGGGCTGCAGACATGGCAGGAACCTCTGCCTAATGAAGCCCTGACCTCAGGCATCTGTGCTGGTGGGAGAGGACTTGGGGACAGAAGGTGAGGGAGGGGCCAGCAGGGCCGTGGTGGGGAAGAGTCACTTGTTTATGCCTGCCACCTTCCTGAAGGAGGTGGCATTTTAAACCCAGCAGAGCTGCACACACCTCCTACTCAGTGGGAATGGGAGCCCTGTGGTAGATGCATGTGGAGGTAGGGGGTGTGGCCAGGTCCCCGGAGGCCCAGGAAGAGACAAGCCAGGTGATGGAGACAGGCCACAGGGGTCTCGGTGAGGACCTGCATTAACCCCTCAGGAAGCCCCTGGAGGGGTGTGAGCAAGGGGTAATGTTGCCTGATGTCAATCTGTGTGGAGGAGCTAGAACAGGGGTGATGGTGGAAGCAGGGAGGGGCCCGGGGGAGGCTGAGTTCAGGCAAGAGAGGAAGGAGCAGCTCAACAGAGAAGAATTGGCTTGATGTCTCCAAGGAGGCACCATTTGCACGTCAGGTGCAAGGTCAAGAGTGGTGAGATGGCCCCAGGTCACGGGGACAGGTCAGAGGCCCTTCTCATGGGGACAGGAACAGTCTGGGTTTGGAGGCAAAGACTGAGAGCTCAGATCCGATGGGGTCAGGTCAGAGACACCTCCGAGACGCCAGTGGACGTGCTGAGTCCACAGGGGACCTCTTGGAGCTCGGGGCACATGGGCTGGAGGACCACTGGACAGGCAGACGGCAGACAAAGCCATTCATCCAGCATCTACCCACTCACTCCTACTTAGAACTGGGTGTGTGTGGGTGAGAGGCACCAGCCCTCTCGCAGACAGCAGTGAAACATATAATCATTAAATAACTGATAGATTTGTGAAGAGACAGAGAGGCTTCCCTGGAGGCTCAGACAGAGTGCTTCACCAGACCCAAAGTGGACAAGGTCCAGAGGGATGCAAGGTCACAGGAGGGGGTGACGGCCAAGGCCAGTATCCAGACAGTAATGAATCCACCTCCAATGCAGAAGACCCAGGTTTGATTCCTGGATCAGGAAGATCTCCTGGAGAAGGGAATGGTAACCCACTCCAGTACTCTTGTCTGGAAAGTCCTATGGACAGAGGAGCCTGGCAGGCTACAGTCCAAAGAGTTGCAAAGTCAGACACAACTGAGCAACGAACACTTCACTTCAGAAGATAGATATTCACAAAAATCACGGTGAAACTGCAACTGTGTGGAGCGCTGAAGGAAGGGTCAGAGTGCTGTCTTTAGAGTGGAGGATGAGGGAGTTTGATCTGATCAGTGAGGCGGAGGCAGAGGTAGATGGGGACCTCCCCAGGCTGCAGGTGGTCCCGCAGGTGGTCCCGCAGCTGAGGGCCTGATGATGGGGTTGGTAGGGGTGGGGGCTAAAAGGCCCTGGGGGTGACCCTGCTCCATGGGAGGAGGGGCATGTTACAGCATCAGGAGCAGCTGCTCCAGGTGGACCGTGACCCCCAAAGACTGGTGTACCCAGAACCTGGGAACGTGACCTTATTGGGGGGGAAAAAGATGTAATTTGCTTTTGCAGATGTAATTAAGGTAAGGATCTTAAAATGAGGAGATCATCCAGGATTATCCAGATGGGCCCTAAATCCCATGATAAGGAAAGGAGAGGACACACAAGAGCTGATGCAAGAAGGTGACAGCGATCTGACTGATGCAGGCACAAGGCAAGGCCCACCTGGAGCCCCCAGCAGTTTAAAGAGGCAGGGAGGATCCTCCCCTTGAGCCAGAGGGAGCCCAGAGCAGTGGGCAGAGGCCAGGGGAGCTCCACACAGAGGATCGTCTAGCCCTCGGTGTTGCCGAGGTTGAGGAACCTCCTCCAACTCTGATCCCTGTCTATATCAGCCATTCTCAGACATCACGCTGTCCTGTAGGAGGCTGATGGCTGTTTAAGGGGAAAAGTCCCAGAACCAGGTAAGTCTGGGAAACACCACAGGCTTCAGCCTCTTCTCACACGTCCAGGGTCTTTGGCTCTGGGTTTCTGACATGAAGACCCTGACTTCTGTCAGCCACTTCCAACCACATGAGAGCTTCACCCCCACCCCACCTCCCACACACACTACGGCTGGTGCTCCCGAAAGTGCTTCATCAGACCCAAAGTGGACAAGGTCCAGAGGGATGCAAGGTCACAGGAGAGGGTGACAGCCAAGGCCAGTATCCAGTCCTGGGCTCCTGGTCTGTCCACCCGGTCACGGCCGCCCCCGCCTGACCCCCTTAGCAGCAACCAAGTCATAGTCAATACCAACTCTTCCCTGTTTTCCATCAACACTGGGACCAGGTCCCCAAGGGGCTCCCTGCAGACTGTGGTGACTGTCCCCATGAGATGCTTTCAGGAGGAACAATAACTCTCCCCTAAAGGCCTTACAGCCATGTCACTCTTGACCCTCCTACAAGAGACGGCGCTCGGCACAGCTCACATCAGGGCTGAGTGCCCATTATCATGAGGGGTCTACAATGCTCTGGCTCGCGAGCCCCCATATCCTCAAGGGTAAGACAGAGCAAATATTCTAACCTGGAGAACACATTTTGAGGACAGACAGACCTCCAAGGACCTGGTGGACACACGGTTCTGAACAAGCAGACACTGCCGGGTTTATAGTAGCTCTGAGATGACCGCTGGCATCAGCCCACCCTCCCTTCCTCCCTCTTCCATCTCATCTTGCTTTCTTAATAACATTTTCTGCTACATCCTCCAAATGCTGGCAATCCAAGTGCCACCAACACAACGACATCCTGCCGCATCATCCCAAGCATTGACGCTCTCAGTCGCTGGTTGAGCCACTTTTATTTTTTCAAATAAACATGAAAATGTATGTGCGACTGTCAGAATCAAAAAAGTTTCCTCGGGTTCCTCCTAATTGTGCGCTGAGCCAGCCCACAGGCCCCAGCTCACACACAGTGGGGCATCTCTCTCCATTACTCCCCGTGCCCTCCACCCTGTGCCCTCGGCTCTGGCAGCAGAAGAACCCCCAAACCTGCGCTTGGGCTCCATGCCTCTGGAAGGAGGCTCCCGCCCCAAGAGACCCACCCTCTGCTCACCAGAGATGATGGAGTCGTTCAGGGCCTCTTCGTCCTGATACAAGAGCAGGTCGTCCTTGAGTTCAGAATTCAGGATCAGGTTCTCCTTATTCTCCTCAGACTCCTTGGCCACAGTCCGCTTACCGTCAGGGGCCCCGTCGAAGCTCCAGGCCTCCTCCCGCTCCTTGCCCCGCTCCACGCTGCACGTCCTCGACAGCCGGACATCCACGCGCTTCTTTGGGGACCCTTTACTGTCCCTGCCTTGGAAGCTGAATCAGAGATGCAGCTCAGGTTATTCACTGTCCCCATCACCCGAACACCCTGCAAAGTTGACCTAAAGACTTATAACGGGCTTTCCAAAGATGGCCCCTGAGTGTATGCAACTGATGCTCAGGAAAAGAAGTGCCAGAGGCTCACAGGGCCTTCAGCCCAAGGCTGCTCAGAATGTGTTGTTCTGAATGATGCTGGCATGCATGTAATAAAACCTGCTGAGGCAGCGCAGCCAATGTGCAGATCGAGGATTTCCTAAGAACCAAGCAGGGCATCCTTCTTTGCCCAATATTTCTGCCAAGCCACATGTGTATTCTGGTATCTGTTTTGCCCTTCAGTGACTCACTATTCTTCAGCCCATGAGGCATGTGAGGTCAAGAGTAAGAGTCAGCTTCCGGGCAGGTAACTTGCGCTCTCGCTGGATGAACACGGGACGCGATCAGAGTCCCCAGCAACACAACGGCTACTTCCTCTCAATCCTCTCGTGCGACGCTCCCACTCGACCCTGGGTCCCTGGACCCTCCAGGGGAAACGCAGGGGCTTTGTGCCTGGTTCTCACGTGTACAGTTCCCACCCTACCCCTCTCAGAATGTGGCCACTGAGACCAGCTACCAACCAGCGGCAGAGCCCGGTGCAAAACTAGAAAAGGAAGCGCCTTGCTCGACAACTGAGAATTCCAGGACAGTGAGAGCAGGGCTATGAGGCCAGCCTGGACCCATCCCGTGACTCCCCCCAGTGAGACTGGCCTTGGACGGGGGTCCAGGCACACAGGGCCCCTGCCAGGGGAGAGGCCTCACCTGTCCTGGCGGTGCTTGGTGGCCAGCGCCCTGTGCAGCTCCTCAATGACGCGGCTCGGGGGCAGAGGCCGGTGGACAGTGGTGAGATGAGGAGACCCCGTGGGCGTGGAAAGCTGTCCTCGGAGGGAAGGGTCAGTACTTTTGCCGCCAGAGCCTTGAAAGAGTGTGGCCTGGCCTGGGGCATGAGAAGAACCAGTAAGCAGATACGTCTTTGGGGTCAGAGACGAGGGGCTTTGCTGAAACACAGGAGCCCATGAGCAGAGAGGACGCAGGGCTCCAGGCCAGGTGAACTCACTAGTGTCCTATCTGAGATGCTGTGCCTGGCTTCCTCCCCACAAAGACGGAGATGGGTACACCCCTGGTCAGTCCCCTCTCCATCCTTAGGACCCCTGAGCTGGATGGCAGTGCCCACAGGCCCTCGGCAGGGTCTCAGGCACGGAAAGCCCCCTTCCTATTTCTCTACGACAAGCTTGGCATCCTCAAGCCACACTTCCTCTTGTGGAAGCTGGAAGAACTCCCCAACCTCTACAGCCACTGCTCAGCCTGGACCATCACCACAGCCTCCCTTTGCTTCCCCATCACCCATTCGCGTCTGCCTCCAATTTGCACCTCTCCTTGTGGGAGTCTTCTGACTGGCTCTCCCATTCTCCTCGGGACAAGATCTAGGCTGATGACAAGTCCCAGGGCCCCACAGGTTGTTCCGAATCATATTTTAATATGCTTATTTCTTTTTTTTAATATAAATTGAAGTATAGTTGATTTGGGCTTCCCTGGTGGCTCAGCAGTAAAGAATCCACCTGCCAATGCAAGAGACGCAGGTTCGATCCCTGGGTCAGGAAGATTCCTGGAGAAGGAAATGGCAACCCACTCCAGTATCCTTGCCTGGGAAATCCCACTGATAGAGGAGCCTGGTGGGCTTCAGTCCACGGGGTTGCAGAAGAGTTGAACACGACTTTGCAACTGGATACTCACACACAGTTGATTTACAATACTGTGTTAATTTCAGATGTACAGCTAAGTGATTCAGTTTAATATTGAGACATATTTTGATGTGTTTAAAAAATAGGCAACATATTGTAAAAGTATTAAACGCCATCGTGTGTGTACTCAGTGGGACTGGCCCCATGGACTATCTCCCGCCACGCTCCTCTTCCCTTCCTCCTCCTCTGCTGCCGCCTAGTGGCCACATGTTGAAGCAAACATCGCGCCCTTAAAGGAAATTAAGACCCAGTCACCAAAATGCAGACTCAGCTACAAGAGATCCAGGCAGAAGTCCACAGCAGGTAACCCTCCTGTCCTCCCCGCCTCCTAATCCAGTCCTCAGACTCCTCACCCCTGAGGGCCAGGTAGGAGTCAGAGGAGCTGACCACAGGCTCCCTAGGACCCACAATTTAAGACATGGGGAGACTGGAGGGGTCATGGGAGACAAAACGGGCTGAGGTCTGATCACGTCCAAGCACAATGCGGGCAGAAAGTCTCTAAGAAAATTACACAGGAGCCAGAATAAAGCGGAGGGATAGTGCCTTAGCCAGCAGATTTCCAACTGATTTATGTTTCAATGGATGGAATGGGGATTATCGTGAAGATAGTAACAAAATACAGGACAGTGTTATTTGCCTCAAAACTTCATCTGTGTGACCACATCACCCAAGGACTAAATGCTCTGACTCATTCCTGGAGATGGAGAAAGAAGCAGGAGGCAGATAAGGGGGTCATATCACCTGACTGTTCCTTTGATCAGACACCTGCACTCGCTGAGCACCTGCTGTATGCAGACACTAGGATCTGGGCTGAGGGCAGAGTTCCCTCCCAAGAAGGGCTTGTCCAGGGCTCAAGGGCTGGGCAGCTCCTGACAAGTGGCGAGTTGTCATATTATCGCTGGTGGTCAGATTAGAGTAATGCTGCTGAGCTCTGCAATCCACTGTCACCTTCATGCCCACTGCCCACAGTGTAAGGATTTATTCTTAAAAACAATCATCTCTTTATGAAAGGCCTGCTTTTCCTGAGACCAGCAGTGTCTCCTGTTTCCAGCAGTGATGAGACAACACATACCAAAACTTGAAAAGTCAATGTCTCCATGTCCTGGGATCTTTCAGCAAGGGTGGCCAAAGCCCTGGGAGGCCTCTGCTTAGCTGGGCTCCCTGCTCTGACCACCACCCTGCAGTCTGGTGTGGATTCCTGGCTCTGACTTGCCAGTTGGAGCGCCCACAGGGGTGAGCAGAGATCATAAGTGAGACAGAGAGAAAGAAAGGGAGGGGAGACAGGGTTGGGGAGGGAGGGAAGGAACAGAGAGATCAAAAGAGGAGGGGAAGGGAGGTAGAAGAGGGGGTGATGAGAGGGAGGGACAGAGGTAAAGGGGAGGGAGACGGTAAGAAGAAAGAGACAGACACTGACCCAGAAGCAGAGAAGGACAGCCAGACACCTGAGCACCCAGATAGAAGGGCTGTGGTATGTCTCCTGCCTTCAGATTTTGGAAGAAATCTTTGACAATTGCCCCACGTTTGCTTAAGGGAGCCCAAGGCCCTGCTCCTGTCAACCAAGTTTCTCAACAAAGGCCACCCTCCCACCTCCAGCTCTGCTCCCCAGAACCTGCCCAGAGCCCCACCCACAGAAGCAAAGGGTGAGAGCCAGCCCACAGGGGGAGGCCAGTCAGGACCGGTGGGAGGCATGGAAGGATGCTCGCAGACCCACCTGTGACACTTCTCGTGGTTCTGGAGCCTGCCTTGGGTGGTGGGGTGGGCAGCAGCGGAGGGCTTGGGAGCTGGCCCACGGATCTCTCCAGGGGTCTGGGAGGACTGTCCAGGGAGTCGGACCCAGCTAAGGCTTGAGAGGGCTCATCTGTGCTAGGTGGGAGGCCGCCGGCGACGTCTCCTTCTTCCTCTCTGGATGCTGACGGCATCTTGGCTGGTTCAAAGGAGAAACAGAGTACATAAGCCACTGCTTCTCTGACTGAGGCAGGCGTGAAGACAGTGCGGGGGCTTGGGCTGGGTGGGCTTGTCATCATCGGACCGAGTACAGGGGGTCACTTCCCACATACACACAATTCCCAAGGAGCTTAACAATCAACAGAAACATCAGAAGCAGAGGCGGGAGGGAAGGAAGAGGGAGACACTTCAAGAGTGTGGGTGACTCTGTCCCTTTTCCCCCTCAGCTGGTGGCACTGAGGCTCCCACCTCACCTAGGGGTGCTGGTCACCAACACAGGCTCTGGAATCAGACCGAGCTGGCCCTGCACTTTCTCTGTGCCCTCAGATGAGTTACTGACCTCCTGTGTCTCCATTTACCATGGATGACGTTGGAGTGACAGCCAGAGCCCCTCCCAGGACTGCTGTGAGCTTTAACCAAGAAGCAACAACGAGATGCATGTCTAGCACATTGCAGACCTTCAGATTCCTGAGTTATTGGTTTTCTGTGCCCGGTTTTCTGCAGCCCTGCCCTGGGCGAGCCTGTGAGCTGAGTGGTGAGGGAGAAGCAGGGGGTTTAGCTTTGAGGAAGGGTCAGCCAGCCCAGAGCCCCCATCCCCTCTTATTCCAGCTGCTGGTCAGGTTCCTCCTGCCCCAAGAGCACTGCCTGTCCACCCCTGTGCCTTCTCCCCACCCATCAACCCTCTCCTTTCCCCCTTCTGTTTCTCCAGCTCAAGTTCCACCATCTGTCCCTCAACCACCATCTCACCAACACCCCTCAAGCTCTCTGCCACACTTCCTTTCCTTAGCTAATTAGGAAAACCCCATCTCTGGATACAGCCTCCATCTGTTAGCTCCTGTCATTATGGAGCGCTGCGGAAGAAAGACAGTGACACGGGAGCCCCCGTCCTGGCATCTCAGGACCACCTCCCTCCACGCCCTAGGCTCTGCTCCATCCTGCAGTCACTCAGCTTCAGACCTTCTCTGTGTCTCACCTACCTCCACAGTTTCTTACTCCTTCCTCCCTTGCAGCCTTACCTCCAGATTTACAGAGGAAACTGAGGTCATCAGACCAAGGGGTGAGGGGGAGCTCAAACACAAACCTACCATCCCTGATATACCATTCCTCCTCCCCTGACCCAAGAAGAGAGGCGGCCTCCCATCCCCATCTTGGGACCCCAGCCTCCTTACCCTCTCAGACCACATCCCAGGTGCCCAGCCCTGGGGCAAAGCATTGCCCCTCATCATGTAGTTTCATCTTTGCAACCACCTATGAGCGAAGATCCTAACTCCCTCTGTAAAGCTGGCCCCATAGTCACTGTGTAGGATTCACCCATCAGTCAGGGAGTAGTCCTAGCAGGGAGGGGTGCTGTCCGTGGTGCTGACTGAGGCAGGCCTGATCCTGTCCGCACAAATCTCTGAAACTATAGAAGGGACACTGCACGTCCCATACACCCCACTCTCATCGCTATTTCCATTTTCTTATTGTCCCTGTTGGAAGCTGAAGACCTCACCGGCCAGTCTTTCTCCCTTGTGAAGCTCATGGAGATGCAGAAGGGCTGGACCTCCCAAATCCTGGTGATCAAGATCTGAGAAAAGAAATGTTCCCTTCCCACCCACTGCAGGTGTCAGTCAGGTTTGTATCACTGAGAACAGCCATTATAGCATGATCCTCACTTTATGTCCTGTATGGATATGCACGTGAAAACACTACAGTTTTATTATTATTACATATGCCTTATTTAGCTTTTAACTTGAATTTTTTAATTGGAGGAAAAATGCTTTATAATGTTGTCTTGGTTTCTGCCATACAACAATGTGGTTCCGTGACAATTTATATATACACACACACGTATATACATAAATATATACATATATATCCCCTTCCTGTTGAACCTCCCTTCCCCCCATCGCATCCCTCTAAGTCATCACAGAGAGCCAGGCCAGGTGTCCTGTGTTATAGAGCAGCTTCTCACTAGCTATCTGGGCTTCCCTAATGGTCCAGCAATAAAGAATCTGTCTGTCTGCCAATGCAGGAGATGCGAGTTGGATCCCTGGGTGGAGAAGATCCCCTGGAGAAGAAAATGGCAACTCACTCCAGTATTCTTGCCTAGAGAATTCCATGGATAGAGGAGACTGGCAGACGACAGTCCATGCGTTGCAAAGAGTGGGACGTGACTGGGCAAGCATGCACACCCAGCAACTGATGGTCTGTTTTGCACACCATAGTGTATACATGTCAATGCTTCTTGCTCACCTTGCCCCACCCCCTCCTTCCCCTGCTGTGTCCACAACTCCATTCTCTACTTCTGCATCTCCTTTCCTTCCCTGAAAATAGGCTCATCAGTACCATTTTTCTAGATTCTCTGTGTGTGTGTATGTATACACATACATACATAAATACATAATATTTTTCTCTGACTGTACTTCACGCTGTATAATAGGCTCTAGGGTCATCCATCCATCCACTGAAACTGACTCAGTAAAACTGTCCTCAAAAGTATGATTTGTTCATAGAAAATTTTTTAAGACTCTTACATCCTACGAATTGTTACCTGTTACTTTTAGGAGTCTACAATTCTGATTGTTTTAGTGAAAAAGTTTCACAAGAATATGAAAAAACATTTTCTGCTTCTGGGTAAAAACAGACGTGTGGTTTCCTGCTGAGCCAGAGGCAAGTGAGAACCATCCCTTTTCTCCACATGGGCAGCAGCCCTGTGACTGTGTTGGGTCTCCTGGTCTGTGTGAATCAGCGCAGGGCAGTGGACCCTGACTCCTGGGAGGCCATGCTCCTCGCCCAGGCCCTCAGCGGCTATGCTTGCAGATGGAAGCACCAGCAGATGGGCTGGCATGAGCTTGGAGGACTAGTTCCTACCCTCTGAGCACCCAGCATGCTCCCCGTGGCATGGTTTCGGGGGAGACAGGTGACAGAGGAATGACTCACCTGACCTCAGGGCCCCCACTCTCCCACATCCATCCTTCTCCTCTTTTGTGATCGAATTATTCAAGAAGTGGGACCTTGGTCTCCAATCACCTAAACCTCAGTTTCCTCATCTGTATAAAATACCTGCTGCTGCCGCCAGGGAGGGAGAGACTTCCATGAGATCACAGAGCAGTTGTTAGAAGCAATTCAGAACTTTGGACAGTTACAAGCCACTCTGCCAGGGAGAAAAGCATTTTGGAACAGCAGCCCTGGGCTCCATCCACCAGATGCTGTGAGACAACCAGACTGTCTCCAGACGCTGCCCAGTGTCCCCTCCAGAGGGATGCCCCAGGCTTGAGAGTCCCTGCTTGAGGCAGACACTACTCAGACTTCCGAGGAGATGCTCTGTGGGGTCTTGTGGAGAGGGCGGCCCCTTGTGACACCCACAGCTGTTCGATATTAAGTCCCCCGGGTCCTGTCACCATGGAAACTCCAACAGGCCAGTTTCTCCCGCTGGGCCTTGGTCTCCTCACTGGGACCTGGAAGTATGGACAAGGTGGGCATGTTCCCTTGGGAGGGTCACCGAGAGGAGGGTTAGCAAGGAGACAGGACAGCCCAGGGTCAGGGTGCCCACACCCTTGTTGGCCAGAACAGGTCCACTTGGCTGTCTCAACAGAGTCCTCCCACCTCTGTGGCTCCTGGACACCATGCTCCCTGGTGCCCTCCTGCCGCACTGGCCTCACCTGCTCAGCCCCTCTCAGGCTCCTCCAGACTGCCCTAGCCCTAAGCCCTCGGTCCTCTTCTCCTTAACTCACTCTCTCATCTAATTCTCTCCTCCAGTCCTCTGGCTTCAGAATCCATCCCATCTCTGTCGACCCTTGACCCTTTCCCAGCGCTCCAGACTCATCCATTATTAGCCACTCTGACACCTGTGTCTGGAGGTCAACATCAAAATGAAACACAGGCAAACCCATCTCCTGATTTCCCAGGAGAAACCACCCCCCTTCTCCCTCTTCTCTCTCACTTATCCATCCATCCATTTTACAAGTGTCTTTGCTGAGGCACCCTCATAGGAGCTGTGGACAATGATGCTGATCAAGACAGAACCCCGCCTTCACCAGACTCAGTTCATGGTCCCTCAGCTGTCCAGCCAGACTAGACACAATGCCCCGTCCCTCTCCTGTCCTCCTCACCATCCAATTCATGAACACATCTTGGGCACACCACTTCCAAAACAGTTCTCAGAAATAGTCCTCTCAGTGTCAGCCACTCCAGCCTCTGCCTGGACCTCAGCAGTAGCCTTCAAGCTCCTTTCCTCCAGCCCATGATGCCCCAAATCCAGTCTCTAAAGAAGAGGGTGGCAAACTGTTGTATAAAAGGCTTTGGCTTTGCAGGCTATAAGGTCTCAGGAATGGCAACCCACTCCAGTATTCTTGTCTGGAGAATCCCACAGATAGAGGAACCTGGTGGGCTACAGGGCTACAGTCCATAGGGTTGCAAAGAGTCAGACAAGACTGAGTGACTAACACTTTCATATCATGGCCCAAACCTATTGTCTAAAATAGGGGCAGTAAACTTCTCTGTATGGGGCTCGGCTTTGTATCTTATAAGGCCTCTTGGTGCAGAAAATTCTGCTGGCGGACACAAAGAGCAAACTCGCCCGGCCACCCACCTAAGTGATGTGGGGCCACCTGTCACCTCAGTGCTGCCCAGTCGACCTTTCTCAGATGACGGAAATGCTTCCGCCTGCTCTGCTATAGCAGCCACGCTGGCCAGTGAGCACCTGACCAGTGGCTGATGGAACAGGAGAGCTGGATTTTTAAACTGCTTTTGATTTAAATTCATATAAATCATCACGCAGCTAGTGGGCAGGGTGGCTCTGGATTTCTGGGAGTCAGTGGCCACAGCTCTTCAACCAGAGAGATCTCAGGATAAGCTTCCAGCAGACCCGTGGAGGTCCCCTCATCCCACCAGCCCAAGGTGACATGTGGGTCCCCCAAGTGCTCTTAGGGATCTGGGATTCAACACACCAGGCACTTGCACCCCAAATGTCCTGTGATTCTCTCCTCAAAACTCATCACACATTGAGTCCTCACACCCCAACCAGTCTGAAGGGTCCTAGTCTAGGGAACTGGTATCTCAGCACCTCCTCTCTAAATCAGCATCTTCCTTCGCACCCCAGGTGAGCATGCAGCTACCACTGTATTCCAGAATACTGTGACGCTGAAGCATTAACATCTCAAGGGCTGTGTCGATTTTTTTTTTTTTTTTTTAATGTAAAAGCGGATGTCAGCTTTGCATGTTCGCTGCATTTGGAATTCCTTCGCTGCATTTGGGACACCTTCAGGTTGTCCCTTCCTGCCCTGACCAGCAGAGGTCGCTGCTCACCCACCAAGCTCCCAGACAAAGTTCTGCCTGGGACATGCTGATGGGCGGCAGGGGAAGAGGGGGGGGCTTGCTTTATAACCTGTTATCACCCACCAGAGACGTTCTGGGACTGAGACAGACCAGCCTGAGAAGAGGACTGGGTGGGCTAGGGGGACAGCTGCCGTGGTCAGGTTCACTGAACCCCAGTGACAACTTGCATGCTTGGACATGGGCGAGGAGACTAGCCAACTCCCAGAAAAGAGGTTCCACAGCTCGGGCCAAGCAGTGGACATCGGTGACGTATGGACACCTGCTGAGAGGCTGGTGTTGGGTACAGGGAGGGTGCTATCTCTGCCTGGTCACCAGGTTCATGGTGCCAGCCCACGAGCTGACTGTACAGACAAAGGCAGGCTGGGTCTGACCTGTAGCCAGCAATCTGCTGACCCTCTTCTAGATGACAGAATCACTCACATATCAGAACATGCCAGAAGCACAGCAAAGTCTGGCTACAGTTGGGGCTGTTGAATGTTATAGTTAAGAGCATGTCTAGGAATCAAATCCCAGCTTCACCACGGATGTGCTCTGTGGCATCAGGAAAGTGACTTAATCTCTCTGGTCCATCTTTAAAAAATGGAGGACTTCCCTACAGCCAACTCAGGCTGATGTTTGGCAGAAACCAATGCAATATTGTAAAGCAGTTATCCTTCGATTAAAAATAAGTACATTTAATTTTTACAAAATGGGGGCCTTCCCTGGTAGTAAAATGAGAAAGGATTCTCCTTGTAATGAAGGGGACGCAGGTTCAACCCTGGTCAGGGACCTGAGAGCTCACATGCCATGGGGCAACTCAGCCTGAGCACCGCAACTACTGAGCCCATGAACTCCAGAGCCTCTGCAATGAGAGAAGCCGCTGCAAGAAGCCCCAGCACTGCAACTGGAGAGTAGCCCCGACTCACCACAAACAGAGAAAAACCTGAACACAGCAATGAAGACTCAGCGCAACCAAAACTAAAGTACAGTTTCTAAAGATGGGGCTAAGGTAATCCAGCACAGAGAACATACTCACTGAAAGCCACTTTTCCTTTAAATCTGTTTACTCACGGGGGCACCAGCACTCAGCCCCAGTCCCACAGAATCCTGTCCCACTTAACATCAAAACAATGGGTCCTCCTGGGATTTTTGGAGAATGTTGTATGGCTGATGCCACACCATCCACACAAAACCAGGAATCACCCCAAACACAAAAGCCCCAAGCCAACCCGAATCACTGAATCCAATCTTTTCAGCTCCCAGCCACAGTGACTGTGCGGGAACAACGGCCCAGTGGGCGTGGACTTTGATGGCTGAAAAGCAGCTAGCTACACACGTGGATTTTTGCGAATGCTCCTGAGTTTTAAGTCCAAGCAATGCTGGAAGTGGTGAGTTTAAGGTCTCTGCATTAGACTTCAGTCCACTCCTCATTGAAGGGGCTTTGCTCAAGGTCAGGCTTCCGGAAGAGACTGGAGCTGCAGTCCTGGTCCGTGTTCTCGGTGCAAGATTTGTGACCTACAGGGCTGCCAGAGACCCGGGGGAGTCCCCATTGGAAGCAAAATTCAGGTGCACCCACACCCCCAAAGGTGCGTGCTGTTAGTGTCAGGGCCTCTGGGGGGCGCTGGCAAGCAACCCAACACCAGGAGTTGGTGCATCGCCCTGCCCCCAAGGGCTCCTTTCCCACAGTGTGTGTGTGTGTGTGCTCCGCTGTGTCTGACTCTTTGCAACCCCATGGACTGTAGCCCGCCGGGCTCCTCGGTCCATGGGGTTCTCCAGGCAAGAATAGTGGGGTGGGTTGCCCTTCCTTTCTCCAGGGCATCTCCCCAACCCAGGGGCTGAACCCTCACCTCTTTACCACTAGCGCCACCACAATGACAACGACGAAAGTAAGCGCGACGATAAAGGTGATGACGACAACCCCTGGCGGCAGCAAGCGCTGGGTGAGCACTCAGGGTGAGCGACAGCTGGGAGCACTCAGGGTGAGCGACAGCTGGGAGCACTCAGGGTGAGCGACAGCTGAGTGAGCACTCAGGGTGAGCGACAGCTGGGTGAGCACTCAGGGTGAGCGACAGCTGAGCCAAGCGGTTTCACCCTAGCAACCCCAAGAAGTGTGTGCCACGTGACCCCACCTGTGGCTGACGGCACAGCTTCAGAGAGGATAAGTGACTTGTCCACGGGCACACAGCTTGGTAAGGAATTCAGTCACATCTCAAACCCAGGTCAGGCTGATGTCAAAGACGTGGCTCTCAAGTTTCTAGTTCTATACCCTTGGAGCTTCCCTGGTGGCGCAAAGGTAAAGAATCTGCCTGCAGTGCAGGAGACACGGACTTGATCCCTGGGTAGGAAAGATTCCCTGCAGTAGGAAATGGCAACCCATTCTAGTATTCTTGCCTGGAGAATTCCATGGATAGAGGAGCCTGGCGCGCTACAGCCCACAGGGTCACAAAGAGTCAGACACAACTGAGCAACTAAAGTAACAACAAAACCCCTTGGATGAGCTACCTGTGTACCCCCTTCTCATCAACAAGTGGAAGGGGGCAACAGCATCAGTCATCTGGGTGTTCTTCCAGGGCTCCACGTGCCAACATACGTGACGGCGCTTAGAACCGCCTCATGCACACAAGCAGCCAAGGGCGTTACCTCTTCTGGTGCCAGCGTAACGATAAAGATCGGTAGCTGCTGATACACTAACCACACCTCAAAGGAACGAACCAGCCCTGCTGCCTCTAAGCACAACCTTCCACCAAGGCTGCTGCCCAGCGCGGGCCGGGACCCTCGTCCCACCCAGGTCAACAGTCATCCTCAGCTCGACCCCAGCGTCCAGTCAATACCTGCATCGTCTGCGTGGTCATCCGAGGCCAGCGGCTCATCCAGAGAGGCCTGGTCTGTCCCTGTGGCCAAAGGGCTTCCCGGCGGGGCTTCCTCTGGAGTCAGCGGCTCCTGCCGGGGTGTGGAGGGTTCGCTCTGGGCAGCGCGGGGCTCTCCGTCGGGACTGGACGCTTTGTTCTCGGCATCTGCAAGAATGTCAGCTATGAGCCGAGTCTGACTCCCTTCCTTCCGGCTCTCACTCACACAAGGGGACTTCCTGGAAGAACGCCATCCTGGGCTGGGGTGGTACCCTGCATTGCTCCCACACACCCTGGGAATTCTTCTCCAACTTCACTGTCTTCCTAGGGCAGCACCAAGCATCACAGCACACCTGCCCTGGCCTCTGCCTGCACCACTTCCAACCCACATCTGAGCCTCTGCGGTGCCCCTGTCCCACCAGCCAAGGCCACCCAGGCGGGATGAAAGCGCCGATTGCTCTGCATCCCCGAGGTGCCAGGTTGTTACCATCGTGGCTATGAATAACCTTCCCCTTCAGCACCCCCTTCCCACCATTTGGTCCCCAAAATGCTTCTCATGTGTCAGATCTGACATTGTGCCAACCCCGGAAATCTGGAGGTTAAGACAATCCTTACCCACCTCCCACAGGAGGCTTAAACTCTGAGCGGCCACACATGGCATCACCAGCCCAGGAACAGGGCACAGCCCAGGGCTAAGCAGGAATCAGGGAGTCCTTGGTCGAGACAGTGGCCATCCCAGGACGGAGGATGCCAGACTCCTAGCAGGACACCTCAAGAAGGATCAGCACCGCCCCTTGCTTGGGGCTCAGTGGCTGGAGCCTTTGAGGGTCTGGCCCTTGCCTGGTTGATTGCTCCCATAGGGTCATATCAGCATTGAGGGGCTTGATGCTCTGGAGCATAATGACTGACTGGTCCAGGTATAAGAACCACACTGCACAGGTCCAGGCTGGAGGCTTAGCCAGTCAATCATGGTCAGCTCTGAGATGCAGCTCCTAGCTCTGGGCTCGCGGCACCCACACGGCCCCCTGCACAACCTAATCCCCACAGCCGGTTCATCCAGGCCACCATGGGGCAGGGTGTCAGTGTAATCTGTGCACATCCACAGGACTGGTCTGCTCAGCACGGTGCAGGGGATGGGGGGGCAGCCTGGCTTGGAGAACACGGAGGCGGGTGAAGGGGGAGGAGAGACTGATTTCAGGACCAGGGGTCCACTGCCCACGTCAGTCCTGATTCTTACCTACTGTCAGGTGGCAGTGCCCCTTCCATTCCCCGAGGTGTCCCGGTGTGAGAAAAAGCATAAGGCTTCCCTCTCCACCCATCCACTCCCTGCCCCCAGTTCCTGTGCCCAGGCAGCAAATGGCTCCAGCCCCCAGCTTCCACTTCTGTAGAATGGGGCTAACAACTCCTTGCCTCAGAGAAGGCAGTGCAAGGATTCAGTCAAGTACTGTCTATAAAACGTCTGACATAAAGCAGACACCATGTGTGTCCTTTCGTTACCCTCACTGCTGTTGTTGAAGGGGATGAGGGAGAGGGTGACGAGGGCGATGGTCTGGCCACTTGGCCTGGGCCCCTCTGCCCATGTGGCATCAACAGGCTCCCTGAACAGAGCCCTCCCCAACCTAGGACCCAGGCCAGGTCCGTGACAAGACCCTAGAGGGACATATGCTTGTCATCACTGCTGTTCATCTTCCCTCTGCTGCGTGTCCCCTCAGGGGAGGTGGGTGGAGAGGGCAGAAAAGACAAGTCTGAAGATCTGGGGCCCATAAGATGCCATCTGTGCAGCCACGTCACCTAGTCGGGGGCAGGGTCTAGACCAGGTCCTGGCGACCCTTCCCCAGAAGAGAGAAGTGGCCAGTATTTGTATTTTAGACTTTCTGGGCCACAGGTCACAAGATCCATGCCCCATACTCCTTTTTTATTTTTACGAAAATCCTTTAGGTTTAAAACCATTCTAAGCTCAAGGGGCTTTACAAAAACAGATCCTCAGCCAGATCTGACCAGCAGTCAACCAACCCCACCCCAGGAAAATACCAAGACACAGGCCAAGAGAACTTGCCCAGTGGACACAGTTGGAGGTCACCAAGCTCAGAACTATAGCATCTTGGACCCTCTCTCCTGACTAGTGTACGCACACCTGACCCACAGCTGTGGCAGTCCCTGCTACCAGCTCACTTGTCCATTGCCTACAGGTGACAGCCAGCACTGACTGAGGCTTTGCAGGGCTGTAGGGACTCTGCTGGCACCATCTCACCTGAGCGTCATAGCCCCCCGCCCCTTTAGGTCCCTCATAGATGGGGACCCCAAATTTTAGAAGCCATGGCTCATTTGCTGCTGGTGATGATCCCTGCTAATAATAAAGGCATCTCCATCCTCCTCATCAATAAAATGGTCAGAACGCTGAACCTGAAAGAGACACAAAGGTCCCCACCCTCCATAGGGCTCAAGAAATGCTGCGCCCTGACACATGGTTCTGGGGTTCCTCCACCTGCTTCTATGGCTTAGCAGGCTTGCACGACTCTTCTGGGCTGTGCTCAGAGCTCCGGCTCATAATCATGTTCAATGAAAAGTTACAGTTCTCAAAATAGCCCGGGTGGCAGGGTCGTTGCTAAGCAACGCTGGGGGGTGGGGAAGCTGCGGGCAGCTGGTCCCCGGCTCCCCTCACTGTACGTCGGTGCTCTGTCCCCGCCAGGCCCTTCCAAGGGCGGCAGAGGGGAGCATGAGCCGGGGTCACTCACAGAGCAACCATGGAGAGAGGGGACACGCCACAAACATGCAACACGCACCGTGCAAGCACACGCATGCATGCACAGACACTGCCCCCGGCGTTCCTGCCGGACTTGACTTGACACTGGCAACTGCCCCAAGGAGAAGGACCTCGTGGTCTCTTGGGTCACTCGAACGCAGCACAGGGGCAACCATCACCCCCTTCTCCGACCACTGATGCAGAACGAGGCTCCTTAAATCACTTAAGACCAAGCCAAGCCAAGAGGACACACACTGGAGGATCGGGGAATGTCACTCAGGAGCACACGGAGCAACTGGACAGAGAGGCGGGGGCACTCCTGTCCTTGCTGTGTGCTCGGACCGGGGAGCCCCGTGTGGGGCTGGGATGCCGGCCAGCCCTCGCCTGACACGGACATGCCACCAGCCAAAGCAGTGAAGACAGAGTGAGGGAAAGGTCAGCGCCTCACCCCAGGCGGACCTGGTCCCATCTCACGCATCTCCTAGCAATGCCAACAGGGTCCTTCCTGGAGCCGGCAGACTCTTAGAGTTTCAGGAAGTGAGGCAAGTTCAGAGGGGTTCATACAAAGCACATGTTCACAGTATCGCAAAATAACATACCACCCCCCTCACCAGGAGCGGGGAGGGCAAACCCACTCACTGGACACAGGCTCGTCTCGGGGACGCACAGCCACCCCTGCAGGCCCGTCCATGGCCAGCTCATGCTGCCATGATCCTGATTGCCTTACGGGCACACTCTGGAGCCGGGCGCATGCCCATGTACACGTGGGTGCACACCTGTGCAGGGCAGAGGACCTTCCTGGGTTTGCCTGGCCAAGGGGGTCCCAGTGCGAGTTCCTGGGGCTGTGAAGGACTCCAGGCCACTCTTGGCCCCTGAGTGACTATCACAGGCTCACTTGGCCTCCCAGGTGCTGCCCAGCGTGAAGTCCAGGCTGGGGTGGGGGTGGGGGTGGCTGGCCACAGCGGGGTACTTCTGGCTACAAAGCTCCTGGCTACTACCAGCCCAGTTGGGCGGGTGGGGA
This sequence comes from Oreotragus oreotragus, assembly GCA_006410675.1. NCBI lineage: Eukaryota > Metazoa > Chordata > Mammalia > Artiodactyla > Bovidae > Oreotragus > Oreotragus oreotragus. Next base: position 105,945 of record SJYX01001982.1, read on the forward strand.
GGGTGGGGTGGGGAAGGCCATCTCTGAATTGTGTGGAAGGTGGATGGTTCAACTCGCAAGGCCACAGATTCTTATCAGTCCAGCAGGAACCGCGCCATCCCAACTGCAGGACAAATTAGGGACAGACCGGGCCTGACCAAGAGCTGGACCTCACCTGCAGTGGGCACAGGCATTTTCTGAACAAGCGCAGGACTGAAACAATTGGCCCAACAGGCATTTACCCCAGGAGGCTGCAGGCAAACATTCTCAGGCCTTCTCTCATCACTGTGTGTTCAGTGCACAGTCAGCGCAGACTTTAAGGGGTACGAGTGGGCACTGAGCCCACACCCCTGCCCCCTCTCCCTGACCCAGGTCCCTTCCTGGGGCAACCCTTGCTGCCCAACTTCTCACACACGCCCCCCAACCAGTGACATGCCCCCAAACAGCAATACCCCCCAGCAACAGCCCAACAGGCTCACCCCAGAGCCTGCCCACTCACCCCGTGGCTTCCTGGGGCCCCCATGGCCCCGGAGGAGCCTGTCACCCAGCCGCTTCCTGGGGAGTTCTCTTGGCTGTGTCCACGTTGGGGGAAGAGGCAGGAGGGCGCTAGGCCCTGCAAGATGCCAGACTCTCTCCCTTTCCCCATTCCTGACCTCCCCGCTTCCCCACCCGCCTTCTCTCAGCAGCTCCTTCTTGAGGTGCCTGCCCGCTTCCCCCGTGGGGTCCTGCACGGGCTGCTCCATGTGGCTGGAAGACGTTACTCGATTCCCTATCACTCTCCGTGTCTTGCCCTCAGCGGCACCAACATTAGAGACAGCTGGGGAGGTTTATAAAGCAGGACGCCTAGGCCCCGCCCCCAGCGCCTTGGACAGCAGGGCGCCCAGGTGACCCTAATCGTAGCAAGTTCGAGAAGCAGACTGTTGACTCCTGCCACCTTTGGCCCCTCCAGCGTCAGCCCCGCTCACGTCCTCCATGCGCTCCGTGCCTCTCCCTCACCACACTCAGCTCAGCTGTGACTGTATGCTGACTTGTGGGATCACCTGATCTTTGTTCCCCGCCAGACTGTCGGGCTCTCTGGTAGCTCGAACAGTAAAGGATCTGCCTGCTAATGCAGATAGACCTGGGTTCGATCCCTGGGTTGGGAAGATCCCCAGGAGGAGAACACAGAAACCCACTCCAGTACTCTTGCTTGGAGAATCCCATGGACAGAGGAGACTGGCGGGCTACAGTCCATGGGGTCACAAAGAGTCGGACACGACTGTGCAACTGAGCAACAAGATTAAAACAGTCCAGATCCCCATCTCAGTGCTGACATTCTCCTAAACTGAGACGCAGGCTAGACCGTTTAACATCTGAAAGTCCCGCACCCGCTTTTTCCTTGTACCAGGCCAAGCTGGATTTTTAGCACTGAGTTCCCATGTAGTTTTCCCTGAAAATAATATCATCAAGCTACTTTTCTTCTTAAGTCCAAAGAAGAGAGAGGATATGAGGGTCCTGGCTGAAGCCGATCACCTTATAAATCTGGATTCACTGACTCCATGGGCTCCCTTCCTATTTCCTGATGCCTGGGTCAAATTACCAAGACCCTAGGAATATCTTAGTGTCTTGTCTTAGTATATATCTTAATATCTTACAGAGACAGGAATTCCATTTAGTCACATGTCCTTGGGGAACTAGCTCCATGAGGCTGAATTCTTTCAATCAAGGGGGCAAGAACTTGGTTCACCTCCAGAGACTCTGGTAAGCAGCAGTGAGGTTTTCTGAGATCCCTCCCTGCACCCACCCACCCCCCCACCTTTTCCTACTCTTGCCAAATTATACACATCTCACCCCCCCACCTTTTCCTACTCTTGCCAAGCTTCAGGGAACTAGAAAGCAAGAAGCTTAAGGTCAGAATCCAGGTCCTATGCCTCACACTATCACCAAGGAAGGAAGATGGGGGAACTCAAGCATTCTGTAAATTAGCTATGATGGTGATAAAACCGGGTGTTTTTCAAAGACGTAAACGCAGGCAACCAAGCAGATGCCATGCTGAGCACTGTCTCTGCACCAGAGACTGAACGGCTCGGGGCCCTCCCTGCAGCTGCGTGGCCCAGGGCAGCCACCTCCCAGGTACTCCCATTCCTCATCTGGAGACAGGGCTACCACCACACCCAGTCCCGAGGAAGCTGCGAGGACCAAAGGATGCAGGTGGACCCAGCACAGCGCTGGGCGTACAGTCAACACTTAAGAAATGGCAGCTGCAGTCCTAGGTGGTTGTGGGGAATGAAGACTCAACAAATCAAGGATTAAACTACAAACGTGAAGAAACAAGGGTCACCGCCACAACTCCAGAGGAGTCGGGACAAACCACTAACTCCATCCACACCCCGTTGGGGTGGGAAGCAATCCCTCGTTCCCCAGGGCAAGTGGGTGCGCTCAGCTCGAGCCCCGGGAGTGGTTGACTCTTAGACTCACAGAGGGGTCCTCAGAGGCAGGGCCTGAGGCGTGGGTCCTGACTTGGAAAACTTCTCTAACCACGGAGGCCTCAATCCAGTGCAGCCGCCACATCCGGACAATGGACTCCTGGGACATTCCACCCTGAGAGATTTGCTGGGCCCCCATGAGACCCCCAGCTCTGTGTTCCCAGGCCCAGCCCTGCCCAGCCCCACTTACCTTGCTCCATCATCTCCAGCAGCCCCTTCTTGATGAGGTCCTCCCGGCCCTGCCTGCCGGCCATCTTCTTCTCCAAGGCTGCACGCAACACAAACAAACATCAGGTGAGTCCCAGGCTGAGCATCTCAGGCCCCACCCCGAGCCCCAGCCAAGGCCACCCCCAGTTCAGGAAGACGGCGGCGAAGCAGCAGGTGACTGTGGGTCAGGGGGCTACCAGGCGGGGGTGCGGACAGGAACCCAAGCTCCCTTGCCAAGCAGTGTGCTGATTGTGTACGGGAAAGCCGGGCCTTGGGGAGGGGAATGAGTTCTGTTTAAGGCAGTGGTTTCCTGGCTCATCTGAGAAGTGATGCCCCAAACACTGCCCTCCTCTAAGTTCTCACTGGCCATTCCTCGGCCGTATTTGCCTTCACTTACCAACCCAGGGCCCTGTTCCCTCTCCGCCCTCGATGCTCTGGGGTGCATGTCTGGGTTCTATACATCCTGGCTGCCCTTTTATCTGTTCACAGATCAGCCTTCTGCACAACTGCCCCACTGGAGGCTCCTTCAGTGAATCCCAAGTTCACCGTTTCAAAGACTGTGCCAGTCAAATAGGAAGGAGGCGGGCTGGCCCCTATCCCCCTCCACTGATTCTAATCTGCAGAAGGACCCTTGTCAATTTCTTCTTCAGAATAGCCCTTTGGCCCTCCTCCCAGAGCAAAGCACTCCAACTTGCCCCCGCCCTTGCCTCTCCCCTCCCAGGGGCCAAGCTCACTTGCTCGATGAGCTCCTTTTCCCCCTAACTGTCCAGAAACCAATTTGCCTACAGTAGAATGCAATTCCCAAAGACAAACCCACATCATTCCTCAGAGCTTCTCTTTAAAAGATGCAAATGCCAGCTATGAGCCTGGGTCACAAGGGGCCCTGAGTCCCCCACACGTGTGAGTGCTCTGCCCGATGCAGGTTACAATGGGGAATGGAGCTGCCATCCAACCAGTGCAGCTTAAAGTCTAGTGGCCAGTGACAAACAGATGATGGCAACGGAGTCACTGGATTTATTCAAAAATATTTACTGAGCACCTACTCTGTGCAGGCGTGGGGGAGCAGGAGAGGCATGAGCTCTGCCTGTGGGCCAGCACGTTGGCATAGAGGACTCACATCTATTACAGGCAGGCCAGTGGCGTCAACCAGAACCAGGCAGCCCAGGACAGGGCATCCAGGGAACCCCGGTGGCCTCCCTGAGGGTGCTGACTCAGGGATGACTAGTTAGTGTTAGCTAGTTAGTGTTAGCCACTCAGTCGTGCCCGACTCTTTGCGACCCCATGGACTGCAGCCCACCAGGCTTCTCTGTCCATGAGATTTTTCAGGCAAGGATACTGGAGTGGGTTGCCATTTCCTCCTCCAGGGGATCTTCCCAACCCAGGGATCGAACCCAGGTCTCCTGCACTGCAGGCAGATTCTTTATAGACTGAGCTACAAGGGAAGCCTAAGAAAACCCCAAATGCATCAGCAAAGAGACATTTGGGGCAAAGGGAGCTTAATTTCCAAGCCAGTTTCCAGGGGCCAGAAGTGTGGATAAAACGGAGTGATTGGGTTGCCATTTCCTTCTCCAGGGGATCTTCCTGACCCAGGGATGGAACCTGGGTCTCCTGCATTGCAGGCAGATTCTTTATGGTCTGAGCCATCAGGGAAGCCCCATGGAACTCTGGCTTTGGGAGGAACAAGCAAAGAGGCTGCTGTCCAGCCCCAAAACAAGAGCAAGCAGAACCAGAGTCGGGTCTCTGAACTGAAGGACCCTGTCGTCCACCCAGCACCGGGAGGTGCTCACGGGAGGCCGGCCTGGGTGCAGGACAGCACGTGTACTGGCTTGTGAGTCCTCCCGACGTAAGAGGCAGAGCCGGGGGCAGTGTCCGTATCTCAGGGACACTCACCCCCAGCAGGTACAGGCTGCAGTGCCACTTCCAGACTTCAGGCTTTGAGAGCCACCTTCGTGGTGTTGCCCAATCCCCACTCTGGCCAAACTACTGTCTGTGTTGCTTTTTCCCTTTAAATCATCTTTATTTTTACTTCATCTCATCCTGGCCAAGGATGCCTGTGAAATCAGGGATTTGATACGCTGAAGTAAATAACACCCCACACTTTGGGGGGAAAGAATGGTTTAGAATAAATAAATGAGATGCAGTACTGTCTGCAGAATTCCAAATGCTTGATAAAGGACCCAGTGCTGGGGGTGCCTGCCTGAAGGTGGGGGTGCTGCAGGTGTTCACCTGGAGACCCTCAGTCCCCTGGCAGGGCCCCCACAGCGCTCTGATAAGCTCACAGGTCACCTCCCACAGCCCAGTGCCAAGTGAACCAGGAACACAAGGTCCCAAGAGCATACCACTCACCCTCCAATCCCATGGCTCAGAGAGCACCAGGGCTCTCCGAGGTCACAGAGATCACCCTATTCCGGCCCCTTGAGCCTTTCACTGAGGCCCAACCTGCCATCTGCACGGCTGTTCCCTCAGCTTTGATGCTTTTCCTTGCTTTTCTCCAGGGGCCAGTTACACCTCGGCTTGGTGTCACCCCTCACCTGGGTCTTCTCAGGCCACCCGTCCCAAGGCCATGCCCACCCCACCCACCTGCTCCCCAGCGCCTGCGCCAAGATCCTGCCTGTCACGCGCTCGTTCCCTTCTTGTCTGTCTGTCTCCCGACTCCCCCTTGGAGGAAAGCTTCAAGCAGGCAAGGTCTAGTCCCCCTCTCTAGCTCTCTGATGTACGGAGCTGCATCAGATTCATCGAATATCAGTGTTCTGCTTTCATTCTTGACGAGGAGAGCTCGCCAATCAAATTCTTGGGCAGTTAGAAACATAACCTTGTGAAACGCGTACAAAGTGTGAATGGAGGACTTGCTGCTGCTATTAGGAGCCCCCGCTCCTCACAAGTGGCTTTGCCTCTGCCGTGCTCTGAGCGCTGGCTTCTGCACCACTTCAAAGCTGGGACCCCCAGGGACCGCCAGAGGCAGCAGCCTGAGAAGGCCACTTCTCAGGCAGATCCCTGGGGCCCAGGACTAATTCCACGCCAGCGCCTCCCTCGCTAATTGTTTCCAGCCGCAGCTAACAGGGCCTGTGGGAGCTGAGAGTCTCTCTCTCCCCCGGGTTTGCTTCCCCGGGGTTCCCCTTCACCCACGGTACCCTGGCATCCAGGAGCCAGACCTGAGCCCGGCTGCCCCACGACCCACCACTGCTCGGCCCTGGAGGCGGCTGCCCGTCTCATCCCACTTCCCGTCCTGATATGGCAGTAGCGCGGGCGATGGGGTGGTTCTGAGCATTTAGTTGGTTAGAAACGTGCTGTGTCGCTTTCACCCTGACAGTTAGTTGTGTCGTTGTCGCCAAATCCACCCCATGGGTCTGGCTCACGGCGGGAGCAGGGGCAGAGGTACAACCTCCTGTTACCCAACCTCCCACAAAGCTGCAGGTGACTGAGCGGGGCTTCTAGAACCTTCAGTGGGTGGAATGCCCAGATATGAAGTCTCTTCAGGAAGAGCTTAGGAGCTGGCGAGTGGCAGGCTGTCTTCTGTAGGAGCCTTGAGGCATCACAGCTAAACCGATGGCCTTCACCGTCTGAATCACTGGGGGGACTCAGGGTCGGCGGTTGTCTCCAGGCCCCAGGTTATCAGTGAGTTTCCAGGTGCAGAAGGGAGGGTGTTTTGTACTCAGGTGTGGTCCATCAGGAGAGATGGTTACCAGCTGGGGCTCGCCCCAGACCGGCCCTGCACCGACCCCGAGTCTGCATTCGTAACCAGGTCAAGGGGGTCACGTGTGCCCCTTGGGGTCTGGGTGGCGCATGGGCTATGGGTGTGCCTGCTGCTGATGCCACGCCCCCAGCCAGGGACCTGGAGGGATCAGAGGAGGCAGGGACCTGCAGGAGGCTGAACACCTCCTGTCACAGGGTCCACAGAGCACGACCCACCCCTCCCAGCATCTGCAAAAGAAAGCGAGCTGACAGGGACATCGGGCCTCCACCCCCACCCCCTCGCCCCCCAACCTCTCTCCCACACCCACACTCACCTGACGTGGTCTGCTTCAGTTTTTCATTTTTCTTTTTCCTCCATTTCCAGGGTTTGAANTCTGCAAAAGAAAGCGAGCTGACAGGGACATCGGGCCTCCACCCCCACCCCCTCGCCCCCCAACCTCTCTCCCACACCCACACTCACCTGACGTGGTCTGCTTCAGTTTTTCATTTTTCTTTTTCCTCCATTTCCAGGGTTTGAAGATTCTGCCCAGGGTGGCCAGCTTGCTATTCCTCCTCACGGGGGGAGTTCGAATCCCTGAGACCAGATATTCAGAGCGCACTGGGGGGGTTTGGTCCATCTCATCTGGAAGGAGAAAGCCCAGAGAGGGGCCAGTGGTGACCAAGCTCACACGACACCCTGGGGGACCTGAGGTGACCCCCCTCCCCAGGGACCACGGCGATCCTCTAAAGCCTGGGGCTCAAGAGGGTGGTCCAGGCGAGGGACACACTCTCATCTTCCATCGTGTGCCAGCCCATGTTCGAGTGCACACCCAGCAGGTTAATTCACCTCTTGCTTCCTGTGAGAAGGGGCTGGGAGCCTGAGTTTTTCCAGAACCAAGAAACCCGAGAGCCCTGAAGATGCAAGAGCAGGGCTGGAATGAGCAAGTGCCAGGCCAGAGCGGATCACCAGCAGCCAGAGGGGCCAGGGCCTGGGGCGGGCTGGCCATCACCAGACCCAGCCTGACGCCCATGTGACAGGTGCCCTGGCCAGCAGCCTCCGAGAAGCCCCCAAGGTCTGACTTCCCCAGGGCTTTTCTCACCAGCAGCCCGAGCCACGTAGCCCCCTGAGCCTGTGTCCACATGTGGAAAACAACGGCCACCCCTCATACCTAGGCTGGAGAGGAAGTTTTTGTGTGACCACAGGGTGGCCATGAAGTCTGGAGTCATACAGAACCACAGGAAATACACAGTTTATTGAGAGCATGTTACAATCCATGTAAAGTACTATTATTTATGTTTTGAAACTGTAGACACTCTGATTAACATGGCACACCACCATGGGGGACTTCTGGCAGAAATTTTCATGTAATAATTTATATAAGCTATATAATAATTCTTATGGAGTGAAAGTCGTTGCTTGTTCAGGGCTGGGTGCTATGGTATTTTATTCCCATAGTAAAACTATGAAGTGGAGACTGTTACTACATCCATTTTACAGATGGGCACACTGAGGCTGTCAGAGCAACAAAATTCTGGTCTCAGGCAGTCTGACTCCAGAAACCTCTGTCAAGTCTGACTCCAGAAACCTCTTTCATATCATTAAGCTGCTTCTAGGGTGATGATACAAATTTATTGCCCAGAGCAGGAACCAGATGGATGGATGGATGGAACACAAGAGACATAAACCAAGATGGTCCCAGCCAACCACTCTCTCTAGCTGTCCCTGCACCCTCCCCGACCCCACCACCAAGGGGGATTTGGAATTTTAGTTCCCTGACCAGGGATAGAACCCACGCCCCCTGCAGTGAAAGTGCAGAGTCTTAACCACTGGACCACCAGGGAAGTTCCTCTCCAGCTGTTATTAATTGAATGTTAAATATATACCAGGGACTGGCTCCACAAAGCAATCCCATGTGGACAGACAGTCCAGGGGTGTCTTGTTCAAGAACTTCTGCCCGCAGACCCAGCGAACCAGCCAGGCTCCTAAGCCAATGCCATCCTCCTTGTCTTCACCTCTTGTGTTCACCTAAGACCCCAGGGCCGAACATCCAGGAGGGGCCCAGGACTTCTGGGTCAGGGACTAAGTGAGTCAGGGCAGTCCAAGGACTGGTCACGGATCCCCAGCTCCACACTCCAGGCGTGCAGGTTGCAGACAGTCCTTCTCTCCCCAGAGGAGGTTTATTCCATGTTACATCCTCTCCCTTCCTTCCTCCGCCCACGGATGCCAGATGGGAGCAGAATGGCCAGAACCACGTGGCCCCAGGAAAGCTGACTGTCCTGAAGGCATTATTGGCACAAAGGGGAAAGAATTGGCCAGGTCTCCCCAAGCTTCTGGGCTGGTTTGAAGATAAAGACAAAGATCCCCAGAGATGTACATGGGGATGGGGAAGAATTGCCATCACCTTGTTTATATTAATGCCTCATCTCACTCCACAAAGGATGTGTGGCCATTACATAAACACATGCCCAATAAGATACAATGAGTGTCTGAGGAAATCCGAAGGAAAAGAAGGATGGACAAGGCCACTGCATCAAGGGTTAGACACCATGTGTCGCTCAGAGCTTCCTAGCAGCCAAAGCAAAAAGGAGTAGCCCAGAGAATAAACCATAGATCAGACCCCAGACCTGCACCTAAATAGCTGGACTTCAACCCAGGCCACCAGCATCTCCATCCCAGAAGCCCACTTGCTAAGTCACTTCAGTTGTGTCTGATTCTTTATGACCTATGGACTATAGTCCACCAGGCTTCTCTGTCCATTGGATTTCCCAGGCAAGAATACTGGAGTGAGTTGACATTTCCTTCTCCAGGAGATCTTCCCAATCCAAGGATCGAACCCATGTCCCTGCACAGGCAGGTGGATTTCAACTGCTAAGAAACATACAGTGCAGTGGTGATTTGGGAAGTTTGCAAAGGAGATGAGAGCCTTGAAGATGAGGAGCACAGTGGCTGCCATTGGAAGTTGACAACAACCAGTTGAAAAGATCATTGAAACTGATGCTCTTCCAATGACACAAGAACTTGGCAAAGAATGCAGCGTCAACCGTTCTAACAGAAGCCCATACGAATCTTCGAATTGGTGTTCTCTGTGAACCCTGACAGTGAAACTCTGCCCATATTACTTTCCTGCTTACTCCCCGTGACCTCTCTTCTCATTTAGGACAAAACCACCAAGCCTGCAAAGGGCTCTGAGGTCTGGTTCTGACCACGCCCACCTCACTCCTGCCCACTGGCCCCCCTGTCCCATTTCATCATCAGCATCCTGTGCATGAGTGTCTATGGCACTTATAGAAACCAGAATGTCACAGGTGTTAGGATGCAGGTGCCAGAACCAGGTATTGGGACTCACTCACTCAGCGCTGTCACTCACCCCCTGGGGCTGAGCGGCTCACGCCACCCTCCTTCTCCCCTCTGCATCCTCACCTTTGCCATGGCCTTGCCGGGGGAACAGGGGACTTCCCAAGTCCTCGTCTGCTTTGCTTGAACCCATGAGAGGCAGGCAGAAGGACAGCGCAGCCCCTTCATCACCCCCTCCCCTCTCCCTCCGCCATCACCACCATCACTATTTTAATCCCCGGTCTCCTTGCTCCTCCACTTCACCTCTGCCCCCTAGTGGCTGGAGCAGGTACGGTGGTTCCCGCCTCATTTTGACACACCTGGGTCCTCACAGTACAGCCTGGGACACAGGCAGCCTGTGGCCCCTGAGTAGACTTCACTCCACACTCCTCTTAAGAGAACTCACTCATTTATTTATTCAACAAACACCTACTGACACCAGGCACATGTGGGGAACTGCACAGGGGGAGGAGGTACAGAGGTGAACAGAAAGGACCCCTACCTTCGCGGGGCTTCTACCACCTGCAAGACGGACAACAGGTGTGGCTATTAAGACACCAGGCCTGTTCACCGCCTCGTTCCCTGCTGCCTTCCTCTCCTGATTTCTCCCCATCACATTTATCGCCTGGTGTATGGGCTTTCCTGATGACTCAGCTGGTAAAGAATCCTGCAATGCAGGAGAGAAAGGAGGCGTGGGTTCGATCCCTGGTTTGGGACTATCCCCTGGGGAGGGCATGGAAACCCATTCCAGTATTCTTGACTGTAGAACTGTTTGCCTGCTGCTCACAGTCACCTCCCTAATTGGAAGGCAGGCTCTGCTATGACATCTGGTTTGCAGCCGAACCCCTAGAGTCCAGGACACATGAGGCAAGAACCCACGTGCTGAAGGCAATCTTTCCAGACACGGGGATGGATTGACAGAACCCAGCACCTTCTCAGGGAGCTGGGGGAACGTGGGGGTGATTGTAAACAGCCAGTTATGAAAGGCTGCTCTGAACGGGGCTATTGGAGCAAAAGCCTGGATGAGAGGGAGCCAGCAGGCCAGGAAGACACCTTAGTCTGAGTGACTCCCTCCAGTGGTGGGGGTAGGGGGAGATGTCCTGCTGTCATGGGAGGAGTAAAGACCCCTGCGCCCTGGTGGAGACCCCCTCCAGAGATCTGAGGGCTGTGCCTCCACCGTCCTCTCTCCCTGCCTGCCCCCAGGTGAGGGCTAGGCCAGGTGAGGGCTGTGACTTACAATCCAAGGTCAGAAACTTCAGAAGAGATGAGCAGTCAGTGAAGGAACCGCTTACAAGCCACCCGAGGGCATGAATCTGTCACTGATGGTGTGTCTGGTGGTCCAAGTGAGCAAAAGAGGGGTGGTCCTCCTGGGCACTGTGTGGCCCACTCACACTGGCAGGTGGGAGTGAATGTGGGCAAGTGTGGATCTAGGAGAGAGGGTGTGTATATGCGTGAGCCTTGCACATGTGCACCCGTACACGTGTGTCACACAGAGAAGAGAGGCTGGGGGGGACTGCCACCCCCCTCCCCAGCCATGAATTTGCTCAGCATCCCTGGAGCTGCTGGGAGCCTCCTTCCCACATCAGAGAGGGTTCCTGGAGGTGCGGACACACTAGTAGGCTCTGAATAGTGCAGCGGCACTCAGTTCCAGGGGCACCTCTGCCACCTGCGAGGCATTAGCAGTTAATTAACGAAAACTGTTTTCCCACATCTGCTGAGGAAGCACAGCCTGCAGCAACAGGGCGGGGGTGGGGCACACCTCACAGGCTCCCACATGATGGATGGGGCAGGTGCCCTGCCCTGGAGCTGAAGGGGCTGGCCCCAGCCCCTCCCTTCTCTGGTCCCTTGGACCAGCGGTCCATAACATTTCTGGTACCAGGGACCAGTGTCATGGAAGGCAACTTTCCCACGGACCAGTGTAGGGGTGCAGAGGACGGTTTCAGGATGATTCAGGCACATCACATTTACTGAGTTTGTTGAACAGGAGGCAGAGCTCAGGCAGTAATGCGAGTGATGGGGAGCAGCTGTAAATAAAGATGAAGCTTCTCTCATTCACCTGCCACTCGCCTCCTGCTGTGAGGCCCACTTCCTAACAGGCCACAGAGCGGTAAGAGTCTGTGGCCCCCAGGTTGGGGACCCCTGCCTTAGACAACTCCAATCTCCTCTCCCAGTTCCCTCTCAGGCTCACAGCAGGGGAGACACTTGTCCCCCAGGACCCAATGCCCATCAACCCCCATTGATAGATCCCACAAAGCTACAAGTCAGGCACTGCTAGAACAAGGCAGTGAAGGACACCAATTCCATGGCTAAGGAGCTTATGGGCTAATTCCATGTCTGTCTGTCTCAGAGCCAGCTCCTTTAGTCCTAATATTCCCTTGCATCCTAGCTCTGATCACAGTCAGATCTCATCTTGGGATGTGCTGTTTATTGTTATCATCTATCTTTCCCATCAGAACAAATATAAGCTTTATGAGAATAGGAACTGTGGCCATCTTGTTCATCACGGGTCCCTGGCATCTTCACAGGCAACTGGCACCCAGGAGGCACTCAAATAAACACCTGCTTGATCTGTGAATCTGGGAAGCAGAGCTGCCAGGGCTGGACCCCCGTCCTCCTAACTCCAAAGTCCTCCTCTTAGTGACATCAGGCATTTCGGCTTCCTTGTCTTCTATCCACTGACCTGTCCCTGTCTCCTTCCGCTTCACCAGGTCACCTTCCCCAAAACACACTGGGAGGGGAGCCCCCCTCACTGGTCACCAGGTGCCATGTGCTGAGCTACTGGCCTCACAGGCCCCATCTGTACCAGGCAATACTGAAACACAACCTTTTGCTGGTTTCACTCATTCACTCATGAAGTCATTCATCAAGCATCCGCTGAGGCCTGCTGTGTACCAGGGCTGCTCTGAGTTTGAGACAGAGCTGTAAACACAACTGACACACTGTCTTGCTCGCATGAAGCTCACCTGCTTACGGAGGAGGAAGAGAAGCAAGGAAACTGTGACTTCAGAGTGTGATGTGAGCTACGAGAGAAGCAAACAAGAAGTGGGGATGCGGGTCAACAGTGTGGCCTTGTTTCTTCAGTGAGTCCTTCCCTTCCCCAGAGAATCCGCCTGCCAATATGTAGCGCCCATACTCTGTGAACAAAGCACTGAGCCAGGTGTGAGGTGAAGTAAAGAGATGCTGGACACCCCCTGCCCTGATGGACTCACTGACTACAGAGGAAATCAAGATGCGCTGAATCACCACGGAGAACCAAGACGGAAGATTACAACTGCAGAGGAAGCAACTCTTCTGCCTGGACCGGGAAAACTCTGAGAAGGCTACCGGGGTGGCGGTGACGTCGGAGTTGGGCCTCGGAGGTCAACTAGGAGTTGAATAAAAGGTGCACACCCATAAAAGCATGATCGTACGTGGTGTCTGGTGCATAACAAAGAATGCGGGGGAGTCCGATTTGATACCTCCAGTCTCTGAGGTTCAGATGCCCCATAAAATCTCCACATATAAAACTGGGATCCACACAGAGATTCCATCTGTCTGTGGTGCCAACTCATGACCAGCATACACCCACAAATACACAGACACAAAATTATCATCATTATCATCGCCCCTGACTAGCAATAATAGGAAAAGACAATCTCAAAGTAAGAAAATAATCTTTCTTATTGCGACATCAATAAATACGTGGATAAACGAAAAACAGCAAGCGTTGTCCTTAGAGGTTTCAATTTGCTGGCATGGGTCTGAGTACATGAGTCTGAAAACCCTTAGGCTGGAGCTCTCCGTTTCTGGATGGAGAGGATGGAGGGGTTCAGCCAAGGAGAGCCATGTGTGGCCACGATTGCACCTTGAGGGCGTGAGAGCCACTTCGGGATCTGGTTCGAGACCAGCCACGCGGAGCAGCTGCAGAGAGCATCATTGTGGGCAGCAGCTTAAGGGAACGAGGCTGAAGGCCAGGAGGCCCCATGAGAGAGGCCAGGCAGGGCGAGGGCCCTGGGACAGCAGGGAAGAGAGGGGTGGTCCAGGGATGTCACTGCAGCTGAGTCGTCACCAGATCTTGGTGAGAAAACAAGGGGCCAATAACACAGGCAGAAGACTCAGGAAAACCAAGGTTTGTCCTGTCGTCACTGTCGTCAGCAACAGCAGCATCTGTTGGGCACCTGCTGCGTGACAAGCTGTGTCCTGAACACCTGACATGGATCAGCTCATTCCGTTCCCATTAAGACCTGAGAAGGCAGGTCGCTATCTTCATCACTCACATTATAGTAAAGAAAATGGAAGCAGGGATGAGAAACAACTTTCCCAGGTCACGCGGCTAAAGTGATAGAGTGGGCTTGGAAATCAGGACACCAGCTCTGAAAGCCCTCGTCCTAACCCCAGTGTCAGACCACATGGGCCAGATGATAACAGTGCTGTTACCTGGGATGCGGGATGAAGCAGAAGCAGCAGATCTGGAGCAGAGAGCATCATTCAAGCAATGTACACGAAAATCATGGCCTTCAGGGTGTAAAGACCAATAACTTGTGTCCAAGCTGCAAGAGGTGGCTTTATGGCTGCTGTCTACTAAGGAAGTGCTGGGTGCTTTCATAGACCCACCATCTGGATGGCTCTGAAGGTCCAAAGCCAAATTCACGAAATGGATTTGAAGTTGCCCCAGTATAGAACTATTCTTGGTTTGACCTTCTCCCATCCTTCTAGAAAGTTCTGGAGTATCGATCCAAGAGCAGGATATGTTGGGGGGGGGTACTGATAAACCTAAGAAGAACTGGGCCACATGTGGACAGCTTCCAGGAAGCAGTGAGACCACATCCCCAGGGTCACGCTGCTCAGAATGCAGGAAGAAGCTGGTTGCTGAGTGGGGCAGGGGAGCAGGGATTAGGAAGAAGAATGAATTTATTTAAAGCAGCGGGGAAGGGGGGAGGAGTGGGAGGGGGGAAGAATTCCTGAAGGCCTGCGGCTCAACTCTGCAGATATTTCTCTACAGTTCTGCAAGTGTATCCATCAGAACCTGTGAACAGTGACAGCGCCCTGCGATGGAAAAACTGCCGCCTTCCAGCTGGGAGGGAACAGGAACCCCCACAGCAGGTGCCCAGCACAGCAGCGGGTGCAGGAGTAAATGAATAAAGAAGAGAATGAATGAATGAGAAATGGATCCTGGAATACAAAAACTGAAATGGAATCAGAATGCAGGTCAACGGTACTTTACAAAGACCTGAGCACCTCTGTGCCCCTTTACGACGGCAGATAATTGTTATTCCTGAGCAACTTCCCGGCCGCATGCTGGCCCGTCATTTTCCCTGGCTGCCACCTAAGCAGACGGCACCTCCTTTCTCTCCCTCCCTCATTAGTCGAGGTGCTAAGGAACATACAGAAGGAAACACAAGGCCCTGGCTGAGCTTAGAGTGAATAACCAGTCCCTGGAATACTGCGAATTAAACAAGTGCTTCATCATAAAAGAACATATCTTGGCATGCTCAAAGGAAGGCCATCAAACTCTTCTGGGTGTTCCATCCAAAGAAACAATCCCAGGAGGTGGGGACATCTTCCGCTCCATTTTACGTTTAGGAAGCAGAGGCTACGAGAGGCCCCTGGGGAAAGTAGCTGGGAAGTAGTAGGTCTGGCACCGGATGCCAGGTTCTCTGACCCAAAGCTCCCCATCTGGGCACGACACTGTGTTGCCCAAAGCGTCTCCCATGGAACCCTAGCAGTGGCAATGCTTTGTGAATGAAGACACTTGGGAAAACACTATCTACACTGAAAGTCTTGCCTGAAGAGACCCACCACATATCATCATAGTAAAGGCTCTGAGAAGTCCTGCAATAAACAGTCTCGTTCAACCACGTGGCCAGCTTCTCCTAAACAGAAGGACCGCCCAATCCCTATGTGCACTTGCTGCCCAGACAGTGACAATCACACAAACTATCAAATGGAGCTTGAGCAATAAACCTGAGATTAAGCCCCTTGAATGTATTCTGCACTAACGACAGCTTGTTTAGGGAGTTTAAAAGTCTTTCCCCCAGTATCTGTTTCCAAAGGCAACGGGACTCACTAAGGTCTTAGCAGAGGTGTCTAAATTTCCCAAGTCTCTAAGCCTCTTCCAGCTCTCTCAGGCCCCCTGTACAGCAATGATGCTGAAATTAATTCTAGATAAATGGGCATCATTCATGTCTCTGACACCAGTGGAAAAATCAAGACCTTATTAAAGTGGCTTCTTTTTTCCCTCATATGCATCGTGGAAAAAACATCACATCTAGCTAGAAAGCCCATCTGTTTAGCATCAACTCCATAATTCTGCCAATGGTGGCGGGTGTCTGCCAGACATATGGCCAATTCTCCAAGGGAAATCAGCTCAAATCTGTAAATCAAGTGGATCCAAAAAGGCTCCACAGAGCTTAGAACCAGGAGTTGAAACATGAAGAGGACAGGGTCACGCAAGGGAAAAGGTGGGACCTGGAATCAGCTTTGTTGGGCTTAGAAGGAGGCTGCACGTGAGCAAACACTCAGAAAAAGGATTCTTCAAGAAGCCCAGAGACTTTGCAAAGCCTAAAAGCTGGTTTTAGAGGCATCCTCTTAAAGATCCTATTTTACAGAGTGGAGACAAATGAGTGTTTCAGAGAGAAGACATAAACATTGAAATAAGACATCAGGAGAGTTTAGCATCGCAGGATAAATTTAGACAAAAACATCACCCAACATCTTCAAAGCCCAAGTTCCGACGCTGACTTTCCAAACCTCAAATGCAAGATGAAATTCTTAAATAATGTCAGTCAATGCTTAAGGATATACAAATGTTAATTTTAAAATATGCATACTTTAGCATTTTTCACAGGAACTAAACAAGTTATAAATTCTGGGAAGATTCTGAACCAACAGATATGTATTTATATAGTGTGTCCCAGACCCAATTTTGCTTAGGTCAAGGATGAGCAAATATATTCTGAAAAAGGCCAGATACTAAGTATCTTAGGCTCTGAGGGCTGGACAATGTGTCACGATGACTCAACTCTTCTGCTATAGCATGAAAACATCAGTAGATGTTTGTAAATTAATAGGTGTGGCTATATTTAAATAAAACTTTATTTGCAAAAGCTGGTGACAGGAGGATTTGGTCCATGGGCTGTTGCTTGTCAACTGCTGCCTTAAACGGTCCCTTTGGAAATGTCTTCAGGGAAAAAGTACTACAGGACACTCCTGTAGTAAAATAAAAAGAGAGAAAAGGAACATTTCCTGATCTGAGCCTTTACCTTCTCTCTAGCCCACTCCTAACCTCCAGGCTCCAGGCCAGCATCATTCTGCCCACCTAACTCTGCAGCCTCCTCCCTGGTTCCCAGGCATCCACTAATCCTGCTCCCCTAAGCCAACAGGGCTTTGCATCACTTCCCTGCTTAATGTCATAGCGGCTTCTAGAATGAAATACACAACCTCAGCTATGATACCAGAATCCTGGCCTCTGCTTATTTCACACCATGCCATGCCCCACTATGCTCTACTTCTGTCTCTGCTCCTCCCACCACAGGGCTGCCTCCTAGGCCAATCACTCTAACAGTAACACTTTTCCCTGAAAGACTCCTATTCATTCCACATGGCCCCACTGTCTATGCTCACCTGTTAGGTTTCCTGTTATTTTTTCTACCATAGTCTTCAACACAATTTATAACTAGCTATTGATTTCATGTTCATTAGTTTAATGTTCATCTTGGCTATTTGACCATGAAAGCATGTAAATGAATCTAAGCTTGTACTGTTCTCTGCACCAAAGGCCTGTAAATCAAGAGACGAGTTGTTGGAGCAAGGAATAGCGACTTATTCAGAAAGCTGGCAAACTGAGAAGATGGCGGACTCGTGTGCCAAAGAGCCATCTCGCCCGAGTTGGACTTCAGGCTTCTTTTGTGTGTGTGTGTATAATAAAGTTTTAATAAAGTATAAAGGAGACAGAAAAAGCTTCTGACATAGGCATCAGAAGGGGGTAGAAAGAGTACCCTTCAGGCTTCTTTTTATACTTAAAGGGGAGGGAGTAAAGTCACGCATTTTCTGGTTCCCATCAGTCTCTGGAGGGAAATGTACTAATTTCTTCCTTCCTGCAGTCACTCATAGGTAGGTCTAGTCAGGAGGTTTCCTGGGAGCAAAAGGCATTTAGCCTAATGCTCATTATCTGGGAGGCAGGGTTTCCAGAGATGGGCCATTAGGCATCATTTTAAGCTTATAGGCAGCATCCCTTTAGTGATGAACTTGTAACAGAATACAAAGATTCTTCCCTATTACAAGCAGAGACTAAATGTGTCCTGTATAATTGCCTCCCTATGTCCCAAACAGTCCAGGTGGGTCCAGCAGGTACTTGACAGAAGCTGAAGATTTCTTTTTTCTGTGCTCAAGTTCACAGCCCTTGTCCATGGGGACCTGTCCAGGAACATCTGAAGGCTATAATCCTACCAGAATGAGGCATGGTTCTCAGGATTTACCAAGTAGAGTTCCCTGGAAAATCTGATGAGGTTTCCTGCTATACTGTTAATATGTTTCTGCAGCTGCTTACCAAGAACTTTTATCCAAGAGCCAACAATGTGATGCTTGAATATGTACACGTGTCTGCATGCCTGTTGTCACCATGGCCCCTGCTTCTCCCCGGGTCCTGGTGACTGTCATGGAAGCGACAGAACGAGAGAGACAATAGACAAGCTGGTAGCCATACCACGCATGCTTTCTGGGAACAAGCATCAGCTGGTGATGGGCCTGTCCTGGAAACCTGCCCCTGCAGGTGACATCTGTCTGCCCAGACCATCCCTAGGGGCTTCCTGCTGCTGTTGGATGACAGGCCCCTCTGGCACCCCTGGCAAGGGCTAGCCCCGGTGGCCCCATTCGCAGCCACTGTTTCCTGACATTCTGGGCCACCAGAGAGCCACTCTGGGTAGAGGCTGCAGCCAGTTCCGTCCACTCCCCACCATACCCGCACTGGATGGACCCACTCACACTACAGTCCATTTTCCTGAGCATCTCCACCACACCTGAGACCCAGCCCCTGACCATCCAATCCCAGGGGCTAGAGATGAGGGAGGGGACAGTCATGTAAGTAGACAGGACAGTGGGCTTTACCACTCCACCCTCCCCTGCCACCCACCCCAGTCCTGGTCAACCCCATCACTCTCAGGTTCCTGCAATGTCCTCCCTGGGTCATGTCCCCTGATGCCTACTTCTCCCTGTCTAAACTCCTCCCATGGCTTCCATTTGCGACTGGAATAAAATCCCACATGGTTCCTCACGCTCCATGACTCCTCTCCTCACCACCAGCTCTGGCCCTGGGGGTCGTCAGCTTCCTTCGCTCCTTCCCACTTCTGGACCCCTGCCTTGAAGGACCCCTCTCCCTCCTACCTTTGCAAAGAGCTGCCTCCTTCTGATCTCCCAGGTCTTGGTACCACGGTCTCCTCCACGGGGAGGTGCATTGAACCTTGGCAAGACCAAGCCCAGCCCAGCACACCTCACCCCAGCAGGGTACACTCCCCCCGACCCCCAATATGAGCTGATCTCCCAGCCTCTGCCCACTGGGGAGATGCAGGCCTGGCTACAGGGGGCTCCTGAAATACTCCAGAAGCAATCAGTGAACAGACTGATGATGGATGAGGCACTGTGACCAGGAGAGAGACAGGACTCTGTGGACTCAGGGAAGACTTCCTGGGAGACTGAGGACACCTGAAGTAAGCTTTGAAGCATCAGCAGGAGTTCAGTGAGCTGTAATAAATCCCAAAATAAAAAAAGGTAATAGTCCATCATATGAGTAGAGTGTTGTCTCCATTCACCCCCTGATGGCCATCTGGGTGGCTTCCACCTTGTAGCGGTGATGAACAGTGATGCTATGAGAATTCACGTACAAGTTTTGTTTGAACAACTATTTTCAATCCTTTTAGGCATACACCTAGGAATGGAATTGCTGCATCCTATGGGCTTCCCTGGTGACTCAGACAATAAAGAATCCGCCTGCCAACACAGGAGACATAAGAGACAAAGACAAGGGTTCGACCCCTGGATTGGTAAGATCCCCTGGAGGCGGGCATGGCAACCCACTCCAGTGTTCTTGCCTGGAGAATCCCATGGACAGAGGCACCTGGGGGGCTACAGACCACAGGATCGCAAAGGGTCGTACAAGACTGAAGGACTTAGCATGCAGCCACACACAGTAGCCTTAAGCACCACTTAAAAAAAGAATCTGAAGTACAGTTGGTTTACTATGTGTTAGTTTCAGGTGTACACCAAAGTGATTCAGTGATATCCTCTTATTGTTTAGTCACTAAGTGGTGTCCAGCTCTTTTGCAAACCTATGAACTATAGCTCACCATGGAGAGGCTCCTCTGTCCATGGGATTCTCCAGGCAAGAGTGGGTTGCCATTTCCTTCTCTAGGGGATCTTCCCAACCCAGGGATCGAACCCTCATCTCCTATACTACAGACGGATTCTTTACCACTGAGCTACTGGGGCTTCCCAAATAGCCTTTAGAGGTTATTACAAAATACTGACCTGTGCTATACAGCAGGTCCTCATTGTTTATTTTATATTAAATATGTATATTTAATTGCTTATTTATATTAAATATATCTAATCTAGGTGGCGGCGGCCGGCGCACTAAGCGTGGCCGAGAGGAGCTACCCCATGTCCGAGGTCAGGAACAGCAGCCTAGAGTGCCAGGCTGTGATGGCACAGGAACGGCTGAGAGGAGCTACCCCGCGTCCGAGGTCAGGGGCGACGGCCGGGAGGAAATACCCTGCGCCCGAGACCAGGGGTGACGGCCGAGAGGAGCCACCCTGCGTCCGAGGCCAGGGGCAGCAGCCGGGAGGAACAACCCCACGTCCAAGGAGTGCTGGCTACTGGGCGCAGCACTCCTCCAAGGTAAGGAGCAGCGGCTGTGCTTTGCTGGAGCAGCTGTGAAGAGATGCCCCACGCCCAAGGTAAGAGAAACCCAAGTAAAATGGTAGGTGTTGCAAGAGGGCATCAGAGGACAGACACACTGAAACCATACTCACAGGAATCGAATTGATCTAATCACACTACAGCCTTGTCTAACTCATTGAAACTAAGCCATGCCTGCGGGGCAACCCAAGATGGGCAGGTCATGGTGGAGAGGTCTGACAGAATGTGGTCCACTGGAGAAGGGAATGGCAAACCACTTCAGTATTCTTGCCTTGAGAACACCATGAACAGTATGAAAAGGCAAAATGATAGGATACTGAAAGAGGAACTCCCCAGGTCAGTAGGTGCCCAATATGCTACTGGAGGTCAGTGGAGAAATAACTCCAGAAAGAATGAAGGGATGGAGCCAAAGCAAAAACAATATCCAACTGTGGATGTGACTGGTGATAGAAGCAAGGTCCGATGCTGTAAAGAGCAATATTGTATAGGAACCTGGAATGTCAGGTCCATGAATCAAGGCAAATTGGAAGTGGCCAAACAGGAGATGGCAAGAGTGAACGTCGACATTCTAGGAATCAGTGAACTAAAATGGACTGGAATGGGTGAATTTAACCCAGATGACCATTATATCTACTACTGTGGGCAGGAATCTCTCAGAAGAAATGGAGTAGCCATCATGGTTAACAAAAGAGTCCGAAATGCAGTACTTGGATGCAATCTCAAAAATGACAGAATGATCTCTGTTCGTTTCCAAGGCAAACCATTCAATATCACAGTTATCCAAGTCTATGCCCCAACCAGTAACGCTGAAGAAGCTGAAGTTGAACGGTTCTATGAAGACCTACAAGACCTTGTAGAACTAACACCCAAAATATAGGGGAGTGGAATGCAAAAGTAGGAAGTCAAGAAACATCTGGAGTAACAGGCAAATTTGGCCTTAGAATGCAGAATGAAGCAGGGCAAAGACTAAAAGAGTTTTGCCAAGATAATGCACTGGTCATAGCAAACACCCTCTTCCAGCAACACAAGAGAATATTCTACACATCGACATCACCAGATGGTCAACACCGAAATCAGATTGATTATATTCTTTGCAGCCAAAGATGGAGAAGCTCTATACAGTCAACAAAAACAAGACCAGGAGCTGACTGTGGCTCAGATCATGAACTCCTTATT
>SJYX01001982.1:130511-199204 GCA_006410675.1 Oreotragus oreotragus
GAAAAAGTTGGCTTAAAGCTCAACATTCAGAAAACGAAGATCATGGCATCCGGTCCCATCACTCCATGGGAAATAGATGGGGAAACAGTGGAAACAGTGTCAGACTTTATTTTTGGGGGGGCTCCAAAATCACTGCAGATGGTGACCACAGCCATGAAATTAAAAGACGCTTACTCCTTGGAAGAAAAGTTATGACCAACCTAGATAGCATATTCAAAAGCAGAGACATTACTTTGCCGACTAAGGTCCGTCTAGTCAAGGCTATGATTTTTCCAGTAGTCATGTATGGATGTGAGAGTTGGACTGTGAAGAAGGCTGAGCGCCGAAGAATCGATGCTTTTGAACCTTGGTATTGGAGAAGACTCTTGAGAGTCCCTTGGACTGCAGGGAGATCCAACCAGTCCATTCTGAAGGAGATAAACCCTGGGTGTTCTTTGGAAGGAATGATGCTAAAGCTGAAACTATAGTACTCTGGCCACCTCATGCGAAGAGTTGACTCATTGGAAAAGACTCTGATGCTGGGAGGGATTGGGGGCAGGAGGAGAAGGGAATGACAGAGGATGAGATGGCTGGATGGCATCACGGACTCGATGGACACGAGGCTGAGTGAACTCTGGGAGTTGGTGATGGACAGGGAGGCCTGGCGTGCCGCGATTCATGGGGTCGCAAAGAGTCGGACACGACTGAGTGACTGAACTGAACTGAACTGAATATCTAATCTATTTATATTAAATATATTAGTATGTGTCTGCTAATCCCAAACTCCTACTTTATCCTTCCGCCCGCCCCACTTCCCTCTTTGGTACAGGTTCACTTTTTGAGGAAGTGCCAGTCTGCGCTGCACGGGGGCTGCACTGTTTACATCTGCAGCAGAATGAAACCCTGACACACCCTACTACAGGGATGAACAGGAAGCCAGTTACCAAAGACCACATGCCATCTGAATCCATCGACATGAAATGCCCAGGAGAAGTAAATCCGCGGGGACAGAATATAAAGAAATTCATGGCTGTCAGGGCTGAGGGTAGAAAGGAAGGGGCATGAAATGGGTCTGGAGTTTCCATTTAGTGCTTAAGAGTTCTGGAATGAGAGAGTGGGGATGGCTATGCAACAATGTGATGTCTATCCTTTAGAATGGCTAAAAAATGTCCAGTGTTATGTGATAGGCCTTTTACCTCAATAAAAAAAACCCCAAAAGCATGCCCTGACCCCACAGAGCTCCCTGACATGTTCTGCAGCCAGGGACAGACCTGCCAAGCCCACCCAGCAGTGCAGTGGTTTCTGGGTAGAGAGAAGAGCAGAAGGTTATGTGGTTTCCTGCCCGCCTGCCCACATCTGAGTGGGGCCTGGCCTCATGCCGAGGAAGCCCGGTGTCCCTGGGAATAAGTGATGCGGTTATTCCGGCCCTAGCAGGTCTGCACCGGGACTCGCTTCCTGGCTGCCTCCAGGCCTGGCCATCGTTCACACATGTTAACCCAGCTCTTTGTAGAATCAGGACTCAGGGGTTCTTCTGGAATGGAAGAACCCCAGGGTTCTTGGGGTTCTTGTCCAGCCTGTTTGGCCAGGATGCCAAACAATAACCCCCACACACATCAGGGCTGGGATTCACGCTGTAAAAGAACCGTAAAAACAAAAAGCCTCATGCCATGTGCAAACTTCCCAATCCTCCTAAATTAAAAACTCATTCAGGATCACACATTTCAAAGTGTTCTGACTGCAGGGACCATAAGCTGGGCCCAAGCACTTGCCATGTAGAGGCAAGACCCTATCTGACAATCAAAACCATTCTCCCCTGGAGAAGGAAATGGAAGTCCACTCCAGTATTCTTGCCTGGAGAGTCCCACGGACAGAGGAACCTGGTGGGTTACAGGCTACGGGCTTGCGAAGAGTCAGACACGACTGAAGCTACTTAGAACACACACATAGGAGCTCTATGGGAGCACGTGATGGGGGACTAGACAAATCTCCCAGAGGAGATTATCCAGACCAGATGAGGATGAGCTAGGCTGGGGGATTTCGTCCAGGGGAAAAACATGTGCAAACCTCCCTGGAAAGAGGCAGCTTGGTCTATTCACAGTCACGCGTTCTCTGAACATCTTCACTGCCATTCATCTTACCAGCGTTAACATCAGGAACAGCGGGGATGGCAAGAGGCCCAAAGTGTTCTCCCCATGGCGTCTGATCCTGCCTTCTCTCCACCTCATCGCTTACCACCCTGACCAGACTGGCCGCGACTGTGTTCTACAGGGTCCTTTTTTTTGGCTTCAAGGATTTTACCTGGGTTTTCCTCTAGAAAACCCTTCTCCTGGCCTGGCCAACTCCTGCTCTGGGTCACGGTTTAAATTTTACCTCCTATAAACTTTCGGAGAAGGCAATGGCATCCCACTCCAGTACTCTTGCCTGGAAACTCCCATGGATGGAGGAGCCTGGTGGGCTGCAGTCCATGGGGTCGCTGAGTCAGACACAGCTGAGCGACTTCACTTTCACTTTTCACTTTCATGCATTGGAGAAGGAAATGGCAACCCACTCCAGTGTTCTTGCCTGGAGAATCCCAGGGATGGCGGAGCCCAATGGGCTGCCGTCTGTGGGGTCGCACAGAGTCGGACACGACTGAAGCGACTTAGCAGCAGCAGCCGCAGCATAAAAGCCATTCACAGCTCAGAAGTGGGAGCTNGAGAAGGAAATGGCAACCCACTCCAGTGTTCTTGCCTGGAGAATCCCAGGGATGGCGGAGCCCAATGGGCTGCCGTCTGTGGGGTCGCACAGAGTCGGACACGACTGAAGCGACTTAGCAGCAGCAGCCGCAGCATAAAAGCCATTCACAGCTCAGAAGTGGGAGCTCTGCCCGGTGCACCTTCAGCCCCTGCATCATCACCCACCATCATCAGCTCTCACACACACCATCTGAACTGCTGTTTCTTTGGCTCTCTGGCTGGAATGACTAAAGCAAGGCAGAGAGACATGTAGGCCTTTCCCACTCACACCAATCAGGCCAGAATCCCACACAAAGTCAGTCCTCAAGAAGGGCCTTTGACGTGACGGCAGCCGATGCAGGTTTATCCTACAAAGCACAGTGTGGCATTGCCACGCTCAGGTTCCAGGAGCCAGAATGGACTGGGTGCGCAGGCACCCAGCTTTTATTAACTGTTGAAATTTGAACAGGGTACTTCACCTCTCCGATACTTGGGTTCCTGACATCCATGACATGGGCATGACATTAGTACCTACTACAAAGGGTTTTGGGAGGATTAGATGAGTTCATGCGTGTGGATGGCTTAACATGGTACCCGGCACACAGCAAGGTTTAATCACTGTCACCTCCCATCACCGCCTTTCTCTGCCATCCGTTTTCTAGGCTCCTTGGGCATCCTGGATCACAGTCTCAGGGAACACAGCAGGCACTGGTAAACACCTGATGGCTGAGTGAAGATACCTCAGAGAACCTGGCCCAAATCTCGCGATTTTCAAGGGGATCATCAAAAGCACTTTTACCAAGTCTTTCGACTTCAACAGAATGGGTATTCCCTTCTATGAGCAAAATACCAAAGACAAATGAAAGAAAGATTACTGGCTCCTTTTGGAGTCTGCAAGGACTGGGTTGGAAGCTTTTAGCAGAAGTGGCCATTATGACAGGACACTTAAGATGCCTGGAAGAACAATTCTTTTTAAAGACCTGGAGGGAAAATGAACAGCAAACAAAACTGGGAAGAACCAGAGTCCTAAGATCAAAGGAAGGTAGAAAACTCTCCCTGTGTGGCTCACCCTCCCTGAGAACTCAGGCTGAGTAAGGAAGACCAGCCCAAATGCACAAGCACGGGGACCATCGAACGTGATGGCAGTGTGCCGAACGGATGCAGGCAGCTGTGCGTCACCAGCATTACTGGACCGCTGCAATATTGGGCCCTCGAAAGCAAAAGGGGACCGGAACTGGGAGACACAAGAGGTCGTGGCCTCCACCTGATTTAGGCTCCACATACCTGTCTGTGTGAGCCCCTGGGCTCCTTGTGGGGGGCTTTATTGTCTACTGATATGTGCGTGCACCCAGCATGGCGGCTCCACTCTGTGTCGGCCTCCCCCACGGAAATGGTCGGATCCACTGCCTCCCATGGCACCTTGGTGGTGCTGCCTCTTCTTCCCTGGATGATCCCATCCCACCCCAGCACAAGTGTGCCTTTCTTCCACACTCACCGCCTGCCTCCTGGGAGAGAGCTGGGGGCTGCAGGGACAGTGAGACATGTAAGCACAGGGCCCCTGCCTTCAAGGAGCTCACAGTCCCATCTGACATCCTGGAAGGAGCCTGGGCTCCAGAGACAGGAGGGGCGGGTGGCTCCATGTCACACTGGCCCCAGGACTGCAGGCAGGTCCCAATCCTCTCCAGGTCTCCCAGGGATGCTTGATGGTGACATGCGACAATGCTGATGTCAACATCAGTCACTCTTGTTATGGGCCTGAAAAGGAGCCAGCTTCTAAGACACATGCATGGGCGAGCCTGGCAAATCCCCCAAAGCCTGTTTAAAGCCCCCCACATTGAGGCTCAGCTGGGGACTGCTGGTCTGATTCATCCACGTCTCTCAGGGAGGTGGGCTGACAGGCTCTACTACTCCATCCCGCAGAGTAAAAGCATGAAATCCAGTCAAATTGCCCAAGAATCTGTCAAGCTTGAAATTTACCTCAGGAAGAAAAACAAAAGGCAGGAAATCCCTTTATGGAAAAACCACAGATAAGAGAGAGAGAGAGAGAGAGAGTGGGGACTCCCTGGTGGTCCAGTAACTAGGACTCTGGGCTCCCAATGCAGGGGGCCTGTGTTCGACTCCTGGTTGGGGAACTAGATCCCACAAGCCACAACTAAGACCCAGTGTAGCCAAAGAAATAAATACATAAATATTTTTAAAAAATGAGAGAGAGAGAATGAACTTCACCCCAGTCTGCTGCCTGTTAGCACCACAGCCTTGGGGGAGGTCCGTTATTGATATATTTATCTGGTGTTACTGGATGAGATGGTTGGATGGCATCACCAATTCCATGGACATGAACTTGGGCCAACTCTGGGAGATGGTGAAGGACAGAGGAGCCTGGCATGCTGCAGTCCATGGGGTCACAAAGAGTCAGACATGACTTGCAACTGAACAACAACTGGTATTACCAAGGGCTACGAACTAATTTATTTATTTTTTAAATCCTCATCCAGCTAGACACTTGGCCTCATTAAGTTTTCATGAGATATGATGGCTTCTTATCGAGGTAAGGAACATCCCTTGCAGATGAGATTCCCGCCACCTGGAGAGCAGGGAGGTTTTCAGTGATAAGAGGAAGCCATGTATGTAGGGTGGCCAAAATGATGTAAACATTAACAGTCAATCACAACACACAGCAGAACCAAGGCTGAAATAACCTGACAGCCTTTTGAAAATCCAGAGCCAGGCGAACAGTTGATTTGCATATTCCTCCGGTTTAATTTAATTTGCTGTAGATTAGATTGAGCCATTTGAAACTGCCCAAATCCGGCTGGCGCTGACCTACAAAAATGGCAGTTTCATACAGAATAGCCTAATAGAAATTAAAATTAGATCTTATTCTGTAAATGAACAAAGGCGGAAGAGGATGAGAACTATCTGCAGGAGAGTTTTCTCTCCATCAGCAAGAGGGGCCATCCACTATCACTGACTGTCCTTCGCTTGTACTCTCACACACAAGGAGAGATTCCTGCAGGAAATCCAGGCTGGCAGAGCCAGAGATTCTGAGGCTGGGGTCCCACTGACGCTCAGCCACAAATACAGCATCCACATATTCCCTCCCCAGTGCGACTGACAGAAATGTCGGGCAGCAAGAAGCATTTTGTCAAGGGTCACTCATAGCCTCACAGCAGCCAAGAAAGGAACCAGGTGGCCTTGGACAGCATTCCATGAGCAGGGGAGACTACGCGCCCGGACCTCAGGCTTCGCAGAGGCTGTCTCAAACCTTCCAAGTGACAAAGTGCTTGGAGGAAAAACAGAAGAAGTATGTTTTTGTTCTTGGCCACATAACTTCTGATCCCTGGGAAGTTGGGAAGATCCCCTGAAGAAGGAAATGGCAACCTGCCATTTCTTGCCTGGAAAATTCCAGGAACAGAGAAGCTTGGAGGACTACAGTCCATGGGGTTGCAAAGAGTCAGACACAATGGAGCACACACACACACACCTAACTTCTAGGTTGCGCCAGCCACCAAGCGTTACGAACACACGAGGAGACTGCCAGCCCAGGTTACCTTCCACGTGGGACCTTTCCCCAAACCTGGAACGACCAGGATGTGAAGGCACTGCCTAGGAGGAGAACTCCATCTACTTAACCCCGCTAAGTTGAAAGACTATAAATTGGACACATGTCAACTCAAAAGGGCTTCTTCAGATACTTGGGTGCCTTGAATTTTGGGAGTTTTCTTTAGGCTTTAAGAGAATATGACTCTGAAGGAATATTTAAAAAAACACACTTGACAACACAATTATTTTTTTCCCCAAAATCATTTTCTTCTCTAAAGAGGGGCAGATCCCAGATTATGGTTCCCATCAACATGGTTAAAAGCACAGGCTGGAATGTCAGTCTTCTTGGTGTGAATTCAGCTTTCTGCTTCGCGTCTGCAAGGCCAAGGACAATTCACTTCATGAGGCCCTAGAACATGACAGTTAAATGAGATAAAGCATTCCACACAGAGCCACAAATATGGAAGTTTCTATTACAAGTTCATCACTAAAGCCATGACGACTATAAATTTAAACACAATGGCCCATCTCTGGAACCCCTGTCGCCCAGGTAATGAACGTTAAGCTAAAGTACCTTCATTTAGCCCACAGGAAACATTCTGAGCAGGACCACCCTGAATGGCTACAGAGAGGAAGAAATTAACATGGCCCCACGGGAGGATGACCAGAGGCTGACCGGAACCTAACCACAACCAGGAAGTGTTTGACTTTACTTCTTCCCCTATGAGTATAAAAGAAGCCTGAATTCCAACTCAGGCAAGATGGTTCTTTGGGACAGGAGTCCACCCTCTTCTCAGTCTGATGGCTTTCTGAATAAAGTCACGATTCCTTGCCCCAACAACCTGTCTCTCAATTTACTGGCCTGCTGGTATGAGCTTGGACTCAATGACAGGATGAGGGGTCCTGAGTGCATGGGCACATGCTCAGCTCTGAATGGAGAACAGTCCTCTGTCCCAAGGGCAGGGCCTCTGTGTGTGGCTCCCTCACTGCATATCCCTGATGCCTGGCACTGTCTGGTACAGGCCAACAACCAGAACGTTCCAGCTGGATGAATGAATCCTTCCTACTAAGGAGAACACAGACAGGCACCTCTGCCTTCGTCTCTTTTCATTTTCTTAATGTGCAATCATCTAAGAATGATGTCACCTCTTCTAAACACTCAAGTATCTGCTGAAGGATGCGTTGGCTTGATGGAGAATCCCTCCAAGCTCTTAAGGAAGAAATAACATCAGTCTCAGAGAGAATAGAAAAAGAGGGAACCTATTTTAGGAGGCCAGGATCCTACCTCCATGCCAGGACAAGAAAAGGGCATCGCTTGAAGTGAGAACAGGAGGCCCATCTCTCTTGTGAACAGACACAGAAACCTACACATAAGTTAAAATCAGAGAGATGTGTAGAAAGACAAACATCACAAACCAGCTGGGCTTATTCCAGAAACATAAGGTTGGTTCAACATTCAAAAATCAGTCAGTGGATAAACCACATTAACTAAAAGGGGAAAGGTCATACAATCATTTTGATAGATATAAAAATAGAATTTTCTAGAATGCCACACCCTTTCATCATTAAAAGTTTTTAATGATGGCAAATTGGGACAAGGAGGAAGCTTCCTTCATCTCAAAAAGAATACACACAAAATAGCTGTTACAAACTCATACTTAATGACGAAATGCTGAAAAATTTCTTTCTGAGATTGGAAATGAGACAAAAGTGGCTTTCTCTAAAGCTGTACTGGAGATCTTTAACCAGTACAATAGGAAACAAAAAGTTTAAGGACTGGATGGGAAGAAATGAAGCTATTTTTTTCCTTAGAGAAACATTTTTGGGAAATCCAAAAGAATCTCTAAAATCAGAATAACATAACACGTGTGCTTCCCAGGTGGCGCTAGTGGTAAAGAAGCCTCCTGCCAATGCAAGAGACATAAGACATGTGGGTTCTATGCCTGAGTTGGGAAGATCCCTTCGGGGAGGGAATGGCAACCTGCTCCAGTATTCTTGCCTGGAAAATCCCATGGACAGAGGAGCCTGGTAGGCTACAGTCCATAGGGTCACAAACAGTTGGACACAACTGAGCAACTAAGCATACACACACATAACACTAAATCTAAACAGTCCCACAGTAAGAGGAATGTTTAGACATACTGGAAAAGAGAGGACAGGATTTCAAGCAAGCAATAAAAATCATACATTTAAAAAATATTCAATGATGCTGAAAATTTTCAAGATGTAATCCTATATTTAAAATCAATATCTATAATAATATCTAAAATATGGTATCAGTATTATAAAGGAGTTTTTCTATATGTTTGGATTAAAAGGATGAATGGGATATATGAAAATATTTGCAGTGATTTACTTCGGGTGACACGATGGAAGATGATTTTTGTTTTATTTATATTCTACAAGAAGCCTGTAATGCTCTCGGATGCAGGAAAAAGAATTCCAGTTTTCCCCTAAATTCTTCCTGAAGGTGTAGCATTTGACCTGGCCTTTGAAGGCTGGATAGAATCCTGAGAGGTGTGGAAGAGCTTTCAGATGAAAGGAAAGCTGTGATGTAGGAATCCCAAGATGCTGGGCTGGGAGGTGAGAGGAAGCAACGGAAAGAGACATGAGACGGTAAGGTGGGGGCAGACCCTAGAGAGACATGAATGCCAAAATAACAGCTAATAAGGATGAAAAGAGACAAAAAGATGCACCTGGGAACTGGGAAGTCACTGACAGAACCAGTTGTGAAACTGACAGAGCTGAAGGCTCTGTTGAAAGAGGTCAACTATTTCCAGGAAACAAGAGGTGAGAAAGAATTTAAACAGCTAGTTGGACAGCACTATTTACAACAGGCAAGGCGTGGAAGTGTCCAATGACACAAGAATGGATAAAGATGTGGTATATATATACAATGGCATATTACTCATATTATAAAAAGAAGGAAATAATGCCATCTGCAGCAACACGGATGGACCCAGAGATTATCATCGTAACTGAAATGTCAGACAAAGACAAATACCGTATGATATCCCTTATACGTGGAGTCTAAAAAAAGTGATACAAACGAACTTATACAAAAAACAGAAATAGCCTCACAGACACAGAAAACAAACTATGGTTACCAAACTTACGGTTTCCTGGGAAGGAATAAGTTATGAATTTGGGATTAACACACTACTATATACAAAACAGACAAGCAACAAAAATTTACTTATAGCATCTGCTAAGTCACTTCAGTCGTGTCCAACTCTGTGCTGCAACCCCAGGGACTGTAGCCCACCAGGTTCCTCTGTCCATGGGATTCTCTAGGCAAGAATACTGGAGTGGGTTGCCTTGCCCTTCTCCAGGGGATCTTCCCGACCCCAGGGATCCAACCCATGTCTCTTATGCTTCCTGCATTGGCATGGAAGGTTCTTTACCACTAATGCTACATGGGAAGCCCCTTTTATATACTTATATATGCCTTATATACACTTATATATGCCTTATATACTTACATATCCCTTATGTACTAATAGCACAAGGAACTATATTCAATAGCTTGTAACAAGTTATAATAAAAAAGAACTGAACAAATATATATATATTCGAATCATTTTGCCATACAACTGAAACTAACATGATGTTGTCACTCAACTACACTTCAGTGAAAAAATAAATAAAAGTAAAAGGCTAACTGGAGACTGTGGGGAATTAGAAAGTGTGTGTCTGCCTGAAGAAGGTGAAGAGTGAACTCAGCTGTTACTGGGTTCATTTTGCCAGGTCAGATGATGCTCTGAACCCCAACTTGACCCAATCCTGTCTCCCAAAGAATAAACCAACCTCCAAAAATTAGGGCCTCATCATGACCCAAGGAGAATTATTTTCATCTGGTGACTCCCAGACTCACCCCTCCTGAGGTCCACTCAGACCCCAGGAGCAGCCAGGTTGGGACCAGAAGTGGGAGAAGGGGAGGATACATGAGGTTCTGTTTTTTCACCTCTTGTCCACAATACCCAACAGGACTCTGTGCTTGTTAAGATAAGTCTACTGAAGGACTTCCCTAGTGGTCTAGTGGTTAAGACTTCATGATTCCAATGCAAGGGATGCAGGTTTGATCACTGGTAAGATTTAAATAAACCTGTCCAGGAACCAATCTGTAAACGTAGAGAGAAGGAAATCTCCAAGCTAGGAAGACTTGGTCACCAATCCACACTTTACCTACCATTCATCAATGCCTTCCCTGAAACCAGATTGATTCTCCTCCCAGATAAGAAAAGCCAGAACCCAGCAGGCTCTCCAAAGTACCAGACAATACAATATATGTGAGGACCCCATAAAAGACCACATTCCGGTGTCCATGAGTAATCAGGGCAGGGACTGGGACCCTGACACAGCCCTGGGACCCCATCAGTGGTCTGTCTCATTCCCACCACTTCAAGTCAGACCCTTCGTCCCCGGCACAGGTTAGGAAACACAAATAGACAGCATTTCTTATGACAAACCTGGACAGAGTATTAAAAATCAGAGACATCACCTTGCTGACAAAGATCCGTCTAGTCAAAGCTATGGCTTTTCCAGTAGTCATGTATGGATGTGAGAGCTGGGCCACAAAGAAGGCTGAGCGCCAAAGAATTGATGCTTTCAAATTGTGGTCCTGGAGAAGACTCTTGAGAGTCCCTTGGACAGCAAGGAGATCAAACCAGTCAATTCTAAAGGAAATCAACCCTGAATATTCATTGGAAGGACTGATGCTGAAGTTGAAGCTCCAATACTTTGGCCACCTGATGTGATCAGCCGACTCACTGGAAAAGACCTTGATGCTGTGAAAGATTGAAGGCCAAAGGAGAAGGAGGTGGCAAAAGATGAGATGGTTGGATGGCATCACCAACTCAACAATGGACATGAGTTTGAGCAAACAAGTCTGATGTGACTTAGCAACTGAACAACAAGAAGAAAGAAAACAGCAGGACACTTTCAGAGAAGCTCTGAGGAATAGGCCCACAGACCTTTGAAGGCCTGAGCAGTGGTGGGTGTTTTACACCCAGAAAAGGACGCTGACCAGCTCCTCCCAGGTCATCTGGTCCCAGGAAGAACCCAGGGCCACGCCCTAGGGAGCTAGGCTCAGGTCGGCTCCCCTCCCATCTGGCAAGCTTGGGTTCTCCAACAGAAGGGCTCAGCTGTTCTGGTTCTTCACATATGTGTGTGAGCGTGTATGTCCACATTCTAAGCAAAACGTTAAGACTGGAACAAGCAAAGCAGAACACACACTTCCCTTCCCAATTAACAGCTCTCAGGGAAACAGCTCAATTATCTTTCCAGGCCCAAGTGTGATGTCCATTAATGCTAATGGGATCCAGGCAGGAGGCTGAGGCCCTCTGGCTTCTGGGAGCCGGAAATGCCTGGTTTCTGGTTTGTAGGGGGCGGGCGCCGATGCGCATCTTTCCGTCTGGCCATCGGGGTGGGGTCAGGGTGCTGTTTGTCACTGTTGCCATGTTCTCAAGATCCTCAGAAAAGACTGTCAGAGAGGCACGGAGGAGGAGTTATCTGAAAAGCTGCAGTTTGGGAACCTCTGCGTCACTTCCTCCTCTGGAGAGCCCAGACCTCAGCTACCCTCTGAGGGGCCTCATCAGCAGCATATGTATTCTTCTGGATACAAGTGACAGAAGCCCATGGTCAGAAATTCCCTGATCGACTGTCCTTTGGGGATACACAGACACTGCCGGCTGGCACCCTCAGCTGTCTGCCTGTTGAGTGGGGACAAACTCAGATAACAAGCAGACCTGCCCGGACCCCGGAATTCTCAGCGACTCTCTCATTCCCCAGACACCTGCCAGGTAGATGCTGCAGACACAGAGTGCTCAGTCTAGACCACTCCCCCACAGTGGACGAGACACAAGCGCCCCTCCCTCGGGAGCTGACAGTCTTGTGGGGAGAAGTGAAAACGCCCCGGCCCTCAGAAGTCTGGTTCCAGCCCTACACGACCACACTGCTGACTGCAGGTGAGCTGCTTAAACTTTATTCAGTCATCCTGGGGCTTACAGCCTATGGGAGAAAGAGCACATTAACGCTAGTCAGAGCATCTTCACAGAAGACGTATTAGGAGCTGTGGACCAGAGCTGCCCTTGAACCAGGGCCATCTCGGTTGAGTGGAGACGGCTGAATGTTTTAAGGAAGAGCCACTCATCACTAGCTATGTGGGCAGCTCATCAATCAATCTATGCTCCGAAAACTGAAGAGAACCAACTAGAAAACTATTTCAAATGCTATGAGAGTTTTCCAGACAATTTGTTACAAAATGGACTCAAACCAGTGATTTTTCCTAATTAGTTAGCAATAGTCACCCAACTAACTCAAAGAAAATGAAAATCCCATTCACAGTAACAAATGCAAAATATTAAACACAGAGACAGAAAACTCATTAAAAAATGCTGAATTCCTCAGGAGGAAATGATAAACATCTAAACTGAGAATTACATTGATTTTTTTAAGTCTCAAAAAACAAAGATATGTATCTGGTTCTTGAGTAGGATACTCAATTTGGTAAAGATATCAGTTCTCTAAAATGATTTTGTAAATCTCAAGTAATTCTAACTGTATATTATAATCTAGTGTGATATAACTCATAATAATTCCCATAGAATACATATGATATAATGGCCAAAAATGTTGAGAAACACAGAATGAGGGAGGCCTCCTATTAAAGCATATACTAAGTATATTTTAATGAATATATAATTACAATTAATTTTAATATATAAATATGTTTTGAGGGAGGCTGAATATTAAAATATGTACTAAAACTGTAGTATTAAAAGGACAGACCCAGGTAAATAAAAGAAAGTTAAAAGTTGAGGAGGAGAACTTAATAAAATTAAAAGAGGTAGGTATATTATAAAACATGCATTTCAAATCAGTGACAAATATGAACTATTTGAAGGATGGGGCTGAGTTTCTCACCTAACTCAGAAGGTCAGGACATCACGCCTCACACGAAAATGCATGAGTTGAAGGTCAAATATAAAGAAAAAGAACCCAGAGGCCTCCCTGGCAGTCCAGCAGGTAGGACTCCACACTTCCAATGCAGGGTGCCCTGGTTTGATGCCTGGTTGGGGAACTAGCCCACATGCTGCGTGGCACAGACGAAAAATAGAATTTAAAAAATTATGTACACCTATGGCTGATTCTCATTGATGTTTGGCAGAAAACAACAAAATTCTGTAAAGCAATTATCCTTCAATTTAAAAATAAATAAATTTTTTTTAAATAAAAAGAAAAATTAAGAAAAAGAACCCAGGAAAGAACCAGAAGAAGGTCTTTCTGGTGGGGATAACCTTAAGTATAAAAGCAATGGACAGAGCCATAAAGAAAAGATACTAATATATTTGCTCTCATAGTTTTTAAAACTTCCGAGCATGAAAATATACCATTAAAAGACAACCCAGAATCCTCCCGAGTCGCTGTAGAAAATGGTTTTAACATACACTTTTAGGAATATATCAATATGGTAAGAGGACCCCCTCCCCTGCATTTCACAGGGGCCTGAGTACAGGAGCTAGTTTCTTCTTTGCTGGTGAAAAGGAACCTCAGCACTTTCTCCCTGGAGAGTTATTTAGCAAAAATGTACAAAAGCCTTAAAAGCGTTCAGGCCCTTTTCCCAAGAATTCCACTTCTAGAGATGGATTCTAAGGAAACGAATGAAAACGATCTCAAGCTCTGCAGTACAAAGAGGATTTCCAACACAGCTTTTCATTCAATAAGTTAACATTCCACCATTAAAAATCTTGTTTTCAAAAAAACCTTTTGAAAGTGAGGAATGGCTGGCATTGAATAGGAAAAAAAAAAAAAAAAAAGCAGAATACAAAACTAAATACAGAAAACTATCCAAATTTTGCTTTGAAAGATGTGACATGTACCTAAGTTCACTCAGTAAATTGGCATTGAGCATCTTCTCAGGGGTAGACACAGAGAATGAAAAAACAGACAAGCGGCTGCTTAGTTGGAGTTTACAGTCTAATGAGATTACACACACACACACCAAAATGTTACTGATATTTAGATGCACTTGTATAATAATTATTTTCTTTCTTACACTTATCTGAAAATGTTTCTAAAATACACGTCTGAATTGCATAACTAAAAAATGAGACTTCAGTCAAAATTTTCATCACTCCCTACTTTGAACACTATCCTTCTTCTAAGAAAAGATGCGAACACCTCACCAATGTGTGTATAAAGCTATATTTCTCCTGGGCTGGTTATGTATCGTCTAAATCTTCTTTCCCTGAAAATAATTTCCTTTGTTAAAAGAAAGAATGGGCAAGGAAAAAGAATGTGAGACAGGAATCCGCCTACTACGTTTGAAAAATCTAAATGACCTTTCAAAAGATTTAGACTTAAAATAAATGCATGAGTCAGGAACAAGTGATCCCCAGTGACTAAACATCCTCATAAAAATGCCTTCAAACCGTTCCCAACTGTGGCTCACTCACCGCACCAAAAAAAGGCCATTCGCGCTCATGAGAACTGACAGGACAATGGAAATTATGTCAGTGAATTTTAAGACCCGTTCAATACTAACATGTTTACAGTGCTTATCTGAACCTCAGGAATGGAGAATGGCAGAATCAACATAAACACCTTTCAAAGTCCAAAGTGATGGGGAGGAAAAGGAGAGAAGAGGCATTTCTAAAGAATCTCTTTGGAATTGATTCTTGCAACATGGTGGTTTAGAATGATACAATACTGATGGCTCCATCCCTTCTGTCATGAAGGGAGGGGATGTGTAAACTAACCTCCAACAGAAGCTGCATGAAAATGAGCTACGGTTTCCCCACAAGCTACTGGAAACGCAATGCATGTCACTGAAGGTGTGCTGTCCCTATCTTATTTTTAATGGGTGGATGTGATCCGTGTAGAGGTAAGGCTAACAATTTGAGTGGCATTAAAGAAATCATACCAAGGAATGAATCATTCACTCATCCCACAAATATTCTTTGTTCCCTGCACCCCGGGTATTGTTCTAGGGAAGTCAATATGACCAGAAAGGAACCTGATGATGTCCCGCGCTCTGTGCGAAGACAGGTAACAAACAAACAGATAAGACCATTTNAAGGAATGAATCATTCACTCATCCCACAAATATTCTTTGTTCCCTGCACCCCGGGTATTGTTCTAGGGAAGTCAATATGACCAGAAAGGAACCTGATGATGTCCCGCGCTCTGTGCGAAGACAGGTAACAAACAAACAGATAAGACCATTTCAGGGAGCAAAAGACACACTAAAGAAAATCAGAACAGGAGTTCGTGAAGGAAGGTTATTGGACAGCGTGGATTTCTTTCAGTGAAGGAGGGCTTCTCAGAGGAAGTGTCACTGGAGATGGGATCTAAACAGTGAGACTTGGGGTAAGAGCTGTCTGGACAAAGGGCAGAGAAAGCAGGAAGGTGCAAAGGCAGGATCCAGCAGGGCAGGTGGAAAAACAGGAAAAAGAGTAGCTGCAGGTGGGAAGGGATAAAGCCAGGCAGGGTGGTGAGGGCGATGGCGACCAGGCCATCCGGACCTCAGATCATGGGAGCATCTGATGGTGCTTTAAGTGCAACAAGATTCACAAGTAAAACCTAACCACTTTGAAAATGTACATTTCAAAATTTTGTGTGTATCAAAAATTGGAAGCCATCAAGATGTCCTTTAATAGGTAAATGAGAAAACTGTGGTGCATCCATACAATGGAGTGTTATTCAATGTTAAAAATAAAATGAGCTATCAAGACACAAAAGGAGATGGTGGAAACTTACAGGTGTGTTGCTAAGAATTCAATGTGTGCTAAGAAAAGCCTGCAAAATCCATGTTTCCAATGATACAACACCCTGGGAAAGGCAAAAAAGGACTGCCAGTAAAATGACAGGGTTTGGGGGGGGGTGGTGAACAGGTGGCACAAAAGGGACTCTCGGGACAATGAAACTGTTATGTGTGATTCCATAGTGGAGGCTACACAACACGACACACTTGTCAAAACCCATAGGACATGCACCACTAACAGCAAGCCCTAATACATGGACTTGAGTTGATAGCAGTGTGTTGGTGTTGCTTTATTAACTATAACAAATGAACCACATTAACACAAGACACTAATTTTTTAAAAAGTGGGTGAAGTAGAGAAGATCTATGGGAACTCTGTGCTTTCTATACAATTTTTCTACAAACCTAAAATCACTCTTAAAAAATCAGATCTCTTTAAAAAGATGAGTTGCTGTTGTGATGCTTGAATAATCCATTCATATCAGTTCCAGCCTCTCCTGTCCTGTTAGAATCTTGTTAGAGTCAATCTACTAACTAGACCTCAGAATGACCCGCTTCTCCAGAGCCTGGCAGGCAGGTGGCATTCAGCAGCGGCTGCCAGGCAAAGGGACTGCCAGTCATACATGGTGTGGCACTGTGTTAGATGCCTGGGTTTCCTGGTCCTGGACCCAGTGAATCTCTCAGAACCTCTGTTTTCTCATCTGTAAAACTGAAATAAAATCATCACCTCCTAACCTTGCAGAGATGCCAAGAGTGAGTAAGATGATCACACCAGAACTTCATCTGTTGCCTGGCACACGATGGGCTTTGACTAAATGCAGGCAGAAAAATAAAAATCCATGATAGTTTACTGCCCAAATTTCTACTGTGTAGGTCAGATGGTAAAACTGTTTCACATGTGACTTGAAAATCCCCGTTATAAAAAGAATAAAGAAATGCAAGTACCTACAAAAGTACGTAGCATGAAAAAAAAAAAAAAACTGCCACAGCCCCATGGCTCAGCTTCAGGGACTTCTAATACATGGGCGATCGCCTCTAATATTATATATACCCCCACCAACTCCCACTCACCACCCCCACTACATTACACTGAAGAAAAGGCAAGACATTATATCATTTCCATGGTTAATACAGCTTGAATTTAAGTAAAAAATGTCTTTTTAAGAACCACCCTAGTTGACCCATCTCTTAAAGTTTTCAATGACCTGGCTTAGTGAGGGGGTCAGAAAACAGAGTACCTGCTAATTTGGGTGTGATTATAAACTGGCATAATATATTTGCAGGCCAATTTTTCATATCTATTCAGACTTAAAATGCATGCATGATTCGACTCAGCAGTTACAATGATCAGAACAGATGTCACAAAAAAACCTGAACCTGAGAATAAAGATGCACACACAGGGATAAGACTGTTCACAGTAGAGCTGATTCTACTGACAAATGTTTAGAAACAGCCTCACTATTTGCCAGTGGGGTACTGGAGAAGAGCAGTTTTGCTACGTGTTCTCCTTAGAATACTAGGAACACATAAAAAGAGTAAAGAAGATCGACCTGAACAGATATGGGATGATCGATGAAAAATATTGGTGAATAAGAAAAGGCACCATGCAGCCTTGATGGAATAATGTGAAGTATACCATCATTAGGGTTTCTCAGGTGGTGCTAGCGGTAAAGAACCCACCTGCCAAAGCTAGACGTAAAAGGCGTGGGTTCAGTCCCTGTGTTGGGAACATCCCCTGGAGGAGGGCACAGCAACCCACTCCAGTATTCTTTCCTGGAGCATCCCATGGACAGAGGGAGCCTGGAGGGCTGCAGTCCCTAGGGTTGCACAGAGTCGGACACAACTGAAGTGACCTAGCATGCACGCACACCATCATTAGCGTGAGAAAAGCAGTCACATATGCACATATACGACTTGAGGATATTTGCCAAGAGTCACAAAGAAGACACTCATAACAGTGGTTACCCCGGGTGGGGAGGACTGGACCACCAGAAAAGCAGAGAAGGGAGCCTTTCTACTGTCTAATCCTGGGTCAGGAAGATCCGCTGGCGAAGGGATAGACTATCCACTCCAGTATACTTGGGCTTCCCTTGTGGCTCAGCTGTTAAAGAATCCACCCCCAATATGGGAGACCTGGGTTCAATCCCTGGGTTGGGAAGATCCCCTGGAGAAGGGAAAGGCTACCCACTCCAGTATCCTGGCCTGGAGAATTCCAAAAAAGTCAGACACGACTGAGTGGCTTTCACTTTCACTTTCTGCTGCTGCTGCTGCTGCTAAGTTGCTTCAGTCATGTCTGACTCTATGCGACCCCATAGACGGCAGCCCACCAGGCTCCCCTGTTCCTGGGATTCTCCAGGCAAGAACACTGGAGTGGGTTGCCATTTCCTTCTCCAATGCATGAAAGTGAAAAGTGAAAGTGGAGTCGCTCAGTCATATCCGACTCTTAGCGACTCCATGGACTGCAGGCCACCAGGCTCCTCCATCCATGGGATTTTCCAGGCAAGAGTAATGGAGTGGGGTGCCATTGCCTTCTGTTTCACTTTCTACTGTCTAATAAAAGTGATGGTAGTAATAGTCTTCCCAGTAGAAATGCCCATCTTTTCATGATGCTTAATTTTTTGTTACTACAGGCATATATTATCACAAACAGCCACACATGATTTAGTGACTGAACAACAATATGTATTATCTATTCAAATATTTTTAAAATAAATGTAAGGAGGAAGGGAAAAAACCTGCCAGACCAAAATAATTGCCAAGCACATACAGACATTTGAAAGAAATCACAACACACAGGAGACCAGCATCAACACAACCGGTAGCCTTGTCTAACAGCATGAAAAGGAATGCCAGGGCTTCACCAGTCACAAAGGGTAAGGGGATCAACAGATTCCTCGAGAACCAGTGACTTGGATTGGAAGTGACTGGTGGGGGCCGTGCCTCCTGTAGCTCTGGGCCCTCAATCTAGAGGAAGCCACATTGGCTCCAGCCCAGGACTTAAAACAAGATCAGAAAGTACTGCTGTCTCCTTGCAAGCCACACCCCAAACCCCACGCCGTGGAAGCAGATAAAGGTGACAGCATGCGCCTGGCATGTCTGTGCTCTCCTGAGCTGTTTCCCTGATCTCGGAGTCCTCTAGGCTCACAGAAAGTAAGAAATGGCATCCCTTTCCACGTAACATGCCAACCATTTTATGATGTTTTTGTACTTATTTTTTGGCCTTGGGAACTTGGGATCA
The DNA here is from genome assembly GCA_006410675.1 of Oreotragus oreotragus. Lineage (NCBI taxonomy): Eukaryota > Metazoa > Chordata > Mammalia > Artiodactyla > Bovidae > Oreotragus > Oreotragus oreotragus. The sequence goes on from SJYX01001982.1 coordinate 149,750, forward strand.
GCAGAAATACTGGAACATCTGGGAAAGTCGTGTTTCTGAAGGTACGTCCTGGGTGCTGATCATCTGCTTTCAATATTCCATAGCTTATGTGGGCCATGCATGACGATGTGAACCCTTATCAGAAAAATGACCATCAAAGATGAGCTCATGTAACGAGGGGATTTATTTGTAAGTTATTTATTTGTGCTAGTTAAGGAACTAGCACCATGGACAGTTCTGCAGACTGTGTACACAACAGGCAATTAATAAGTGTCTGCCGAAAAACACTCTCTAGGAGAAAAGAAAATTACCGAAGTAAGTCAAATTAGACCTTGAACTTAAAATAGGAGTCTTCAAGTATCCAGCGTCTTCCCGTCCCTAAATAAATCTTTCTTTTAAAACTGTTTTTCTAATTTCTCTGAATAAGTTTTTAAAAATTTAAAGTATACAGAACAATATATCAAATATATTAATGTAAAACTGGGAGTTGTTAAAGCTGTCATGTGGTGTGTGTGCATGTATGTGATTGTGATATATATGCATATACACAGTGAAAGCCGTTCAGTCATGACCGCCTCTTTGCAGCACCATGAATATACAGTCCATGAGATTCTCCAGGCCAGAATACTGGAGTGGGTAGCCATTCCCTTCTCCAAAGGATCTTCCCAACCCAGGGATTAAACCCAAGCCTCCCGCATTGCAGGCAAATTCCTTACCTGCTGAGCCACCAGGGAAGCTATATATATATATGAAGTGAAGTGAAGTCGCTCAGTCGTGTCCAACTCTTTGCGATCCGTGGACTGTAGCCCACCAAGCTCCTCCGTCCATGGGATTCTCAATGTCGCAAAGAGTCAGACACGACTGAGCGACTGAATGGAACTGAACTGAATATGATAATACATGGTGTGCAATGGTATATATTAATATAATGGTGTATATGATAAATATGGCATATAATGACATATATAATATATATAGTATATAATAAGAATAGTACACAGTTATATTTATAATATATACAAGGAAGCATTATTAAGGTAAAATCCTCTTTTACTCCATTCAACACTCCCCAAAGTGACAATTACCATGGATTTGGCATATGTCCTTCTGGTGGTAGTTTAGACTCAAAGTAATGTCTGACTCTTGCGACCCCATGCCAACTACTGTAGCCTGCCAGGCTCCTCTGTCCATGGGATTCTGTTCAACATTTAAAATGCTCACTAACACACTCTCGCTTATTCTCACTTGCTTGCTCTCTTTCTCTCTCCTTTCCCCCCTCTTTCCTTCTCTCCTCCCCATTTCCTCATACCACACTTACCTGACATGCATCATATTGTTTTGTTGGGGGCAGTCAGGTTTATACACATAACGCATGTATGTATGTAATGTGTGTGTATGCTAAGTCGCTTCAGTCATGTCCGACTCTCTGTGACCCCATGGACATAGCTCACCAGGCTCCTCTGTCCATGGAATTCTCCAGGGAAGAATACTGGAGTGGGTTGCCATTTCCTTCTCCAGGGGATCTTCCTGACCCAGGGATCGAACTGGTGTCTCTTGCGTCTCCTGCATTGGCAGACAGGTTCTTTACCACTAGTACCACCTGGGAAGCCCACATACATAATATCAAACTGTAAATTTTNCCAGGGAAGAATACTGGAGTGGGTTGCCATTTCCTTCTCCAGGGGATCTTCCTGACCCAGGGATCGAACTGGTGTCTCTTGCGTCTCCTGCATTGGCAGACAGGTTCTTTACCACTAGTACCACCTGGGAAGCCCACATACATAATATCAAACTGTAAATTTTGTCATGCAAATTCTTTTGGTCATAGAATTTAGTTCATTGCTTTAAACTACTGTCTAGGGTCCCAAGGTAGGGACACGTCACCTCTGACATATCTGACCCCTGACTAGTAGCCATTCAGGTTGTTTTCAGTGTTTCATTATCACACGCAATGCTCTAATCATCAAGACTACCACAGCCCACCCCTCCTCGCCTGCTTATACTTGCCTAGAAATAGACAGTAGGTGTATGCACATTGCCAACTTCACTTGATGTTGCCAGGGTGCCACTCCAAAATGGCCATCCCAAATTATAGCTGAAATGTAAAAAAGCTGTTTCCCTGCATTTCTGCCAACATGTGACACTGTCAAATTTTAAAAGGCTTTTTTTTTTTTTGCTGATCTCTTGGGTGGAAGATGCCCTGCCCTTTCTTTATTTCCCCTCTTCCTTCTAACCATCTCCAGTCCAGACATCCACAACACAAATGACCCCCTCCCCCTTCTTCCTAGTAGAGGGTGGGGTGACCAGTAGCCACAGTTCCTATGAAGTTGCGGAAAGCGGGGTGACTTGCCAAAGGCCCCATGACAAAGAAACGGTGGCTAGGTCTACAGCCAAGTCTCCTGGCTCCCAAAGTCCCCTCTCCCCACTTGATATGTTAGGGCCCTCTGGGTCCAGGGCAGAGATAAAAGACATAGGTCTAAATTGGCATGAAAATTAGTAAGATTTTCCTGTTTCCATATAGTTATGACATGGATCCAGGGAGCATCTGAATTCAGTCTTCCAGTGGCCATCTATCAAACATGATGAGTGCATACACTGAGAAGAAAGGCTGCAAGGAGATCCCCACTGGGACCACGTGTGCCTACATCTTTTATGGAAGGCTCTGGAGAATGGCTCCTGGGTCCTGGCCAAGTCTGGGGGGCAATTACCTCCACCCCCTGAGCCTGCGTTTCATAACCTGGCAAGTGGGGCAACACTAACCTCACATGTCCCTAGTGAGACACAAAAGGGACGACATAGGTGACTGATTCCTGTCACATCATCCTCTGACTTCATCCCCAGCCTGGCTGCTCCTCTCTGTGCAAACATCTGGGATTAAACCCCAGCATCCTCTGTTCAACTCTGAGGTTATTTTATTATCCTTGCTGACAGCCTCAGTGTCCATCCACATGGTGAGCCAGATATATCACAAGAAGAAAAGACCCTGATGCTGAGAAAGATTGAAGGCAAAAGGAAACAAGGGTGGCAGAGGATGAGATGGTTGGATGGTATCACCAACTCAACGGACATGAATCTGAGCAAACTCCAAGAAAGAGTAGAGGACAAGGGAGCCTGGTATGTTGCAGTCCATGGGGTCACAAAGAGTCAGACATGACTTAACAACTCAATGACAATGACGAAAGTAAGAATGAAGCAAAGACAAAATTCACGACCTTCAAGGTCTCCCCAAAGCAGATCTGGGTGTCCCAAGGGGCTGCCCTGGGGCCTGTCAACCACAAGTGGTCAGAAGCTGACCAGCCTCTCATCAAAGACCACTGGTATGTCTTCTTCCCTGGACAGCTGCCCAGGGGGGAGGGCCCAGGCTAGACCAAGGCAGGGGTTGTTCCTTAGTATTCAGAGAGCCACCCCTGCGCCTTCTGCGCAAAGTGGCTGGAATACAAACGCCCCAACTTGAATGCACAAACTCCACTGAGGTGTGATGAGCATCCCAAAGCAGTAAGGAAGCAAAAAATACAGCCTGCGGCGGACTCCCACCACACTCAGCCACTTAGGAAGAATGGGCAGGTCCCTCCCTCTGGGTGAGTCAACACATACTTAGAGGAGGCACTCAGGTCATCACTTCAATCTCTCCCTCCATTGTCGCCACTCTCTAGAGGCACTTGGTAAGCCTTGAAAGAGGCTGGCTGTTCATTGTTTGGTGCTAATTGATGCTGTGTTCAGAATCTTAAAGGCAGCACTGCTGGACCATTTCTGTAATTTACAGCCAAGCCCCTGTTCTGGACACTCTGGGAATCCCTAAGCGCTCTCTGCTTGAACCTCCAATTAATTTTACTTTGTGCTAATACCAAAGCCTTCAAAACATTTCTCTCTACAATTGTTGTTTAGTCACTAAGTTTTGTCTGACTCTTTTGTGACCCCGTGGACTGTACCCCACCCAGCTCCTCTGTCCATGGGATTTTCCAGGCAAGAATACTGGAGTGGGTTGCCATTTCCATTTCCAGGGGATCTTCCCAACCCAGGGATCAAACTCGCGTCTCCTGAACGGGTTTGCAGGGATATTCTTTACTGCTGAGCCACTGGGGAAGCCCTTCTCTCTACATATGATACGGTGACACGGACCTTTCAAATAGCCTAGCATCCTGTTTGCTCTCATCCCACATAAATGCACATGTATAAAAGTTTAGAGCTTCACAGGACGGGGCTAAATGCATGAGCTCATTTAACCCTCCCCAAATCAAAGCAAACTAGACACCTTCGATGAGGTAGATCCTGTTATCATCCCCACTTTCTAGACAGAAATTAAGTTCAAGAGGTAAAATATAAATGCCTGAGCCAAAAATACTCAGCCAATAAGATATTCATGTGAAAATGTTCACTAAGTAACATGAGGTTAAAAACACAGGCTACAGCGTGAGTGCAATTTTGTGGACAGAATCTGTACCTACACACACAGAGGGGGAAACACTGTGATGGGCTTGGCCAGGATGTCAACAGCATTCATCTTTGGGTGGTGGGGTTTTGTCTTTGCTGTTTTGATTTTCACATTCCTACATCCTAGAATGAAGCCACGGACAGCAAGTGGCTCTGCCCTCCCCTCTCTGGGGCTCAGTTTGCTCATCTGTAATGTGGGGGTAAAAACAGCACCTGCCTCAAAGGGTTATGTGAAGACTGAAGGGTTAGTTCCCAGAGTGTGTGGAGGATGGCACTGGGCATGCGGTCCAAGAATGTTCATTGCTAATATCAGCAGCATCTGTCATTGCCTCCCCTCCCCCTCCAAGTGAGGTCACAGAGACTCATGACCAGCACAGGCCTCCAGCAAGGGACAGTCAAAATCATCATCGGGCAGCTGGCCAGATGCTATTTATAAGCCGANGCATGCGGTCCAAGAATGTTCATTGCTAATATCAGCAGCATCTGTCATTGCCTCCCCTCCCCCTCCAAGTGAGGTCACAGAGACTCATGACCAGCACAGGCCTCCAGCAAGGGACAGTCAAAATCATCATCGGGCAGCTGGCCAGATGCTATTTATAAGCCGACGCACACTCTGCGCAAGCACAAACAAGGACACCTCCAGAGCCGAGCCACGTGTGACCTCTGGATCCTCACCCAATTCTATTTATTACGATTCCAGTCCAGCGGTCCCGCTGGGTCAGTGCTTGCGAGGTCTTTGTTCCTTAAACTCGGTCTCACATAGCTCGCTTCCTTGCCCAATGCCTTGCTCTGGGTAATTTTAAATTTTGCCGACAAGTTCAGTGGAGCTGACCCTTCCAGTGGAAGGAGGTTCAAGGCTGAAACAAAAAAGGGCGGTGGCTGCCTTGCAGCTTTGCTCAGATAGTGAAGAGCAAAATGAAGATCAAGGTGGAGCCCTTGGCACCACCCTCTCCTCTGAAATCAGCACGGGCAGAAGGCAATGCTTTGACTCAGATCAAATTTAAATCATCGAGGTGCACTTAGCCTCACTGATGAAGTATCTCCTTGACCATGGACAAGACCAGCCTTGGAGCTGGAGGTTCTGACTGGGGAGTGGGGAATCGGGGTGGGGAGCAGGAATGGGAGCACTTCCTGGTTCATCACCACTCCTAGCATACAGCATCACTTGGAAGAATCTCTGTCCTGTCTAGAAAATGAGAGAGTTAGACAAGGGCTATCCAAGCCTTCGTTCAGGTTTAAATCTAGTCATTCCTATGGGATTAAAATCCTGCTAAATTTATAAGAGATTTAAAAGACAGAGTTTAAAAAAAAAAAAAAAAAAGGCCAGACAGTAGACAAGCAAAAATTTAAACAAACAAAAATATAATAATAAACAAAAAGAACCAGGAGAAGGCTGAGAGAAGAATAAAGATGAAGGGAACAGACTTCCTTCCTATCAAAACATATAATACTGTGACAATAATTATAACAATGTGGTTTCGTTGTGAGAATAGACAGATTTCAATGGGACAAAATGAAAAACCAAATATAGATCTCAAATCACATGAGACTTAATATATTTATAGAGAAGGCAATGAAAATTGGGGGAAAGTGGGATGACTTGATACATGGAGCTTGGACAATTGCTGGCAAACTGGAATAAAAGTAGGACAAGTCTGTCCCTCACATTTACGTCAAGATAAATCCCAGATTTGTGAAAGGTTTGAGTATAAAAAGAAAATGACAGCAAAAATAAAAGAAAACATTTATTAAAAAAATTTTAGTGAAGTCACACTGGTTTATAACATTATATCAGCTTCACATGTATAATATTATATTCCTACTAAAACATTAAAAGCAAAACCAGACTAAAGAAGCCCTTTCTAATAATGCCATGACACTCAGAAGTCATAAAAGAAAGAAAATCCTGATATATTCATCTACATAAAAATGAAATTTTCTGTAAGACAAAATCACTGTAAATTAAGAGTGTCAAAACCATGAAAAAATATTTGAGATTCATATCTCAAACAAAGAGCTAAACTCCCTAATATATGAGTATACAGAGAGAGAAGAGAGGGGAAAAAAAAAAATAGTAGAGAGGTGAGCAAAGCGAAGGACAAGTCCAGCTGGAGAAAGACTAGGTTTCCACCACAACATGCATGAGGCCACATGGGCGGTGCAAAAGATCCCTCCTGTGCATGAATCCTGATTTATTACCAAGACAACCCGTCCAGTTTGTTCTCTCAGCTCCTCACCAAAGACCACTGAGATCCCCACAGTGGAAGGACATACTTGACAATACCCAGTCTTGGGCTGGCCCTAGCTTCCTCCTCTCCATCCCAAGCCCTGAACCCTGTAAGAAGCCCCTCCCAGCCCTCCAGGCTAGGATGCTATCAAGGCCCCTGGGTGAATGTCCTCCTGCACAAACCCTCCCACAATCAACCTAGCTTTGTTTGGCTACAGGACATTACTGGTGACTTTTGATGGCTAGGCTCTGGCAATACGACAGATAGCAAACAATCAGTTAAATATAGATTAGTGGCCATAGTCCTGGCACCATTGGAGACTCTTCTAGTGTGGAAAGGGCAGGAGCTCTGAGGATGGTGAACTGAAGATGGTCCCCCTGCCTGGGGTCCCTAAATCTGAAAGCTCACAACACGAAGCTTTGGTAACCCGATGAAGAAAGATTTTACCAGCAGGATGAAGAGGAGAAGGAAGACACCTCCTGCTTGGACCTTACACTTCTGTGTACCTCACACCATCACTGCACAACACCTAAGGTCTCTGTTTCCCTGGCACATACTGACTGCACGCTGGAATGTGCTGCAACTTGGGGGGCATGAGGCAGGTGTGCCTGGCTTCCATGGAGCTGACAGTCCAGTGGGTGAGAGAGAGAAAGACGGAGAGAGCCCCAACTCAGACACTGACAGTTGGCTGTGGGTGTCCCAAGGAACCAGGAATGTACTGGGGCCAGATGAGCAAGGGAGGCTTGAGCTAGGATGGGAAGGGAGGGCAGGAGTCCACTAGGAAACACACGTGTGTGTACATGCTGGAGAGGGTGGTTCCAGTGCAGGTTACAGCAGGTGTCAAGGTCACGAGATTGGAAGAATCACCACGCCATCATGAGGCCAGAGAGGCAGGGAGGGGCCAGAGTAGGCAGGTGGGACCAGCACAGCAAGGAGCTGGGGTGTTTTTAGTCTTACAAATCATGGGCAGCCCCTGAGAAATTTTAAGCAAGAAAAAAACATGGCAGAGGGGCTGGGGTTGGGGTGGTTGGATATTGCCATAATGAGATTAAAGGTTTAAAAAGATCACTCCAATTACCCAGCAAAACCCAATTAACTGAGCCTACCAGAGGAAGCAGTTGGAGTGGAAGGGGGTGTCAGGATGCAGCCGCATCCTCCCAGAGGAGGCAGGAGGAGGCCTGGACCTTGGTGGTCAGGGCTGGAGGTGATGAGAAGCAGATGGATACTCAGGGGTGGAGCCTGCAGGATGCAGGAATACTGCAGGGATGTGGGGTGAGGAGGGAAAAGGCCGAGTCAGGTGGATTCCCAGGCTTCTGATAGCAGGTGGGACGCAGAGCCTCTCCTAGGATCACTGCAGGAGAATGAGAAATTGCAGCCTTGGATCTCTTTCTGAGCCTCGGTTTCCCCAAGTGTCAAGTCAGGGGGCTGGGCTACTGCGGAGTTTCCCCTCTGTCTCATTACCCAAGTCTGGGCCTCCAACCAATCCAGACAGCAATCTCATATCCAAACAAATCATACAAGAGGGGACAAGAGACACAGCACTCAGCCCACACAGAAGTGCCTAAGACTCCATGCTCCCAATGCAGGGGACCTGGGTTCGATCTCTGGTCCAGGAGCTAGATCCCGCATGCTGCAATGAAGACTCAGTGCAGCCAAGTTAAAAAAAAGAACAAAGCAAGAAAAGAAAAAAAGAAAGCATTGTTATTTTTATCTTACAGATAAGAACCTAAAGGTCAGAGAGGTTGTGATATGCCTAAGGTTATACATCTAATAAGAAGAAGTACTGGGTTTTGCTATAAGCATGAAGTGGGGCTCACTCCTGTCTTATTGTTTGTGGCAGGTCCTGATAGTAATTACTTTAGGCTTGCAGCCCATACAGTTTCTCTCACAGCTACCGAACTCTGCCATGGCATGAAAACAACCAAAGACAGTAGACAAATGAATGCGTTGACTGTTCCAGTAAACGTTTGCTTAGAAAACCAGGAAACAGGCCACATTTGTCCCGTGGGCTGTAGTTGACCAACTTCTGCTCTGTGGTCCTGAGGGTTGTGAATTATGGTGACCCATACTATCTGTACCCCCAGCTACAAGGATAGACACGTGACCAACCCGAGCCCATCAAAGTCTTCTCTGGGACTGATAAATTGATGATGAGAGTTTCCTCATCGGTAAAACGGGGACATTAATTTTTTCTATCTCAAAGGTAAAACTTTGTAAAGGTTAAGTGAGTAGATAAAGGGCTTAGTGCCTGGCACAAGGTTAGATATGCTATAAAGTTTTAGTTATTTTTATTTGAATGTGAATGTTTGCTTGATTTTGGCTGTTGCTGCTGCTAAGTCACTTCAGTCGTGTCCGACTCTGTGCGACCCCATAGACGGCAGCCCACCAGGCTCCCCCATCCCTGGGATTCTCCAGGCAAGAATACTGGAGTGGGTTGCCATTTCCTTCTCCAGTGCATGAAAGAGAAAAGTGAAAGTGAAGTCACTCAGTCTGTCCGACTGTTAGCGACCCCATGGACTGCAGCCCACCAGGCTCCTCCGTCCATTGGATTTTCCAGGCAAGAGTACTGGGGTGGGGTGCCATTGCCTTCCCCGATTTTGGCTGTTAGCGGTCTTCAAAATTCTTTTATCCTCAGAGTTTATGGTCTATAGACAAAGCTTACTTGCACAAGGGGGTTATACTTATTTATTGGAACACAGTTGTGAATCCATTTGAAAAAGAAGAAACATTTGCAAATAATCACCCTCTGCTGTTTTTATAAACTCAGATTTCAAAAATCTATTTCCTGAAAGCTTCTTCACTACTGCAAAGGCTTCCTGGGCCAAGTGTGGCTTTCCACTTGTAGGGGGCGCAGTGACTGCAAAAGCGCGGAAGCCACTGCCTGGTCAGGCAAATGTACGTGAATTGAGAGTCAGAAGCACAAGGTTCAAGACCCCTTGCTACTCACTTGGAACAAGCTCTGATGTAGCAGATGACTCCAATTTCTTGCATTTACCTGAGCTGGGAGTCAGGTTCTGCTGATCCAGCCATGGCTGCCGTCACTCAATGTAGGTCACCGACGGGAAATTATCTTGCTGCTGTTCATATGGAAACAGAACTTAATAGCTTATGTCTTTTTTCTCTGCTGTGTGGTGCCAGGGGCATTTTAATGGCTTGGGGAAAGGTGGGGTGTTGGGATTATGTCTGAAAGCCTTGCCTTTTAGGATGCTGTCCTGGCCGCTAGATCAGTGACCGTATTCTGAGTTTTCCTCCCTGGCCGGCCTTTAACCCTCACTGCCATCCATTCTCTCTGCCTTTGGAGTAGCCTGAACCTCCCAGTTCTGACATGTACTGTTGGTATGGGCCTTCTCTGAAACGTCTCCTGTTTTACTGCTACAGTTTGGTTGGGCAGTAGAAGGTGTGAACACTGGGCTGCCCTAGTTCCCCACCTTGGGACTTGGGAGAATAAGAGACAGGGGGGCTTTTTTTCCCCTCCAATGTAAAATCCTGTCTGGTCAAAGTGAACTGAGTGAGAGAACAGCGGCTAGAGTAGCAAAGAGATGCCTGAATCAGGGAGTTTTATGGGGCAAGAGATGATGCCGGCACCCACGTGGTAGGCTCCAGATGGTACATTGGGAAGGGGAGGAGATTCTGCTCCTAAATTTTCTAATGCTGACCCCTCACGCATGTATTTTGACCCAAAGCAAAGGTCCTGAGAAGCTGTGTAAACTGCATTTCTGGAGCCCAAATCTTAGTGTCATTGTCATAGTATGTTTAGCTGAGTTTAATCTTTATTTAGGGGCTTCCCTTGGACTGCAAGGAGATCAAACCAGTCAGTCCTAAAGGAAATCAGTCCTGAATGTTGTTTGGAAGGGCTGATGCTGAAGCTGAAGCTCCAATACTTTGGCCACCTGATGGGAAGAACTGACTCATTGGAAAAGACCCTGATACTGGGAAAGACTGAAGGCGGGAGGAGAAGGAGACGACAGAGGATGAGATGGTTGGATGGCATCGCTGATTCAATGGACATGAGTTTGAGCAAATTCCAGGGGTTGGTGATGGACAGGGAAGCCTGGCGTGCTGCTGTCCATGGGGTTGCAGAGTCGGACACGACTGAGCGACTGAACTGACTGAGGGGCTTCCCAGGTGGTTCAGTGGTAAAGAATCCACCTGCTAAGCAGAAGATGTAGGTGTGATCCCTGGGTTGGGAAGATACCTTAGAGAAGGAAATGGCAACCCACTCCGGTTTTCTTGCCTGGGAAATTCCATGAGCAGAAGAGCCTAGTGGGTTGCAGTCCATGGGCTTGCAGAGTCGGACACAATTTAGCAACTAAACCATCACCAACATCTTTATTTATGATTTATCTCTAGTCAACAGAGACTTAAGTTGAATCCATCCTCCACACCTTATTTGGCATCATCATTAAGAAATGCTGATTTGGGACTTCCCTGGCAGTCTAGTGGTCAAGACTTTGCCTTACAATGCAGGGTGTGCAGATTCAATTCCTGGTTGCGGAGCGAAGATCCCACATGCCTTGCGACAAAAAAATCAAAACATAAAACAGAAGCAGGGACTTCCCTGGTGGCCCAGTGGCTAAGACTCCACGATTCTAGTGCAGGGCGCCCGAGTCTGATCCCTGGTCATCAAACTAGATACCATATGCCACAACTAAGAGTTCACATGCTGCAGCTAAAGATCCTGCATGATACAAGGAAGATCAAAGATCCCGTGTGCAGCATTAAAAAAAAAAACAGATGAAATAGTGTAATAAATTTAATACAGACTTTAAAAATGGTCCACATCAAAAAATCTTTAAAAAAAAAGAAATGCTGACCTGATTTTGTCTACCTAAAACATATTGATGACTTTCAAAGCTCTTAAGATGAAGACCTGAAACCTCTCCATGGACCCTTGCAGCCTCATCCCAAAGCCACCCTCTGGTTCTCTACTCTAGTCACATGAGCCATTTCCAAGTTCTTTGAAAGTAGAGTGCCTGACTCTCTTCTGCCTCAGGGCATTTGCCCATGCTGTTTCAGCTCGCTGTATTGCTCTTCCCTTCTTGATTATCTCATTCAGTCTTAAGTTTTTAAATGCTGTTGATGTGTGGGGCATCTTCCAGGTATGAATCTCTAGTCCCAACCTCTACCTTGCAATAAAGACTTGTATGTATATAAACACACACACACACAGCAAAGAACTGTATATAAGCCTAAATCTTCAGTTGCATGTCTATTAGGACGCTCACATAATATGTCAAAGATAGCTTTGGATTCCCTCTCCCACCTTGCCCCCTCTCTTCTCCAAATCTTCGTCTCTGAAAAAGGATTTGCTCAGGCAGCAAATTCAAGTATCATTTGTGATTTCTTTCCATATCAGTCAAGGCTCTAGCATAAAACATGACATATTCAAATCAGGATAATTTAAGGAGGAGTTATTTATAAAGGGACCAGTTAGAAAGATGTGAATGAAAGAACTTCTAGGCATAGTGCTGGAACCCAGGACTTGAAGCAGAAGATCTGTTAGTCTTAGCCTGAGGTGAATGAAAAGAGAGAAAGGCTATTCAAACTCAGAAGGAGGAACTGTGTGGAACAGGCCACCTTGGATGACCACTGAGATCAGGGGACATAGCTATCCTAAGGAAACTGCAAGGAAAAGGTGAGAAATAAATACGCCCTTGTTTCATCTGATCCCTTGCTCCCTGTTGGGACAGTGCTTGGCCTGAGTAGGAACTAAAACAATGTTGTTGAATGAATGGATGGCAAGTCCTCTCCTGCTCCTTTTGCCTAGTTAAGTCCTACACTTTCTTCAGTCCTCAGCTCAAATGTCCCTTCCTCCAGGAAGCCTTCCCTGATTCCCCCAGAGTAGATCATTCACCTCAAATACTTCCTTGGTTTCCTTCACAGCCCCACCACGTTATAATTATGTATCTGTGTGATTATGTTGTTAGTATCTCAATTCATAGACCAAGCTGTAAGATCCGGAATGGCAGTGGTGCTATTTGTCTTACTCATAATCTGTCCCTTGCACTCAGCACAATGCCTTGCACACAGGTGCTCCCCACCCCCGCAGACACAAAATCTTTGTGAAATGAATAAATAATAAATGAGCTTTCTCTAGACTGGCCCTCTATCAGGTAGGTAATTTTCTATAAATATCTCTTAGGGTGACCAATGATGCTTTTGGAAAAAGCACTTCCAAATTTGACTGTGCTGTAAACTTCAATTTCCCACTGGCTCCTTTTTTATTATAGGTACACTTGGGTAGAGAATGAATTAGTAGAGCAACATTCTCAGTGCTGCCCTGATTTCACCCTCTCAGAACTCCTTATGGATTTTATTCTTTTGGGTTTAGAACAGAATAACAATGTGGATATATGTGCAGACATTTGTCTTCCAAGTAGCTTCATGAGCAATGAAAAATGAAGATTCTTTCTCCTTTTTTCTATTTCAAATCCCGACTCCATCTAAATCCACTAAAGACAACGATATCTATCATTGATAACCAGAGTTGCTGGATATGGTTGTTCAAGTTGTTCACTGCTCAAGGGTGAGAAGTGAGTGGGAGCTGATGTCCAGCCCATAAGCTGTTTATCACCTGAATGGACTTGCAAAGAGGGGCCCTTTTCTTAATTTGCCTCAAAGACTATATGAACTAGCAATTGCCCTGAAAATAACAGTTAAGAACAAAGCAAGCTTGTGGTTAAAAAAAAAAAAAAAGTTGGCAAAAAATACTGTTAAATGCATTGCCACCAGCTCATTGTGGACACTGCTGCTTAAAACTTTTCTCTGTGATTTTTTTCGGTTGTGCTGTGTTGCATGTGGTATCTTAGTTCCCTGACCAGGGATCCAACTCGTGCCCTTAGCATTGGGAGCAGAGTCTTAACCACTGGATCACCATGGTAGTTCTTCCCTGAGATTTTTTAAATTAGAGAAATAAGACCCATTTTTATAAGCAAATCCAAATCACAAAGTAGAGGAAAAAGTGAACCCCCCACCTCCCCTTAAACTCTATAAAACCAATTACTATTGTGTTAGTTTGTTCTACTTCCAGATGTATATACATAGATTTGACACTAATAATTTAAGTGAGGTAATACTAAGCATATTGTTCTTATTTTCTTTTACTATATCTGGTACACTTTTCTGTGTCAGCACATATACACCTGTCTCATCCTTTTCATGGCTGTATAGTATTCCATTGCTATATCATAATTTATTTAATGTCTCCAACTGACAGTTGGATTGTTTCTAATGTCTAGTTATTATAAATAATGCTGTTCATCTTTGACACAGTTGGCCTTCTGTATCTGCAAGTTATGCTTCTATAGATGCAAGCAACTTTGGATCAAAAATATTCAGAAAAAAATTCCAGAAACTTGCAAAAAGCAACACTTGAATTGGCTGCATGCCAGCAACAATTTCCATAGCATTTACATTGTATTTACAACTATTTCCATAGCATTTACATTGTATTAGGTATTACAAGTAATTTAGAGATGATTTAAAGTATATGGGAGAATGTGTGTAGGTAATATGCAAATATTATGCCATTTTATATAAGCTACTTGAGCATCTGTGGATTTTGGTATCCTCAGGGTTCCTGGAACTCATCCCCTGTGAAAACGGAGGGATGACTGTATTTAGATTTCAGAATATGCACAACTGTTTCCATAGATCTGCTTCCAGGAATGGGATTACTGGATCAAACGGTGCATGCATTTAAAATGTTAGATATTGCCAAGAACCTTCTCAAGAGCCGCTGTCTGTTTACTTATCCACCTGCAGGTAACCAAAAGCTTCCAGCTCTTTTGAAAAAACTTAGTTGTTATTTTTGGCTGCGCTGGGTCTTAGTTGTGGCACACGGGCTCTCCACTGTGGTGCACGGGCTTCTCTTTACTTGTGGTGTTCAGCCTCTGTTTTTCCCTCAGCACGTGGGACTTCAGTTCCCTCACCAAGGATGGAGGCCGAGTCCCCTTCATTGGAAGGCAGATTCCTAACCGCTGGACCACCAGGGAAGTCTGTTTCTGAGCTCTTGAATGGCACGTGGAATAAGAAGGTATTGTTTGGCGACTCTCTGGCAACTCCATGGACTATAGCCCACCAGGGTCTTCTGTCTATGGGATTTCCCAGGCGAGGATACTGGAGTGGGTTGCCATTTCCTTCTCCAATAAGAGGGTGTACTGGTTAGCTATTACACTGTAGCAAGCCACCCCAAAATTTAGTGGCTTAAAACAACAGCTGTTTTTTTAGTAAGTGATTTTGTGTTGACAATTTAAAATGGACTGGATGGGTGGTTCTTCTGGTCTGGGCTCTGCTCAGCTGATCTAGGCTGGGTTCTCATCTGTCTGTGGTCACATGGGTGGTAGGTAATTTGGGATGGACTTGGCTGGGATGAATTATATCTGCTTTATCTAGTGTCTAACTACCTTGTTCTCAGGAAGACATGTCCCAAGGAAGAACAGAAGAACGCAAAGTCTCTAGAGGCAAAGACTTGAAATTGGCATCCCATCACTTCAGTTACATTTTATTGGCCAAAACAAATCATAAGGCCAGCCTCAATTTAAGAGCTGGGGAGGCAGATCCAACCTCTTGATGGGAGGAGCTGCAAAGTCATGTGGCAAAGACATGGATATTGGGAGGGTATTAACTGAGATCATGAAGCAATTAATCAACTATAGGGGATATGTCCAAGTTTGACTGTTAAAAAAAGTTTTGGCATTAAGACACTGCTCTGATTTCTGAGCCACCAGCCATGAGTCATTTATTTTTATGATTAGTAGATTTAAAAGGAAGTGGGTGGCTGTGTCTGACTTGGAAAAGTAGACTTGGAAACAATCGGCTGGAGTCAATTCCTACTCTAAGTCTTTATACTGATTAGAATGTAGATTTTGCTACTGTAGTAAGGAGACCTGAAATGAGATAATAAATGTTTATTTCTTTCAAAGTCTGAGAATACAGTCTAGGACTGATGTGGTTGTTTCCCAGTCATAGAGTCCTCAGCAGGCACTTTCTGCTTTGTTGCTTTGCTATCCTCAAACTCATGGTTATCATTTCATATTCTAGAATGGCTGTTCCAGGTCCAGCCATTATGTCTACATTCCATCAAGTAGCAGAGAACAGGGGCATGCCTCTTCTCTTTGAAGGAACTGCTCAGAAGTTGCACGAATCCCTTCTGCTCATGTCTCATTGGCCAGGATTTATTCTCATGGCCACAGCTAGTTGCAAGGGTAGGATACTCTTTATTTTGGGTAACTGTGTGCCCAGTTAAAATTCAAGGAATTTAGGGAATTCCAAGGCAATCCAGTGGTTAGAACTCTGCCCTATTGTGATCTGGGTTCAACTGGATCCTGCAAGCCACGCAGTGCATCTCCCCCAACCCCATTCAAGGAATCTATTCCTGAAAGAAGAAGGGATGAATGGATATTAAGGGACATTGTTTGTGTTCTCTTTTGCACTTTCAACAGGCAGAGCAGAGCTTTATGAAGAACTATCAGTTGATGAACTAAAGAGCAGAACCGGAGCATGGGAGTTAGAGGCACTTTACAGCTCACAAATGATATAGTGGCAGAGAGTATAAGAGCAATCTTTGGAGGCTGATAGACATGAGTTTGAGCAAGCTCTGGGAGTTGGTGATGGGCAGGGAAGCCTGGCCTGCTGCAGTCCACGGGGTCACAAAGACTGAGCAACTGAACTGAACTAAACTCAGACTAGGCTTTGTCCTAGTCAAGGTTTTCCAAAAAAGTAGACCCGATATGAATCAATCTCTCTCTTTCTGTTTCTCTGTCTCTCTCTAGAGATTTTTTAATGTTAGTTTTTTAATATGAAAAATGAAAATATATTTAAGATTAAGTAAAACACGGCACAAGTGTCTGAGACTATTAGGAACTGATATGGGGGACCAACCAAATGAACTAAAGTAGTCTTACTCATGGTTATGTAACATTTTCTTTTTAAAATTTCACATGGCAGTAAGAAAAACCAAAGGTAGAGGGGGTAGGAGGTTAATGGGAGCTGCCCATTGGGAAGGATCGGGGAAAGAAATCACGCATTGAAAGACCCAGAATGGGGAATAGAGGGGTTGAGGGAGAGAAAACAAATCTCCGTCTTATTTTAACATCTTGTTAAAAGACTTTCAAAAAACAATCCAATCCAGAGATAGTACATAGCCTCATTCCAGGAATAAAGTGTGTTATAAGCATGAACGCTTGAACACATAGGATGGGAGGGATGAACAACAGGAGGAGAACTAAAGGGATGTCAGACCAGGTTAGAGATGAGAGACAGAGACTGAGGCAGAGACAGACAGACAAAGGGAGAGAGGGAGATTGGATGGGGTTCACCCACTGTGGGGGGTAACTTGCTTTACTCAAAAATCTACTGATTTAAGTGTTAACCACATTTAGGAACTTCCCTGGTCGTCCAGTGATTAAGACTCCATGCTTCCTCTACATGGGGTGTAGGTTCGATCCCTGGCTGGGGAATTAGAATCCCTTGTGCCCTGCGGTGTGGCTAAAATAAATAACATAAATTAAAAAATGTTAGTCACATCCAAAGAATACTTTCACAGCGAGGTCTAGTCTGGAGTTTGATGACACAGATGGGCACAACAGCCTAGCCAAATGCACACAGAGAATGAACCAGCCCAGGTTTTGAGACCAGCTCTGCCGTTGACTTAATGTGTGGTTCTCTGCACCTTGGCTCCTCCTATGCAAGCTCAAAGGGCTGTGGTGAGATGCAGTGAGATGCCACAGGAGCTCAGTGCTGGGCTCAGCCCACGGGTCGTGGCCGGTGCTATTGCTCCCCTTGACACCCTGAAGCAGGCTTACTGCAAACATCCGGGACTCACCCTCTGGCTTTCATCTGACCCTGGGCTGTGCACACCCATCCTCAGGGCAGGCTGGAAGTGCCAGAGAGGTAATATCCCTGGAGGCAGTTCTCAGGTGGATTAGCTCCAGGGTGACCAACCCTCTCCACATTCAGGACTGTCCCTGTTTTAGCACTGAAAGTCCTGCATCCTAAGAAACCTTTCTGTCCCAAACATCCTCACTTGGGTGCACATTCTCCACAGGCCCCCAGATTTCCTCAAGTAGACTTTGCAGCCGGCTAGCCAGAAGTGTGATGAAACCAACATCCCCCAGATCAGCCTGCAGCAATGATGGGGAGTTAGTGAGGAAATACCCAGCTGATGTACCCCTCAGTTGGGATTTCTTTGAGGTGTATCCTATCCCAGGTCCCAGATTTACCCAGCAGGAGTGCCCACAGCTCTTGACCTGCACCATTTTCTGGGTCCCTTCCCTGTTTCACTTTACCCCCTCTCCAGATAAAACTCTGCAGTCATGTCGGCTTCTGGAGGAAACAGTCTCAGACAATACATTTGAACAATTACTGTTATCCAGCACTTTCCTCTTCATTCTCTCCTTAGCTGCGGCTGCTGCTAAGTCACTTCAGTCGTGTCCGACTCTGTGTGACCCCATAGAGGGCAGCCCACCAGGCTCCACCGTCCCTGGGATTCTCCAGGCAAGAATACTGGAGTGGGGTGCCATTTCCTTCTCCAATGCATGAAAGAGAAAAGTGAAAGTGAAGTCGCTCAGTCTGTCCGACTGTTAGCGACCCCATGGACTGCAGCCCACCAGGCTCCTCCGTCCGTTGGATTTTCCAGGCAAGAGTACTGGGGTGGGGTGCCATTGCCTTCCCCGTCTCTCCTTAGAGCCTCCCAGTAATGTTGTAAGGGCCACAGCTTATTATTGTTAGATGTATTATCATTTTTGTATGGCAACTGAGAAAAAAAAAGCTCAGAGACAGAGAGGCAGGTTGATTGCCGATGACTGAAGCGTGAGGAAGAGGAGCAGCTGAGATGTCAGTCAGGGTCTCCCAGCATCCTGTGTCACTGCCCCCTCCTCTTGCTTCTTGCAGTTAGTGAGTTTTGTTCATGTGGGCCTTACTTGGCATACATAGGCATGTGCCATACAGGCATGTGACGCATATATGACATGGGAAGTCTCTCTTGTTGGATTTGCGACAGAACACCACTGAATGGCAGTGGTTTGGGCGCTGCCATCTAATGACTTTATTTCTACCCAACAGGATCCCTGATACAGCGGAGCGAGGGACTGTTTCAAATCTCTTTGAGCTATGCCAGCCCTCCTAGGCTACCTTCCTGGGAGCATCTGGAGGTAGAGAGTGTAGAGATTTGCTATCTCTGACCCCATCCAGGAATCCATCAAGATACCAGAATCGGAGTTTTCATCTCACATTCCTGGGGATCAGCTATCTGAGCTTTTATTTCAGATGCCCCTGCAAAAGAGATACAGAAGCAGCAGGAGAGCCCCGCATCTGATGGGCAAAAAAAGTGATAAGCAGGGGTTTATTTGAAACAAAAAAGCAAAAAAGACCCAATCGACATTCTTCCTCAGGGGCTTTCCTTCCTTGGTTTATTTTAAACATCACAAGTGAAAGTCAGAGCTGGCTTTTCAGTTTTGTCACAGCAGCCACAGACTAAAGACTTCTGAGCAGTAAGGTCCTACGGGGCAGCTTCCAAACCTGTAAAACAGTAGCAGTCTCTCTCTAGCTCCAAAGAGGTGGCGTTTGCAGAAGTGTCTTAGCTGAATCTCTCTTTCTTTCATCTCTGTCAAAGCTAAAACTACATAAAACAGGTTTCATGTGTCAAAAGTTTTATTATTCCTCACCAGAACTTGCTACTTCCCTGTTAAAGGAGGTAACTTTTTTTTTTTCCCCTCTCCTGATGATTTATCTCTGGAATTTTCTCAAGAGACACTAGGGTTTTTCTGAAAGGCTGAGGGCATTTTTTCATGTTTCTTTAAGGTTCACAACAGACCAAAATGTTAGAGCAAGTGTCATAGGTAGATCTGTCACCTCCAGAGTATGTTTGTGGTGACTATAAATTATTTTTAGGTCCCGAGAACCAGCATTTACATAAGAGTTAACTCCATGCCAGGACCTATGCCCACTTTATGTTCAAGACAACTATATAAAGTACAGGTACGATTCTCCCCTTATTACAGATGAAAAAACCGAGGTTCGAGAAGCTTAAGTGACCTGTTCAGAGTCCTTCAGCTGGTAAAGGCAGAACTAGGGTTCAAACCCAGGTTGGCTTAATTTGAAAACCCACTCATATTTGATTGGAAAGGTGTTTTTCTGTTTCTGTTTTCATTTTCTAGGTTTTTTTTTTTTTTTTAAATCCTTGACCTCTGGGAGGCCTTGATTATCAGCTCTGCCTATATCTGTAGGGTTGAACTCCTGGCTCAGGTATTCATTGCTTTCTGTGAAAAACTGCATTCCTATAAATCTTATATTTTCAGGGTTGTGTTAATCAGTATTGGTGGCTGTATCAGCCAGTGTCCTCTTAGGAGAACAGAAATGACTCTTGAGTGTTTAAGTAAGAGAGAGAGACCTCAGGAGTTGGTTAAACGGGTAGTGGTGAGGAAATCAGAGACCAGCAGTAGCTGGAGGACAGTGCTACCCCAGGATGGGAAGGAAGAGAAAGAAGGGGGTGTGAGGAGGGGGGTGTGAGTAGAGTCAAGGAGCTGAGGTCTTCCTGGTGGAAGCCGCAGTCAGGGAGGTGTGCCCAGCTGGAGCTGGACTCAAAGAGGGGATGCAGCTCCTTCCAGAAAAGCTGCTCGAGGCAAAGAGGGAAGGGGAGTCACCCCTGCTTTCGTTTCTCCTGCCCTTGGGTTTCTACAAGGGCTTCCCTTTGGCAGAGCCTCCCTGACGCCAGTGAGCGGTGCGCGTGCGCACGCTCAGTCGTGTCCGACTCTTTGCAGCTCTATGGACTGTAGCCTGCTAGGCTCCACTGTCCATAGGATTTCCCAGGCAAGAATACTGGAGCGGGTTGCCATTTCCTCCTCCAGGGGATCTTCCTAACCCAGGGATCAAAGCTACATCTCCTGGTTCCTTTCATAGAAGCATTTAAATACATTTTAAAAAAATCCAGTTTCTAAAGCTGCTGCCTTCCCTCTGACCAATTCTTCTCTTGTCTTTGAAATTCTGTCCTTCCTTGACTCTTAAAACTCCAAGACCTTAAAACTCCAACTTCTTTGCCAGTCTTTTTCTCATTTACTTCACCTGCTTCTAAATATCCGTGTTCCTCTAAGCACAGTTCCTCAGGACTCTTCTCACTTACTCATGGGCTCAATCTGGGATTCAACTGTCACCTATATGCTCTTCCCCCCCTTATATGCCTGAGCTCTACCCCATGTAACCAACTACCTATTAAATATCTCCACTTGAAAGTTCCAAGCGTTCCTCAAGTGAAAGGGCAGTAGTGTGTGACACAGGGCAGAGATGGGGAGGATGGGTCTGAGGGCAGAGGGGCCCAGGGCTGGCACTGAATGTTCATAAACCAAACTCATTTTCCTCTGACTCGCTTCATCCAGGTTGTGCGTTGTTTCTGGCTTTTCCTTAATACCCACCAACACTGTAGCACAAGGGCTCTCGGCTGCTGTCCACCCTTCAAAACTGCTTTGAAGCTCTCTCACCAAGCTGCTTCCTGGCTTCTCTCCTCAGCAGGGCTAAACTCACAAACTAAACCATAATTGTGGTGTGACTTTATTCGATTTCAAAACTGGATTCTGGGGCCCACAGTAACTCCAGATGCCAGTAAGAAAGACTGGGTCTTCTTTTCAAACGCTGCTGTGTTCCTTCCTGTGGACTGACAGAAGCTCCTGGGGGGAAACCTGCAGGTGTGGGAGGAAAAGGGCCCCTTTCTTGGGAGCAGTGTTGAGGGGCTCGAATGGCTTGGAGAAGGCCAGGCATGGCTTCTTCTTAGACCACACCGTCAAAGTATTAGTGATGGCTCAGATAAATGAACTTCTCTGTGTGAGAGTTGGGAGACGCATTCTGATGTTGTCGTGAGCTGTTCTCAGAGGCTGGGGTAGACAGAAAAGGGGCAGCTGGAAATAAGATGACAGTATTACGGAAAGCTATGGTTTTTCCAGTAGTCATGTACGGATGTGGGAGTTGGACCATAAAGAAGGCTGAGCGCCGAAGAATTGATGCGTTGGAATTGTGGTGCTGGAGAAGACTCTTGAGAGTCCCTTGGACTGCAAGGATATCCAACCAGTCAATCCTAAAGGAAATCAACCCTGCATATTCGTTGGGAGGACTGATGCTGAAGCTGAAGCTCCAGTACTTTGGCCACTTGACACAAAGAGCATACTCACTGGAAAAGACCCTGATGCTGGGAAAGATGGAGGGCAGGAGGAGAAGGGAATGACAGAAGATGAGATGGTTGGATGGCATCACTGACTCAGTGGACATGAATTTGAGCAAACCTGGGAGATAGTGAAGGTCAGGGAAGCCTGGCGTGCTGCGGTCCACTGGGTCACCAAGAATCAGACGCAACTTAGCGACTGAACAACAGCAACAATTAGGGAAGGAGTAGGCCTGGTTGCTCAGAGGTTAAAGCGTCTGCCTGGAATGCAGGAGACCTGGGTTCGATCCCTGGGTCGGGAAGATCACCTGGAGAAGGAAATGGCAACCTACTCCAGTACTCTTGCCTGGAGAATCCCATGGAGGGAGGAGCCTGGTGGGCTACAGTCCATGGGGTCGCAAAGAGTCGGACACGACTGAGTGCCTTCACTTCTTCATCAAGAGAAGGCATGGGTGGGGAGGTGGCAGGAACCTCTCTGCCCTGATGAAAGTGGAGTGCATTCCAGCCAGTCTGGGATTTGGGGATTCCTCCTGCGTATGCTGTGCTGCATCAGTCATGTCCTGACTGTAGCCCGCCAGGTTCCTCTGTCCATGGAATTCCCCAGGCAAGAATACTGGAGTGGGTTGCCATTTTCTTCTTCAGGAGACCTTCCTTATCCAGGGATTAAACTCCTGAGTCTCCTGCATTGCATGTGGATTCTTTGTGGGGTTCTTCAATTCAGTAATTACAGCTGGCTGCAGTGAGATCTGGTTTTCTGTGATAGAACTTCATAAAAAGGCAGTTCCACTCTGATGAAGAGCTCATGAAGTCAGGCAACTGGAAAAAGAAGAATCACACCCAGGAAAGTAACTGTGTGGTTTCTGGAGGCTGACCTATCAGAGCCTCCTTGCTGGATGAGCCTGGCTTACAAGAGAAGGGGGACAGGACCTGGGTCATGTCAAAAGAGAACAATGGAAACAAAAGCAACCAAGAACACAGGCTTCATCCTTACACAGGCTGGGGGCCTGCTGTTTTTCTCCCTGTGTGATCTTGCACAGGCTCTATACCCACTACAAGACTCAGTGTTCTCTCCTGTAAAATAGGAGCAGGAGTAGTCCCCACCTCAGGGAGTCCTGGCATCAATGGTATGTGATGCTCGCAAGGCACATATTACAGTGCCTGGCACACAGCAAATGAGCCATACAAGGCAACCATCATTGCTGTTGTTAATTAAAGAAACCCAAGGATGGGTTTTTCTCTCCAAGTGAAAAAGTCTATTCTTGTTTTTTTTTTTTTTTGCCTAAAATTCAGAAGCCAGAACCAGAAATTGGAAATACAAGTGCAGCTATGAAGGCAAGAGGAAAGGATATTTGAAATTTGATCTGCGTTCGATAGCTAAGATCTTTGCTCACTCAGCCTGTAATGCAGAGATAACAAAATAAATGCAGTCATCATCAACAACAACAAAAATCAATGCCATGGAGGATTTTCTATCAAGAAAAACACTTTTATGCCTTCTTGTTTGGATTCATCTCCGGTTCAAATCTATAAGGGTCTGGACATAGTTATTTTCACCTGTTTTGCAGAACAGGCTGCAAGAAGGGAAGAAACAAGATGAGGAATTTAACAGCTTTTCAAGAGAAAATAATTGGGTGCTGACTGTAAGTCAGGCATGTGTTCAGATGGAAGAGAAGTGATGGGACTCAGTATCGCTGTAACATCTTTGTGTCTCCATTTTGATAGCTGACGGTCTACTCGGAAGCAGACCAGAAAACACAGAATCTCTGATCTGTGTGATAGATTAGATAGGACCTTTCAGCCCAGGGGAAGCGGTTTCCATTGGGGAGCCCCATCTGGGGTTCCCATGAACTCTAACATTCTTCTGCTGTTGCTTTTTGCTTTTTCTATCTCTATTCTTAGACTACAGGTTACTTCATGTCATTTCTTTTCTTCTTTCAAGCATCAGAATGACAGTTTAACTTCCATCAAGGAGCCTGGCTCTCCTTTAGGCTGTAACACTCTTATCCTGGTGTGAAAGGGCCCATTGTCTCTTGGAAGATAGAGCTTCGTGGGGAAGCCATGAGGGGGTTAAGGCGAGAGGGTCCTTTAATGAGCCTGGCATCCCTTCGCTCATTAAATGGTTAATGAGGTCTTGCTGTGCCAGGTGCTTGGAATTCAAGGGCAGGGGCAAAGCAGACATGATCGTGCCTTTGTGAAGCTCCACAGTCCAATGAGGGCAGAGAGATGGAAAAAACGCATGCAGTAAACATATGCATAGTGCCGAGTGTGCCAAGAGTTGGGAGGGAAACGGAAAGGATGTTTGATAGAGACTGATGTTGGGTGGCTGGCTTTGGAGTGGGCCGTCAGGAAAGCCTGGGATGCCACATTTCAGTCAAGCTGTGCAGAACAGGGAAACCTGGTATGAGGACAGCAGTGGGAAGTATGTTCCACCTGGAGGCACAGCATGTGCAAAGCCCCGAGGTGGGAAACCCAGAATGGGAAAAAGTGCCTCTGGGGCTCAGTGACGTGAACTGGGGAGAGCTTTACAAGGTGAGGCTGGAGCGGTGGGCAGGGCCTCAAAGGCCGAGGTAGGAATTTTGGACTTATTTTTCTTTCGCCACACTGTGGCTTGTGGGATCTTAGATCACCAACCAAAGGTTGAACCCAGGCCCACGACAGTGGAAGTGCTGAGTCCTAACCACGGGACCGCAGGGGAATTTCCTGGACATAATTGTTATTAGAGAGTTTTAGGTGGTTGAATAATATGACTGGCTTTGATTCTCAAAATATCACTGTGGCCGTAGGGTGGGAATTTTCTTCCTGTAGTGTTTAGGTGATTGGAAAAAAGTGTTAGTCTGTTATTAACAGCAGTGGCAGCCCCAGTTCATTCGTTCACTCCTTGAACACTTACTGTGTCCTGACTACCCTTGGAAGTAGGTACATTATTTATCTCCCTTCCTTTCTTCCCTCTTTCCCTCCCCCCTTCATCCTTCCCTTCCTTCCTTCTAAATTTAATTGCTTTATTGAGGTATGATTGACATGCAAAAAGCTGTGGATATTTAATCTATACAACTTGATGTTAAAATTTTGATAGACATTCCAAACTGCTCTCTCAAAACATTGTTCTATTTTAAACTGCCACCAACAATATGAATGTCCATTTCTAATTACTCTCATCAGTTCTGCAAAAGATCAGTCTTGTGCTCATCTGATAAAAAAACTGATTTTGATTCTTATTTATTTGGTTATTAAGGAGGCCGAGCATCTGTTCCTGAGTTTGTCAGTTCTGTCTGTTGTGTTGCTCCTTTTTTCTTGCTGATTTTCACTTTACATTACAGATATTAACCTGTTTCCTATCATATACATTGCAGATATTTCCTCCTGATTTGTCACTTGTCTTCCATTTTTGTTTTCAGTGTCTAAGCTGTACAGAAAAAAAATAACGTGTTCAAGTCTGAAAATAGTTTTCTTTCTAATTTCTGGTCTTAGTACCCTCCTTCAGCACTCTTCTGATTGGCAAAAACACTCAGAAGAGCCCTCATTGGAACCCCATTTGTCTACTCTCACAAAGCCACATTGCTCAGACAAATGAGCGCAATGACAGTGCTTTGGAGGAGAAGGCAAGAAAGGACTTCTGGTTGGAAATAAAAGGGAAGAGATCTTCCTTATAAATGTAAAACTTATAAGAGGACCGTTTAGATGTCCTAGTGCAGACAAAGCTTCTAACCATGAGAAGGGCTATGAGAACCACCTGTTTTCACTGGAACGGAAGGATGCCCTTGCTGGGAGGGGAAGGATGGCAGGTTCCAATTGGCCTCAGGGCCAAGAGTCTGGGCTTGCATCTGAGGATCTAAGGGATTTATCAGGTAGCCCTAAGGCGCAGCTTTTTCATACTGTCCTCTCTTTTGGCAAGAATACTGGAGTGGGGGTTGACATTTCCTCCTCCAGTGGACCATGTTTTGTCAGAACTCTTCATTATGACCCCTCCGTCTTGGGTGGCCCTGCACAGCATGGCTCATAGCTTCATTGAGTTATGCAAGCCCCTTCACCATGACAAGGCTATGATCCATGAAGGGGAAACAATGACAATTTTTCTTGGGCTCAAAAATTATTGCAGACAGTGACTGCAGCCGTGAAAATAAAAGACACTTGCTCCTTGGAAGGAAAGTTATGACAAACCTAGAAAGCATATTAAAAAGCAGAGATATCACTTTACTGACAAAGATCTGTATGGTCAAAGCTATGGTTTTTCTAGTGGTCATGTATGGATGTGAGAGCTGGACAAGAAGTCTGAGTACTGAAGAATTGATACTTCCGAGCTGTGGTGCTGGAGAAGACTCTTGAGAGTCCCTTGAACTGCAAAGAGCTCAAACCTGCCAGTCCTAAAGAAAATTAACCCTGAATATCCATTGGAAAATCTGATGCTGAAGTTGAAGCTCTAATATTTCGGTCACCTGATTCAAAGAGATGGCTCATTGGAAAAGACTCTGTTGCTGGGAAAGATTAAAGGCAAAAGGAGAAGCGAGTGACACAAGATGAACTGGTTAGATAGCAACATCAGTTCAGTGGACTTGAGTTTGAGCAAACTGGGAGATAATGGAGAACAGAGAAGCTCCGCATGCTGCAGTCCATCGCGTCAAAGAGATTAGACACAGCTTAGCAACTGAATAACAGCAGCATGAGGCCCCACGCTTAAGTCAAGCCCGTCGACATGTGTTCAGGTTTTCACTCCATCTCTAACTAACTGTGTGCCCTTGTGCCCGTGAGCCTCTGGGAGCAGAAGTGGGAGTGAGAGTCTTACTTAGTCAGCCCCAGTCCCTGCTGCTCTTGTCCTGTTTTTCCACTGCTGGGAAAAAAGGAAGGTGGCATGTGGGAGTTCCCATCTCCTGCTTTTCTCAGGGGAAACGCTATGAGGCTACGCTATGAGGCTCACTGGCCCTTATAGGGATAGAACTTCTCCAGATAACCAGGTCCCCAATCAGTTCAGTTCAGTTCAGTCACTCAGTTGTGTCCAACTCTTTGGGACCCCATGGACTGCAGCACACCAGGCTTTCTTGTCCATCACCAACTCCTGGAACCTACTCAAACTCATGTCCGTCGAGTCGGTGATGCCATCCAACCATCTCATCCTCTATCGAGTCGGTTGATGTCTTCTAACCACCACGGGTGTACACGAACTCTTAGTCTTTACTGCCTGCAAATACTGGTGCAGTGAGGGTGTGATGGGGGACAATCTATGTTCAGTGGTCAGCCAGGAGCTCTGCTGTGACCTCACAGCCTGAGATGACCTACATTTTGGGTTTAAACTTGACTAGCGTCTTACATTCCTTGGTTTTCGTAATGGGGCCTGAGGCCTCTAAATTCGTAAATTTATAAATACTACTTGTCTCCTTTTCAAAGGCTGACAATTCACGTGAGTCTATAAACATCTGAGGAGGGTCCTCTGAGCTAATCCTCCAGGCTCAAAATTCTCTCAGGCATTTCTTGCAAAGCAGCAGATGACTTGGGGTTTATCAAAATTTCCGTTGCTATTTTTGGCTCCCTCAGTAGGAAATTACCTGAGTTCATGGTTTCTGCCATTCTGTCATCCAGTATGTCCATGCCTTATTCCTTCCTGCTCCCTTAACTCTTTGTGACTTTTTGCTCTTTGGGGAAAATAATCCTGAGGGTAGAGATGAGAGTCTGCTTGTGCTAAAAATGGGCAACCCTTCCCGAGAAGGCAGAAACAAGCCCAACAGTTGGAGAAGTGGAACATTATTTTCTGAGTCAGCTCACATTCAGCAAGGTTCTCGGTGATTTCACCATCTCTGCCCACTTGTCCTGGGCAGCTTGGACAGCACAACGCCTTCCCGTAAATGTGGCAGGATCGGGGGCCTGGTTTACCACAAACCTCCAGCAAGTGAGGTCACACGAACCACTCAACTGGATTGGGACTTTTTTTTTTTAACCTCTAAAGTCAACACTGGTACTCCAGTGGCACAAACAGAATGTTCCAAACTCTCTCCAGGGGCAGATCCATTTGGCCATGTCTTTCCGGCTCAAGATAATTCCCCCTCCTCTGGGAATGCCTTTCCCCCTCCCATCTCATCCACAGGAGGGCCTTCCAGAAATGAGGCCTGCTTTTTGTGACCCTGCCTTTCTGTCCTAGTGATTGGACAGGTGGACACCTGGTCTAAGCTGGATCCATTAGACTTCTCTTTTGTGGATTTAGCAGTGAGTTTCTGAGCCACTTTGTATGGGGACTGGAAATCTTTCTTCAAATCTTACTTTCCTCCTGGGGTCTCCTCCGACCCAAGTTTAAAACTGTACCTAGGGTGCCTTACCCCATGTGCCAGGTTCCCCCACCTCCCGACTCGGCTCCATTTTTCTTTCTCCATCTTCTCATCTAATGTGCTATAGTCTCTGCTCATTGATTATGCTTGCATCCCTCTATTGCACTAGAATGTAAACTCCACAAAGGCAGGACTCCACTTTGTTCACTGAGGCGCCCTGAGCACTTAGGCCAGTGCCTGGTATATCCTATACCCAGTTGACTTGATGCATGAAAACTGGGGGCCATATTTTGTCCTATGGTCTGGAGAAGCAGAAGAGTCAGGATGCGCAGAGAGGTGAGAGAAGCAGACCTCCAAAGTGGGGAGCAAGAGCTGTCTCTCGGTCCCAGTCCCTCCTGGAGTCCAGCCTTCCCTTTTGCCCATGGGTTTCATGGGATCAATGGCCTCCCTTCTCCCTTAAGCTGCAGTTGGTTCCCATGACTTGTGAGAAAAGATTTTCACTAATTATGTGAGCAGACAAAACCCCAGGCTTCCTAGCTCTTGCATTCTAGTGGAGGGAGACAGACAAGGAAAAGTGAGTGGAATATGTGGTGTGTCCGGAAGTGATCAGGGCCTAGGAGAATCAATCCAGGAAGGAGGGAGCAGAGATTTCTAGAAGGAATCATCTAAAATCCTGACTAGGGACCCCAACTTCAAATGCTCAGGGAAAGCCCCACTGAAAAGGTGATGTTTGAGTGGAAACCCAAAGCATGTGAGAGTGCAATCCAGATGGTACGTGGGGAAGCGCACTCCAGGCAGAGGGACCAGCAAGTGGGAGAAAGACCGAGGAGGCGGGTGTGGCGGGAGCCCAGAAAGGTGGGGAGGAAAGTAGGAGGACAGACAGGGGCAGATGGGTGGGGATGGAAGGGCCCCGTGGACATTGTAAGAACTTGGTCTTTAACCACAGTAAGGTAGAATGCAGCTTTGGAGCACTTTAACATTTTAAAAGGAGCCCACCAGCTGTTGTGGGGCTTCCCAGGGGGCGCTAGTGGGTCTCCTGCGACTCAGCATGCACTAGCTGTTGTAGGCAATCATTGTGGGCGTTGTGATGGTCAACAGAAAGCTGAAATCCCGGTGGGGAGCACCTGCCATAATCCAGGGGAGGAAGGTGAGGCTGAAGGAGCAGCAGAGGAGGAGGTGGTAAGTGGCCCAGTGCTGCGTCTAGAAGGCAGAGCTGCACCGCCAGCAGGTGAAGACCCTGGAACGGTAGGAGTCTACCCTAGGCTCCGTGAGAGTGGCTAGGCTCTTGATTCCCTGTACCCTGCCCAGTCCCCTGATTCACACTCTCCAGCCATGGCCTCTACTGGGTGAGGCTTAGCAGCCTCCACTAATCCGGGGAGGCTGCACCCCTTTCCCACCTTGAGGCTTCTCAAGGGCTGTTTGCTGAAAGGAAAGCTTTTTTACACTTGTGGCTGTGGTGTGGGGTAAACAGACCAGGCCTGGTCAATGTGGATCCAGTCCTGGGTTTGGCCGTGGCTCAGGCCTCAGTTTTCTCACTTGTGAAACACGTTTGATTTGCACAATCTCAGGCTATCATTTTGCAGGCCTGAGGATGCAGTGATTCTGTCATTAAACCCAGGTCAAAACCAAAGGCTTCATCTTAAGTCAAAAAATAAACAATACACCCCTTGGGGGGGGTTCCTGGAGTAATGTAAGGAGCTTAGCCCTGCCTCAGGCCCACAGCGACGAGTGGTGAAAGTGATCTGGGATGTATTATAGACTGGAAAGAAAACAGGTCACAAAACTGAACTCTTAAATTTCATTTCCATTGGAAACAAAGATGAATGAAACACACTATAGTGTCAGCAATGATTTTCTCTAGGAGGCAAAGTTATAGATTATTTTTCCCTGGAACTAGTCTATGTTTCCTGATTCTTTCAAGACCTTTTGATATAATTTAATCATGCATATGTATGTAAATGTATATGCTTTCAGAAGTGTGGTCTTCATACTTCTTTCCCTATTTTGATTGGTCCCCTCCTCCCCACCCTTCCACCTTTCCTGTCCCCGTGGTCACTGTCTTGGCACATGTCCTCACAGCCCAGAAAGCCATTTATTTCTCCAGTGAACACCAGTATTACCCCAGTGGTCACACAACATACAATCATCCATCCATTCCTTTGGGGAAAAACAAGACTCCAAGGCACAGCCTTGATGCTCCCACCCACCATGGGCATCATCTTGAAACTCTCACCTGTTTCTGATGAGCCAGGGAAAGGGGTGGGTAACAAAAAAAAAGGTTGAGAGAAAAGAGA
This sequence comes from Oreotragus oreotragus, assembly GCA_006410675.1. Classification (NCBI taxonomy): domain Eukaryota; kingdom Metazoa; phylum Chordata; class Mammalia; order Artiodactyla; family Bovidae; genus Oreotragus; species Oreotragus oreotragus. The sequence continues at coordinate 180,081 of SJYX01001982.1, forward strand.
CCAGGAGACTTGTTTCCTGAATGAGTGTCCTTAGGACTAATAGGACTGTTTGTAGGGTAATCAGTCAGCTTTGATAGCAGAATTGCTCTAGACTCTCCCACTATATTTTGCACTCAAGGCAACTTTCCACTGGGGAGACAAGTTGCCAGCATGTGGTTCTTGTAACAGGAGTGAGTGGGGAGGTCGCATGCATGGGACTGGACCAGCGGCATGGCAGGTCCTGAGCTAAACTGTTCTCTAATTTGATTCAGAAATTGCCGTTAAAAGCACCCTACTTGGCCATCCAGCCTAGAAAGTAAGGCTGTGGCACAGGAGCCAGCCCAGCCAGGAACAGGATGTGTGATGGGCCCCCGAGACAGAGCAGGATGTTGACGGGTCACTTCCTGCCGAGAAGAGTCACCTGGTGAGGCTCAGAGCACTGAGCTCCGGGTGTCCGTGGGCTTCCCTGAAACACATGGCTTTATAGATGCATATATTTACATGTATGTGTCTGTGTATATTTTTTCCTTCTTCATTTTCACACCTCTGACTTGGATGGTGGTGTGAAGAAAGGCTGTGTGAATCAGAATGTATGGACAGTGTATGTGAGAGATGCCTGGTTCCTGGAGAAGGAAAGGGTTCCAGAGAGGGTCGGGGCAGCTGGGGCAGACACACAGAAAATCATGGAATTCCACAGTCCAGACCCGGAGGAAGTAGAAACACAGATTATAGCCACGGTGGAGCCTGGAGGCTACTCACTGCTCCCCACTGGCTCAGCAGGTAAGGAAACCAATGCCCAGAAACATTAAAGAGGAGGGGTCTTGTTCTTTAGCAGTCCAGGGACAGCAGATCAGACCCAAGTTCATTCACCTGCCTAAGTCTTCAAGTGACAGATTTCAGGGCACATAGAGGTTCAGGTGGACACGACTGATCGACTAAGCACAGCACAGCACAGAGGTAGGAACATTTCATTCTTGTTTTGTCATAATAAAACAGATAGTTATTGATTCCTCCAAGGCAAACTCCAATTGGGAGGACTCTCTTTACCCTTTCTGAACTGAAAAGGTGCGTGTGTGTTCAGACATGTCTGACTCTTTGCAACCCCATGGACTATAGCCCACCAGGTTCCTCTATCCATGGTATTTTCCAGGCAAGAATATTGGAGTAGGTTGCCATTTCCTCCTCCAGGAGATCTTCCTACACCAGGGATCAAACCTGTGTCTCTTGCATCTCCTTCATTGACAGGTGGATCCTTTACCACTGAGACACCAGGGAAGCTGCTTCTTTTGCTTTGTGTGGGAATGGTTGGCAGTGTTTGCCCATAGGCTATTTGTGATAAATCGCCTGTGTATTTTATCCTTAAGGCCTTGGGGACGGACTTAGAACCTTGAGTGTTTCATTTTTGATGACTTTGCATTATTTTGGGAAACACTGAGGGAGTGGATTGGCCTTAAGTACAACCTCTCAAAATGGTTTGGAGGACTGGTTGGGGACGTCCAGGCCACAGAGCTGGGACCTGCAAGATTACGTATACAACTGTGAGTATTTTACAAGCCCACTGGGTCAATAGCTTCTGTGTTGAAATATATATAAATATGGAACCCATATGTGTATACGGAAATCATCTTAATTTGGGCTAAAATCAAGGAAAATTGGCCTAAATTAGGAACAGAACTAATTGAAAGGAAAAGTTGAAATAGAAAGAACTTAAAAAACAAAACAAAACCCCACTACTCTGTTCTCTATAGCTACCCTTTTGTTTTGGTTTGGCTTGTTCACACTGTAGCATATGCAGAAGTAGAAATACAGTGTTGTACACAAGAAATTTAATGTCATGTTATAAACCAATGTTATTACCTCAATAAAAAATAGAAAAACTTTGTAAGCATGGTATCTGCAAAGTGTAATAAAGCAAAGTACAACAAAACAAACAAGAATATCATATATATGTCCATACATTTTTTAGAAGGTGAAGTCGCATAGTCGTGTCCGACTATTTGTGGCCCCATGGACTGTATCAGGCTCCTCTGTCCATGGGATTTTCCGGGCAAGAATACTGGAGTGGGTTGCCATTTCCTTCTCCAGGGGATCTTCCTGACCCAGGGATTGAACCCAGGTCTCCTGCATTGCAGGCAGATGATTTACCCTCTAAGCCACCAGGGAAGTCTTGCAAGTCATATACTCAACTCCCAGTGCACCTAATATTCAGCAGGGCTTCACCATGATATCGGTATCAGCTATTTGAAGTACAGGTGTTCTGAAATGCTGAAAAGCCAGTGTTCTCAAATAGTGATAAAATACCCCTTCACTCTTGTTAATTAAAGGAGAAACTACCATTGCTACTGAGTGATTTTTATCTCTATAGATGGGCCTATGAAATAGAATATCACAAACTCCAGATCCTTCTCATGGTGTTGGAGAGGCTATGCACATGACCCCCTTGCTTCTCACGTGACATAGGAAACATATCTCTTTTTTTTTGTTTGTTTTAAAGGGAAAAACAATTTACAGATCCTCTTGGAACATAAATAATGGATGGAATCCACACTTCTGAGCTAACCTTGGGTCTTAGTTTTTACCTGGATGTAGAAACACATTGAAGACAGTATGCTCCCATAAGGAGTCAGACTGAAAAATGGAAAATCTGGAAAGCGTTTAATGCAAAAATAACACCTCAATTGTTGTATCAGCAAAGGAGAGTCACTGGATTGCTCCCGCGCAGCATGATCCTCCCTCCTCCACTTCTGATTTCCCCTGTGACCCACGACATCCACCGACCGACCAGGAGGAGAGCAGGCAGACCAGCGCTGCTCCGCCTTCCTTATCTCAGCTGAATGTTCCTGGGAGGCATCATCTCCCCAGCGCTGTCTGCATCATTGGCTTTGTCTGAAACCTGTGTGTTTTGTTTGAATATTGTTTTAAAAATAGTTGGCTCTAGAAGAGATACTGGCCTTTTTAGAAAACTGCTTCTGGCATGAACCAGACATTCTGTGACTTGAAGCTCTTCGAGAAAGCTGTGTGTATTGGAAAGCCGGCAGTAAAAGCGATGGTTGCTAAGGGAACAATTGAATTGCTGACACAGAGACACATGGTGGGACTGAAAACTCTTTTTTTCTTCTCCTGCCACACGGAAAAGAAAGCACATGAGTCAGAGGGAATGGTGGACGGTCCTTTCTGCTTGTTAAGAAAGCTAAAAGGCTAAAATTTCCTATTATCTTAAAGGGAGAGAGTCTAGTGGTGGTTCAGGCTGAGAAAAGCTGAGAGCAGCTGGAAAGCTGGGGCTAAGTCAGTGAAGGCAGAGGCTGAAACCGTGACTCAGAGCGAGCTGAAAAGAAAAAAGCCACCAACTAATGAGACTCACGTTAGGCTGTAGCTGATGACAGTGTGCAACGGAAGGAGCTTAATCATACGTAGATAGATTTCTTTGAACACCAGCTCCTAAATACTTTGAAATGTTTTTTGATTGATTCATTCACTCCTGTACCCTTCTATTGCCATTTCTGAGAGTCTGTTGTTTGTTTAAACACCTTTTTTTGAGGTATAAATTATATATCTTAAAACTCCACCATTGTGACTTTGTAGCTTAATGATTTTTTAGTAACTTTACAGAGTTCTGTAGTCATTCCTCCCATCCAGTTTTAGAATATTTCCATCTTGACATAAAGTTCCCTTTTGTCTCTTCAAAGTCAATCCTGCTCCCAGCCCCAGGCAACTACTGATCTGTTTTATATCTCTATAGATTTGTCTTTTCTAGAAATTTATCTAAATGGAATTATGTGATCTGTGGTCTTTTGTGTCTGACTTATTTTATGTGATGTTTTTGAGGTTCATCCATGTTGTGCCACATATAAGCAGCTCATTCTTTTTTAAAAATACCGAACAATGTTCCACTGTATAACTATATTACATTTTGTTTATCTGTTCATCAGTAGGTGGACATTTGGGTTGTTTCTAATTTAGGGCAATTATGAATAAACCTACCATGAACATTCATGCACAAGTCTTTGTGTGGACATATGTTTTCATTTGTCTTGGGCACATACCTAGGAGAAGAATTATTAGATCATATGGTAAATACATGTTTAACCTCTTAAGAAACTGCCACATTCTTTTCCAAGTGGCGTTATCATTTTATGCTCTGATCAGCAGTATGTCAGGTTTCCAGTTTCTCCACTTCCTTGGTCTCCATTTGGTACTGTCTTTTTGATTGCAGCCTTTCTAATGGGTGTGCTGCAGTATCTCACTGGGATTTTCCATTGCATTTCCCCAATGACTAATGGGGCTTCCCTGGTGACTCGGAGGTAAGGCATTTGCCCTGTAACACGGGAGACCTGAGTTCGATCCCTGGGTTGGAAAGGTCCCCTGGAGAAAGAATGGCAACCCACTCCAGCATTCTTGCCTGGGAAATCCCATGGACAGAGGAGCTTGGCAGGCTACAGTCCATGAGATCACATAGAGTCGGACATGACTTAGCAACTAAACCACCACCACCAATGACTAATGACCCTTAGTGTCTTTTCTTGTCCTAAGTGTTTGCCCATTAGGAAAAAACATTGAAATGATAGAATTTTGAGCAGGAAATATGAAAATGAAACAAAAAATCAATGAATTAAGGCACATGTTGGAATATGCTTCATCCCAGTTTATAGGACAGTGCTTCTTACTGCAAACTACTTGCATCAGAAGCACGCAGAATATTTGTTAAAAATGCACATGCCCCCTAGCCTGCAAAATTAATACTTGGGTAGGGTTTCCAGAGCCCACATTTTAAAAATTCCCCATTCCCAACACTGGGTGATTTTTACGCACACTGGAGTTTGAGAGCCCTTACCCCGAACCTAAGGCATCTTTGCTCAACTGGTGACCGTCACGGACTGCCGGTCCAGGGTTCAGTACTGTCTGAGGTCCCCAAGGAACAAGGTGCCCTGGAAGAGACCTTGGCCCCAAGCGTCATGCTGCTGCTGCTGCTAAGTCACGTCAGTCATGTCCGACTCTGTGCGACCCCATAGAGGGCAGCCCACCAGGCTCCCCCGTCCCTGGGATTCTAAATCTTGATTCCAGCTTGTGCTTCTTCCAGCCCAGCGTTTCTCATGATGTACTCTGTATATAAGTTAAACCGGGTGACAATACACAGACTTGATGTATTCTTTTTCCTATTTGGAACCAGTCTGTTATTCTGTGCCCAGTTCTAACTGTTGCTTCCTGACCTGCATACAGATTTCTCAGGAGGCAATTCCCATCTCTTTAAGAATTTTTCCACAGTTTATTGTGATCCACATAGTCAAAGGCTTCGGCATAGTCAATAAAACAGAAATAGATGTTTGTCTAGAACTCTCTTGCTTTTTGATGATCCAACGGATGTTGGCAATTTGATCTCTGGTTCCTCTGCCTTTTCTAAAACCAGCTTGAACATCTGGAAGTTCACAATTCATGTACTGTTGAAGCCTAGCTTGGAGAATTTTGAGCATTACTTTACTAGTGTATGAGATGAGTGCAATTGTGTGGTAGTTTGAGCATTCTTTGGCATTGCCTTTCTTTGGGATTTGAATGAAAACTGACCTTTTCCAGACAGAATGATCTCTGTTTGTTTCCAAGGTAAACCATTCAATATCACAATAATCCAAGTCTATGCCCCAACCAGTATTGCTGAAGAAGCTGAAGCTGAATGGTTCTATGAAGACCTACAAGACCTTTCATAACTAACACCCAAAAAAGATGTCCTTTGCATTATAGGGGACTGGAATGCAAAAGTAGGAAGTCAAGAAACACCTGAGGTAACAGGCAAATTTGGCCTTGGAATACGGAATGAAGCAGGGCAAAGACTAACAGAGTTTTGCCAAGAGAATGCACTGGTCATAGCAAACACCATCTTCCAAAAATACAAGAGAAGACTCTACACATGGACATCACCAGATGGTCAACACCATAATCAGATTGATTATATTCCTTGCAGCCAAAAATGGAGAAGCTCTATACAGTCAGCAAAAACAAGACCAGGAGCTGACTGTGGCTCAGATCATGAACTTCTTATTGCCAAATTCAGACTTAAATTGAAGAAAGGAAGGATAACCACTAGACCATTCAGATATTACCTAAATAAAATTCCTTATGATTATACAGTGGAAGTGAGAAATAGATTTAAGGGACTAGATCTGACAGAGTGCCTGATGGACTATGGACGGAGGTTCATGACATTGTACAGGAGACAGGGATCATGATCATCTCCATGGAAAAGAAAAAAAGAAAAATGGCTGTCTGGGAAGGCCTTACAAATAGCTGTGAAAAGAAGAGAAGCAAAAAGCAAAGGAGAAAATGAAAGATACAAGCATCAGAATGCAGAGTTCCAAAGAATAGCAAGAAGAGATAAGAAAGCCTTCCTCAGTGATCAATGGAAAGAAATAGAGGAAACCAACAGAATGAGAAAGACTAGAGATCTCTTCAAGAAAATTAGAGATACCAAGGGAACGTTTCATGCAAAGACAGACTCAATAAAGGACAAAAATGGTATGGACCTAACAGAAGCTGAAGATATTAAGAAGAGGTGGCAAGAATACACAAAACTGTACAAAAAAAGATCTTCATGACCCAGATAATCACGATGGTGTGATCACTCACCTAGAGCCAAATATCCTGGAACGTGAAGTCAAGTGGGCCTTAGAAAGCATCACTACGAACAAAGCTAATGATGGTGATGGAATTCCAGTTGAGCTATTTCAAATCCTGAAAGATGATGCTGTGAAAGTGCTGCACTCAATATGCCAGCAAACTTGGAAAACTAACTTGCTTAGGGACAAATTATAACTCAACTTCCATCTATAATGTGGAGGTAATGACACCAGCCTGGCAGTTTTGTGTTTAAGATTAAATGAGATCATGTATGTGAAAGAGAATAGTAAATTGCTCTATATATTTGCAAGGGGTTTGCTTCTGAGCATCTTATTACTCAGAAAAAACTTGAAAACAACTTGCTCCAAATCCACACATTTCCTCCTACTGCTTCAGCAAAATCTACTTGTGCACAGTTGATAAAAAGGCACTTATTGTTAATCTCTAACTTCTACCACCCTTTTTGACCCATTAGCTACCTTTATTGGTTTTTGTCTTAGTAATAACAATTTATTGAATTTGTTAAGTGTTTATAGTTTAGAAAAAATATATTGAATTATTTTAACAAATCTGCAGGTATAAAAGTNCCCCCCCCCCAGAGTCCCAGTTTCCAATGTGGGGTCCAGAGGAGGAGGGCACAGGGCAGTATTGCTGCTGGGGCAGGACTAAAGGGAAAAAAAGTCCAACCACACCTCTTCACCTTTCTCAGGGCTCCTCAAACCTCCCTGTGCCTAAGAATACAGATTCGGGGTGAGAATCCCCCAAACTTTGATTCTGTAGGTCAGGGTGGTTGGGGGCAGGAATCTGCATTTGTAACACTTGCTCCAGATAATGTTGGTGCAAGGAGACCACAACCCACTCTTAGGAGACACTTAGCATGTTAGGATCGAGAGGAATACTAAGAAAGCATCTGGCTCTTTAGAGGAGGCTGGGGAACAAAACGCATTTATCCTGTGGGTCGTGCATAAAACTAGGTCACTGCCTGGCCCAGAATATAGCCCTAGAATGGACTTGTCTCTGAAGAGGTTCTGACACTCCTGACTGGAGTGGAAAATCTCCATGAGTGATGGCTCAGCCCGAGGCAAAGAAACGTGGTTTGAACCCTCTGCTTCCTTTCAGCTGTATAAAGGTCCTGTGATGAGCTTCTGTCCCTGCACCCGACCCGCTCCGAGGGCATACTGTTTAAAATCTAAAGTCCCTGGCGTGGCGCTTGTGAAACCCAGGATGTTCGCACTGGGCATGTTTCAGTTTTATTCTTTGCTTTTCTTGGCAAAGCCCCTTCCAACAGCTTCAGATGAGAACAGTCAAGATGAAAGTGTTTCGGAAGCACTTACACAATAATCCTGTCACTCGTGGACTTAGAAAACCGATCCGCTTTTCCTGAGGATATGACAAGCCAGAGTGTGACCCATTAACTGTTGTCAAACCCTTTGCCAGAGCCTGGAGGGTCCTCCAACTCGAGCCAAACCCCTTTAAAACCACCCCTCAAAACCCTTGTCTCAGAAGTGGCCACTACTGCCTCCCCCCACAAACCTGCATGACAATCTCTTATTCACCGCTGCTTTTCAGAAGACAGTGCCAACCAGCATCCTGTAATGGATCTCACTTGTGAGTCAGTGAACACAATTTCAATCAGTTTCTGCAGATGAAATTGTTAATAACTTTGCACTTTCTCCCTACATGGAAACACACACATATACACACCCTCACCTCCCACCAACCTAGTGAACATTAGATAATGAAAACAAACAGAAAATTCCTACCAATATATTTTTGATACGTTCTACATCTTCACTGAAACTGTCATTGCAAGCTGGTACTTGCCTGCATACATCTAACCATTTTCTTTTCAAATTGCACAAGGAACCATCAGCAAATGATCATTTTTTACATACAGGAGAAAGTCAAAATAGATTCTCTTTTCAGGCTTTAATCAGAAGCTTGAAGTTGATCTGAGCTAAAAGCAGCTAGCACATTTTTCTGGATGAGTGTCTGTAGCAGCTGGCTTCCCCTGGAGTCATCAGCATTAAAAAGTTAGGATGGAAAAGGCAGGCAGAATGTCCAGAGATAGGGAAGATGTGTTCTGGGGTCAAGGTATTTGTTTAGAGCAACATCATCCTCCCATGAGAGTAGAACTTATGATCCACTCAGCACTGGCACCCCAGGTTACTATAAAACCCTCAGTCTTCAGAGCCAATTAAACTTGGTTCTGAACACATTTTGAGTTCATAATGTCCAGAGTCAAGCCCTCCACATACACATTACTATTATTTGCCTTTACCTCCTCTAAACCGGGCTTCCTTGATGGCTCAGCGGTAAAGAATCTGCCTGCAATGCAGGAGACGCAGGAGACGCAGTTTCGATCCCTGGGTTGAGAAGGTCCTCTGGAGGAAGGCGCAGCAACACACTCCAGTATTCTTGCCCAGAGGATCCCGTGGGCAGAGGAGCCTGGCAGGCTATGGTCCACAGGGTCCCAAAAAGTTGGACTGGACCGAAGCGACTTGGTAGGCATGCAAGCTGCCACCACACGTTGCCATTTCTTCCTCTAGCTTCTCTCTGAGCTGATGGTGGATGTATTATGAAGGCTCTAAGAAATAATAGGGTTTATTTTGATCTGACCTTTAAAATTTTTCCCCTGACCTTATTTGATCTGGACATGCCTCTGGGATAAATGTGCATTTACCTGTTGATCTGAAGGCTATTTTCACTCTTCAGTGAGAGAGACCTCTGAGTGTTTGTTCTTTCAAACAACCTGCAACTGGCTCATGGGAAATCACCAGCTCTCAAAAACTTGCTCATCATAAAGCTCCCAGAGGAAATCTTTGATCCTGAGAACAGCACACGTTTTCCAGCATCCTTGCTCCCACTTTGCCTAGAGTAGGTACTCCAGAAATACATGCTTTAAGAAGGTACAGAACTAGTCCAATTCTCTCAGTGAGAAGACAAAGAAACAGATTCAGACAAACAGAATCCTGCCCCACGGATGTTTGATGGCAAAGACGCGAACTGGGGAGTGGTCTTTCCAAATATCACTTTGTACGTGGAAACACCCTCTCAGATGGTAAAGAAACCACCGGCAGTGAGGGAGATCTAGGTTCAATCCCTGGGTTGGGAAGATCCCCTGGAGAAGGGAATGGCAACACACTCCAGTATTCTATTCTGGAGAATTCCATGGACAGAGGAGTCTGGTGGACTACAGTTCACGGGGTCGCAAAGAGTCGGACACGACAGAGTGTCTGACACTTTCACTTTCAAATGACTGAAAAAAGACCTTGAAACTCAAACTTTTATTCTCAAACTATAAAATTCTTCTGCTTCTCTATTTTTAAACGGATTTTTTTCCTTAATACAAAAATATAACACAGTCACTAAAAAAATTGGAAACATTCAAAGATCAAAAGAAGAGAAGCTGCATCAAATCCAGTCTTCACTTTTTTATGTCTTTTCTTGATAAAAAATACATTTTAGGGGCTTCCTTGGTGACTCAGTTGTATAGAATCTGTCTGCCAATTCCGGAAGCACGGGTTCAATACCTGATCCAGGAAGATCCCACATGACGTGTGCTGCAACTACTGAAACCCCAAGCCCTAGAGCCTGCACTCTGCAACACAAGAAAGCACCACACTACAGACTAGCCCCAACTCACCACAACTAGAGAAGAGACCACGCAGCAGAAGCCAAAAATAAATAAAATACATTGCAAAAGCATAACTGTAATAATCATGTGATTTTGTGTACTTTTGTTTTTTTAATCCCCTCCTCCAGTTATTATAGAATCTTTGTAAATGTACAGTGCTGTGTAATTTTTCAAATAATCGATACAACAAAAAAATCCTTAAGAATCAATTTTATATGGTTTCCAAGACTTCTTTATTATAAATATAATTGCCATGAATATCAATGGGGAAAAGAGGGATTTTCATTTTTAGGATTTTTTTCTTTTAGGGTGGGTTTCCAGTAGTAGAATTACTGGATCAGTATCAAGTTTATTTTTAAGGCTCAGGGTTGTATGTTGTTTTGTATATATAGTGCACATTGAAAATTGTTTTCCTATATATATATGTGTGTGTATATATATATATACATTTAAACTAAAACTAAACTTGAGACACTCAGTCATGTTGACTCTTTGTGACCCCATGGACTGCAGTTTGCCAGGTTCCACTCTCCATGGGATTCTCCAGGCAAGAATACTGGTGTGAGCTGCTGTTTCCTCCTCCAGGGATCTTTCCAACCCAGGGATCACACCCACCTTTCCTGCATTGCAGGTGGATTCTTTACCATCTGAGCTACCAGGGAAGCCATATATGAATTTGCATATAGCCCTATAGTGTGTGTGTGTAGATATATATATATATATATTNTTTTTTTTTGTCTGAACCATTTGAGTGCAAGTTGTAGCATGATGCCCCTTCACTCCTACATCATTCCATGTGCATCTTACTATGAAAAGTTTCGCTTTTGATGCTGAAAAAGGAAAAAGCAGATAAGCAAAAAGAAGGAAATTAAAATCCATCTGGATTCTTGCTATCCAGAAATAAACATTTCACCATATATCTTTCCAGTTCTTTTCTATGCATATATTCAAATTTCTTACCCAAATGTGATGTTAAATACACCATGTTAAGCCCGGCTGTGGGAGGCTACATAGCACAGAGGGCGAGCTCTGGTTATGGAGTCAGCCTGGGTTCAGACCCTCTGTGTACTACTCTCTTCGTCTGTATTCATTTCCTGTGGCTGCCATAACAATTTACCACAAACTGGGTGGCTTAAAACAACAGACATGTATTCTCTCATAGTTCAGGAGGCGAGAAGTCTGAAATCAAAGTGTCAGCAGGGCCGGTTGTTCCTGGAGCTCTCAGAGAGAATCTGCTCCATGTGTCTCTCTCTCCAAGCTCCAGGAGGCTGCCAGCAACCCTTGGCGTTCCTCGCCTTGTAGACACATCACTTCAGTCTCTGCCTCCATCCTCACGTAGACTTCTGTCTGTGTCTCTGTGGGGCTCAAATCACTCTCTCTCTTCTCACGTTAAGGCTGCCAGTCAGAGATGGGCCCGGGGAGATTTTGTTTTTAGCAATTACCTGTGCAAAGACCCTATTTCTAAATAAGGTCACGTTCTCAGGTTCCAGGTGGCCATGAATCTGGTGGGGTGGTAGGGGGTTACTATTTGTCTCACTNGATTTCTTCTGCTGGAAATGGAAAAATTAGAATTCATTACAGACAATATAATCCTTGTGTGCTATTACTAAGCAAGGAATTGCAAGAACCTGGTTCCCTCCTCCTTTACAAGGCAGATTGAAAGACCACAAGAACGTATGTGGGTTAAGTGCATAGAGTTCAAATATGACAGCAGTCGCCACCAAATTCATGAAAACCTTAGTCGTTTTTGACAAGGATAACTCTGTTTTAATGTCAGTTCCCAAAAGAAGGCTTTAACTTAGTCATCAGGTCAACTGAAGACTTCTCAGTGGTTGGCTTGCATCCTTCCTCTCAGGATTGTGAGTCTAGTGGCCTAGGATGGATGCAAGTGTCTTTATCAATGATACTCACCTATTAAGGCTGACTTACCAAAAGGGCTTAAATACCACCCATGAACTCAGGGTTCATTACATCACTAGGTCATGCTCTAATGCATAATTTATAAACACCATTGCTTTTACCCCCAAAATAAGAACAAAAATCCAAAAGGCCATGGCCAGGTTTTGGGAGGATATTTCCCTTGAGAAGGAAGATGTAAGACTCAAAGGGACACATTCTTTGTACACTATGAGGATGTCATAAAGCAGAAAATGTTAATAAAACCAGATGAAAAGAGGTCAGCATGGAGGTGGGGCTGATGGTCTGTAATCTTACCAAGAAGCTGTTTTTTCTTTCCATAAAGGAAAGGCTAGAAAGGGACTCTTCCCACTTGAACTTCTAACTAGTTTTAAATATATTAGGGAAAAATATCTATATATACACCAAACCTCCCACTCAGACACCCTCCCATTGGCTGGTGATTCTCTCTGTATGATCCATGGGAGGCACCCTGGGCTGTCAATACTCTCCGTGGTTTTGGGGACATTCAGAATATGCAAGTGTGACAGCAGGATGGGTCTTTGTGGGATCCTTTCCCTCCAAATGAGACGTAGAGGCACGGTGAAGTGGAATGGCTTTGTAAGAAACCAGAAATACCGACATTTATGGAATCACCAGGCACAAATTACTTGGCACTGCAAATTGGAACAATTAGCTAACCTTTGTGAGAAAGGAATGTTGAACGTGAAACAACTTGAGAATGGAATAAAAATGGACCATTATTCTTTGACTCAATTAAGGGCACACAATATATTCAATATGCATTTGCCAAACCATATACTTATCTATGCTGTTTGAGGCCGAAGGTGGGGCTACCTCTAAGCAAGACTCATTCACATCAGCCCTGCCACTCACCCACCTTGGAATGGCAGGAAATAATGGCTCCTGTAAACGGATGAGAACTAGCCCAGTTACACAAGATATTGAACAAAAATGATGCCAATAACACTGTTATTTTTCATAATAGGCACAGATTTTTCTAGAGAAAGGGACCATCTGAAATAATGCCATTTAGTAATTTGACTCTTTTCCCTTCCAGATAAGTCCAAATTATGGACATACCCTTCCCTGTATTCGTCCAGATGGTAAACTAGATGTGTTGGTTGGAAGTGAGCTTTAAAATTGGCACATTAGGATTTCTGTTCTACTAAAATAAAAATATCAAGTGGCCCATCAATAATGGTTTAATTTCAATAAACTAGAAATCCTTTTCTAGTTTGTCTATTCATATTATTTTAAAAATATAATGTGGGGATTTCCCTGGTGGTTTAGTAGCTAAAACTCCGTGCTCCCAATGCAGGGGGGCAGGGTTTGATCCCCGGTCAAGGGACTAGATCCCACATGCCGCAATTAAGACCTGGCACAGCCAAATGTATAAATAAAAGTAAATACTTTAAGACATGTAACCTGGATAGTTATTATTGATGACCACCCACTGGGGAACGGGGGTTTCCCAGGTGGCTCTCGTGGTAAAGACCCCGCCTGGTGATGCAGGAGACATAAGACATGTGGGTTTGATCCCAGGGTCGGGAAGATCCCCTGGGAGAAGGAAACGGCAACCCACTCCAGTACTCCTGCCTGGAGAATCCCATGGACAGAGGAGCCTAGTGGGCTACAGTCCATGGAGTCACAAAGAGTTGGATGTGACTGAAGCCACGAAACACACACTGCTACTCTGGGGAACTAGTAAGCAGTGACTCAAAGCTGCCATCAGAAGGGACTGTGAGGAGACTGAGGCACATAGCTCCCCAGCAGGTTGGGCAAAGTCTCATCTTCTGACCCCTTGTCCAGGCCTGGCTTGAAATCACTATTTCTCAGCCATGTGCCAAAAACGACGTTGGAGAGCTGGGGTGGGCTGCACGGCTGTGCTAGCCCCACAGCAATAATTCAACAGGAACTTCTTTTTACAACTCTCTATCACCTGATACTCTGTCTCTATCTCTGCCTTTTTTTTTTTCCTTTGTAGAGTCATCTTTGCTGTAGTGCACATACTTGCTTTTAATCCACAAATAAACTTTTCTGATTCTTAGAGTACGCTAGTTGGCCGTGTCCTGGCATTTATGTTTATAAAGTTATTTCTGTTTCAAGTTTGAATGTCTTCCATGTTAGGACTCTTTTTTGGGGGTAGGGGCAATTTTTAAATTTTGAAATAATTTCAGAATTTCTGAAAAGCTGTAAGAGCAATACAAAGAATTCCTATCTACCCTTTATCCAAATTCTCAATGATTAACATTTTCCCACATTTGCTTAATCACTTTCTCTCTGTGTAGATACATATTTATTAGTTTTTTTTTGTCTGAACCATTTGAGTGCAAGTTGTAGCATGATGCCCCTTCACTCCTACATCATTCCATGTGCATCTTACTATGAAAAGTTTCGCTTTTGATGCTGAAAAAGGAAAAAGCAGATAAGCAAAAAGAAGGAAATTAAAATCCATCTGGATTCTTGCTATCCAGAAATAAACATTTCACCATATATCTTTCCAGTTCTTTTCTATGCATATATTCAAATTTCTTACCCAAATGTGATGTTAAATACACCATGTTAAGCCCGGCTGTGGGAGGCTACATAGCACAGAGGGCGAGCTCTGGTTATGGAGTCAGCCTGGGTTCAGACCCTCTGTGTACTACTCTCTTCGTCTGTATTCATTTCCTGTGGCTGCCATAACAATTTACCACAAACTGGGTGGCTTAAAACAACAGACATGTATTCTCTCATAGTTCAGGAGGCGAGAAGTCTGAAATCAAAGTGTCAGCAGGGCCGGTTGTTCCTGGAGCTCTCAGAGAGAATCTGCTCCATGTGTCTCTCTCTCCAAGCTCCAGGAGGCTGCCAGCAACCCTTGGCGTTCCTCGCCTTGTAGACACATCACTTCAGTCTCTGCCTCCATCCTCACGTAGACTTCTGTCTGTGTCTCTGTGGGGCTCAAATCACTCTCTCTCTTCTCACGTTAAGGCTGCCAGTCAGAGATGGGCCCGGGGAGATTTTGTTTTTAGCAATTACCTGTGCAAAGACCCTATTTCTAAATAAGGTCACGTTCTCAGGTTCCAGGTGGCCATGAATCTGGTGGGGTGGTAGGGGGTTACTATTTGTCTCACTCTATTAGTATTGTGCTCATAGATAAGGAATTTTACCTCTTTGAGTGTAAGTTCTTGGGGTTTTTTAAGGACTAAGTCTGACAACACCCATAAAGCTAATTCATAACATCCAGGACACAGTAACCATCCAACAAGTGCTAGTTACTGATGATGACACAAAATATGATTATACCATCATGTTTATCAATAACTTATTAGCCATTTAGATTTTTTCCGTTTTTTGTTATCATAGGTGAACTCCTAATAAATATCCCTGTATCTTTAGTTTTGAAAATGTTTTACATATTCATGATTATTTCCTTAGCATAAATGAGGCGTGGTTCCCCAAATTCTAAGGCTTTTGAAGTCCCAGTTCCACTCTTGGACCTCACGGGGTTACAACTGATTTCCATCGTCTGTTTCGGGAAATCACAGTCTGAATTCTTTGGCACAGCAGTCTGGAGACCTGTCTCAGTTTTCCCCAAAGTACCATTCCTGGAAATACACACTGAAGATCTGACAATGTGTTTTCTCATGCCTGTTTTCTCACGATTCTTCTCCGGATGGGAACGCAGTGGGGCCTAGGAGGAGATGCACTGTGGGGTTGTTGTCCCGGGGGGCCACCGGTGGGTGGGGAAGGAGCAGTACCCATCTGGAGCCCAGCCACTGGATTCTGCAAAGCAGTTTTGAACACTCAGGTAGACGGTGAACCACAACAACCGTGACAGGAAAACAGCCCACCACAAATAAAAGCCTAGAGCTCCAGCTGACACTTGGGTGCTCACGTCTGCATAAGAAATTGCTCAGCAGTTCAAACGTCCTGGCTCAAAGCCCTCACCGCACGTTGAGGAGCCAAGGGGCCATCTTTCCGGGGCAACCCTCAGGCCCCAGGTGATCCCAGCCCCCGCCGTCTGCCTCCTCCTGGGCACAGAGGTGAGGCCAGAGGAACAGGAAAGGGAAAAAGCCGTGTGCACGGCCCCTGCTGCAGCCAGAGTACTTTGGTTTCCAATTTGAATTACGCTCTTTACAATGGCAGAACGCAGAGGGGGCTCTCACAGATGCACCCAAGAACCAGGTGAGAAATAGCATGACGGAAGGCCATCCACTAAGGCCCTGGCTTTTGACAGTTTCCCCCTGGAGCGAACACACAAACATTTAGTCAGCTTCTTTTGACCACAATTAGAAAATATTACCAGGGCAGGTGACCACAAATGATACTTAAAAACAGCTTGATGGTTTTGCAGGGGGAGCTAAGTCAGAGAAATGCTCCCCCATCACACATACAAGCCCAGCCTCACCCTCCCTCCCCCGCGAAACTATTTTTCTTTTGATTGACATTCTTTTTTAAAATGTTTGAAATAGTTCTCAAAAGTCAGGAATTTGAGGGTGAGTGGGGTCCATCTGAAAAAAAAATCTATATTTAGCTTTGCAACAGGCTTGTGAAAACTTGTTTTTATTTTGATTGTTGTGGGTTTGCACCCCTCGAGTTTCATTTTGACTTTTCGGGTTAAATGAGTTTCAAAGTGAAACTCATCCAATTGTCACATTTTCCCCCTCGTTTTAATGTGAAAACTGGAGGCTCTCTTATTCCAGAGGTCCTGACTACTGGTGTTTCTCCGGAGTTCCTCTCCTCTCCCTGTAGCAAGCTGTCAACCCCAGCCCTCCGTGTGTTTAAAGCCTCTTTTAGAGCTGAGACTGGGGGAACGCCCTTGGTTGAGGTGTCAGAAGAGCTGAGTTCATATTCTTGCTCATGGGCGGTGAAGCAACTTGGTCAGATCTGTGCTTGTTCCTCCTTGGAGAAATGAGAGGCAAAGATCTCCTCCCTGTTTCTTAGGGTGCTGTGATGAAAAATCTAAGTTGAACCTGTCAATTAAGGAACAATATTTGACCTAAAGTAAAAGTTGTTTTCTAGGGAAGGATTTATCATCAAAATGCTTCTTTCTTTTATGTATATATAAGCATTTGGAGATTCAGAAACTGATGTTGGAAGCTGTACAGTGAATTTCTGCTATCCCAGAAAGGTACAGCCTCAAAAAGATCCTCTGACTGGTAAACAGAAGAACGAATTATTAAGCCCACCTGTGAAGAGAGCATCATTCTATACTGTCTCTATTATGATGATGTACTGGGGCTACTTTTTTAATGTCTGTTATACTTTATGTTGTGGTTCTTTAGTCATTGGGTCTGACTCTTTTGCGACCCCATGGACTGTAGCCCACCATGCTCCTCTGTCCATGGGATAGCCATTTTCTTCTCCAGGGGATCTTCCTGGCCCAGGGATCGAACCCACATCTCCTGCATTGGCAGGCAGATTCTTTACCGCTGAACCACCAGGGAAGCCTGTTATACTTTATACAAAATAGCTAATAAGTTATAACTATATTCAGTTTATATTCATATTCTATTGCTGCTGTAACACATTACCATAAACGGAGTGGCTTTCAATACAAATACAAACTTCTTACCTTCCAGATCTGAAGATCAGAAGCCTGAAAGCAGTTTTCCAGAGCTAAAATCAAGGTGTTGTTACCAAGTCCAGGCCCACTCTGCTCACTGTACAATGGGTCAATGAATCTGAGAGGTGAGGGGTGAGGCAAAGAGACTTTAACTGGGGAGCCTGCTGACCAAGAAGATGGTAGGTAAGCACCTCAAAATAACCATCTTACTGGGGCCTGGTTGCCAGGTTCTTTTATAGATCAGAGATGGGGGAAGGTGAGGAAACAAAGTAAAAAGACTATTAATCTAGAAAACATCTCCTAAAATGGCAAGCCTTAGGTGGGGGATGTGTCAGTTTCTCCCTTCCTGCTATCTGCAGGTGGACAGGGTCCTGAACAAAGGCATGTTTAACAGTCAGACAGAGGGGCAAGATTCTCTGAGGCAGGCTATTCTGTGTGCTTATAATAACAAAAACAACGAAAAGCAAGTCAAAGAAACAGTTCCAATATGGAGTCAGAACTGGCGTCTTCCCTGCTGTCAGCAGGGCTGTCGTCTTTCTTGAGGATCCAGGGGAGAATCTGTTTCCTGCCTTTTCCAGCTTCTCAAGGCCGCTTATATTCCTTGGCTTGTGGGCCTGCATCACTGTGACCTCTTGTAAGAACCTCGGTGAGTCCATTGGGCCCACCTGGATAATGCAAGATCCTCTCTCCATCTCAGGATCCTTGACTTCGTCATGTCTGAAAATCCCTTTTTCCATGTTATGTCCACAACAACATATTCAAGGTTCCAGGGATTAGCATGCTGGCACTTTGGTGAGCCATTATTCAGCCTGCCACAAGATATAAAAGCAGGGACCCAACTTCCCAGCCCACTGTTGATCCAGTACTTAGAATACACACACGTCATAGCAGATAACTGATTACTATGTATAAAGTGAATGCAAGAAATTATGACTGCTTTTGGCAGCTCCACTCATCTGACACTTACTGAGCACCTACTATGAGCCAGAACTAAGGGGTGCAGAGCTGTCCTGGAGCACACAGACAGCCGAGGAGAAGACTCAAAGGAGCACAAGTGAGCCCTGGGTGTCCAGAGCCCAGGGAGGAAGGGCACCCACTTGCACCCTTGCACTTTCTTCCTGTAATTATTGGCTGCTGCTATCTTATCTAAGAATTCTTTGAACACATCCTCTTGGCAAGTGTGATTAATTGCATTCAGATTTATTTCTTTATTTCTAGTTTTACCCCCCTGGGTATTCTTCTGATGTGTTAAGGAGATTCCCCTGAGATTTATTAAAAGAATCAATGATTAAGGCTCTGCAGAACCTCCCTCTCCCCCTCCCCACAGAGCGCCCCACTCAGAGAAAGCACAGGTGACCTAAAGAAGGTTGCAACACAGCTCAGATGCAGAGAAGAAGTGGATTTCCCAAGCTAGCCTGGGAACCTAAGCACTGT
>SJYX01001983.1:25155-90047 GCA_006410675.1 Oreotragus oreotragus
AAACAAAGTGTTGGTCGCTCAGTCGTCTCTGACTCTGTGCGACCCCATGGACTGGGGCCCGCCAGGCTCCTCGCTCCGTGGGATTCTCCAGGCAAGAATATCCGGGTGAGCAGCCAATTCCTTCTCCGAGGGCATCTTCCCCATCCAGGGATCTAATCCAGGTCTCCTACACTGGCGGCGCGTTCTCTACGCTCTGAACCACCAGCTGGGAAGATGTACACTCAACCTGCAGAGGACACACTCTGCTCTCCCGTGGAAACTCGGGGTGCACGTGCAAACGAGGGTGCTACCGCATTCCGGGGTGTACACCGGTGCACAGCGTGATGAGAACCAGAGAACGGGGATTGAGAGAATCCGACTCAGACCGTCGTTTACTGGGAACCCTGCAAACGGAACCCGGGCCCTAACGTGGGGGTGGACTCCCCGCAGACCCAGGCCCGCTCCCCTCATCCCCTGACACACACACAGGCTACCTCTGGCCTGAGGGTCCCACCCCTGACATCACAGGACCCCAGGGACGCCTGTCCCTTCACCCTTCCCTGGCGCTGGACAGAGCTGTCTGGGGAAATGCCCTTGCGGGTCAGGAGCCTCTTCACCCACCCACCCTCCTCCTGCCTCTCTAACGGACTTCGGGTTTGGGGCTCGTTTTTTTCCAGCCGTGTCTGTCTTACAGAAACAGAGGGCAGAAAGTCCAGAGCCGCCTGCAGGGCCCAGGTTCCCCTGTGAGGAACACCCTTGAGCCGGCACCGCGCCTGTTAGAGACAGGAGCCCACCGCACTGTGGCGAGGAGCCCCGGCGGATAAGCTGCCCTGAAGAAGCGCAGGCTCCCCAGGATGCGTCTGGTCCCGCGCACCCTGAGGGGTGTTCGGACAAAGGCACAGCGCCGTGTGCCCACCACTGCGGCATCACTCTGCAGCGTCACTTGCTGCCCTGGGGACTGTACAGTTTTGAAGTTTTTTAGAACATTATTTTTTATGTGGCCCACGTTTTAAAGTTGTTAATGAATTTGTTACCACATTCCTTCTGCTTCACATTTTCGGTTTTTGGCCCCGGGGCATGGGGGCTCTTAGCTCGCAGCGATGGAATCCGTACTCGCTGCCTTGGAGGCAAAGGTGTCAGCACGGGACAGCCAGGGAGGTTCCTCCCCCAGCCCCTGCCCTGGAGTCCCTGGGCTCCGCCGATTCACGCCCCCTCCCCAGCACCGTCCACCCTCCCTGTCTCCGTGCTCCGCTCATCCCGCGTGTCGCCAGTGGGAATCACACGGATGCAGCCTCTTCCGGCTGCAGGGTCACCTGCCCCAAACTCCTGCTCAGGAGCCCCCCTGTCGTGTGCCTGCCCTATGCCTCTGCCCCTCTCTCGGCCCTGCTCACAAAACATCCTCAGGGACTTGGGGCTCGGCGGCTGACCCCCACATCCCCCAGTTCTGCAGACAAGGGGACGGTCTGGGGCAGAGTGAATACCACTCGGTGACCACGCTGCCATCACATGCGGTGTGAGGCCAAGGTACCCGAGGCCTGCCGTGTCAGACCCGCTCACAACACGCGGGAAGGCCCCCAGCGGCACGCCGGGAGCAGGGGCGTGCTCGGGACAGACTTCTCATTTCAGGGTGTCCGCAGGGGCACCAGGGGCTCGGAGACTGCCCAATGCAGGCGCGGTCCCGCCAGTCTGCCCAATCCGCGTCACCTGCCGATCACTCTCCCCCGGCCCCGCCGCGGCAAGTGCGCGCCTGCGGCAGCCAGCCACAAAGTGGCCAGTCCCTCCGGTGCACTGGTCCTCCCAGGAGAGGCAGAGCGTGCTCCCACCCCCAGAACCGGCCCGGGGGCCCTGACTGACAGGCCAGGTGGCCACACCCTCTCACTGTCAGGGAGGCCGGGAGGTGAGGGGGACTGACTTCTCTGGGGGTCCAGTGATTACAACTCCCCCTTCCAATGCAGGGGGTGAGGGTTCAATTCCTGGTCAGGGACCTAAGACCCCACATGCCCTGGGGGCCAAAAAGCAAAACATAAAACAGAAGGAGTATTATGACAAACTCCTTAAAAACTTGAAAAGGTGGTAAAAGGTGGTCCACATCAAGAAAAAAGAAAAAGCTTAAACATACAGTGTTGGGAACATGGTCAGTTATTACGGTAATGTCTTTGTACAGAAAGAAATCACAGACTTGTTGAAAGGTACAGAAATATCAAATCATTACGGTAATGTCTTTGTACAGCGAGAAATCACAGACTTGCAGAAACGTACAGAAACATCAAATCACTGTGTTCTGTGCTGGGCTTCCCAGATAGTTCATTGGCAAAAAATCCACCTGCCAATGTAGGAAACTCAGGTTCGATCCCTGGGTGGGGAACACCCCCTGGAGAAGGAAACGGCACCCCACTCCAGTACTCTTGCCTGGAGAATGCCATGGACAGGGGAGCCTGGCAGGCTACAGTCCGCGGGTCGCAGAGAGTTGCACAGACTGAGTGACTTAGCACCACCAACAAACACGTCCTCCACCGGGAACTGACATAGTGCTGTAGGTCAATTATGCTTCAGAAGCCAACTCAGAGCAAAACAGGTCCGCCTGTAGTTTCCAGGGGAAGGGGGCACGTGTGAGGATGAAGGCGGCAGCTGAGACATACAAACTTCCAGTCTAAGTGGTTTTTCCTGTAGCCATGTACAGATGTGAGAACTGGACCATAAAGAAGGCTGAGTGCCTAAGAACTGAGGCTGTGAAACTGTGGTGCTGGAGAAGACACTTGAGAGTCCCCTGGACCGCAAGGAGATCCGACCAGTCCATCCTAAAGGAAATCAGTCCTGAATATTCACTGGAAGGACTGATGCTGAAGCTGAAGCTCCCATCCTTTGGCCACCTGATCTGAAGAACTGACTCACTGGAAAAGACCCTGATGCTTGGCAAGACTGAAGGCAGGAGNAGTCCATCCTAAAGGAAATCAGTCCTGAATATTCACTGGAAGGACTGATGCTGAAGCTGAAGCTCCCATCCTTTGGCCACCTGATCTGAAGAACTGACTCACTGGAAAAGACCCTGATGCTTGGCAAGACTGAAGGCAGGAGGAGAAGGGGACGTCAGAGGAGATGGTCGGATGGCATCACTGTCTCGATGGACATGAATCTGAGCAAACTCTGGGAGGTGGTAAAGGACAGGGAAGCCTGGCGTGCTGCAGTCCATGGGGTCACAGAGTCAGACACGACCGAAGCAACTCAGCACTCATGCAAAACTGGTAGAAGAGATGAAACGTATGACAAGTCGCCTGCTGCGGAGACAGCTTGCAAATCCCACTGTGATAAATAAAGCAGTTGTACCCAGAACAGACTCAGAACTTGCCAACTGAATGAGAAAAAGCAACCAACCAGTGTGTCAAACAGAAGAGCATCTGAAAACACGCCCCAATGGAGAAGGTGTATGAGGACAAGACGGCTCGAGACCACGGTCACCAGGGAAACTGATGAAGCCACAAAGGTGCCACCAGAGAGCCGTGTTTCGGACAGGGGCCAGTCAGGTGCCCGCCGGGGATGGGTCGCTGGAACCCTGGGCTGCTTTCGGGCAGGGAACACCCACGGTGCAGCCGCTCTGGAGCACCACTTGACGGGGTCTTGACAAGAGAAACGGGTCTGTGACAAGCTAGAGGGGTGGGAAGGGGAGGGAGGTGGAAGGGAGGCTCAAGATGGAGGGGACATGTGTATCCCTGTGGCTGATTCATGGTGATGTACAGCAGAAAGCAGCACAATACTGTAAAGCAACTGTCCTCGAATTAAAACTACAGAAATGTTACAAGGGGTGAGAAATGCTTCTGAGCCTTAAAACGCAGCAGTTGCTCCACAGGCGTCTCCCTGAGGCCACAGTGGCCGCCCAGGCGGCTCAGGGGTAAAGAGCCCGCCCACCACAGCAGGAGACATGGGTTCGATCCCTGGGTCAGGAAGATGCCCTGGAGGAGGGAGCAGGGAAGCACTCCCATGTTCCTGCTGGAATCCCATGCACAGGGGAGCCTGGCGGGCTGCAGCCCCCGGGGTCACACAGGGTCCGGCACGAGGAAGACACTGACCCTTTGCTGAGACGAGAAGGGAGAGGTCCTCATGAAGACTGAGCCTGGACGTCTTCGGCACAAGGACCCGAGAGCTGGGAGCCAGGGCCAGGGCCAGGGCCCGCCCGACAGAGCACGAGGCCCCGCAGTCCGGCAGCAGCGCTCAGCGAGGGCCTGGGAGGAGGGCCTGGGAGGAGGGCCGGCGCTCAGCGAGGGCCTGGGAGGAGGGCGGGGCACCCGGCCGTGGGGAGCGCTCTGGGAGAAGTGGCAGGCGCACGGGAGGCTGCAGCTGGAGAAGCGACCTCCGCCGGGGGCCCTGGCCCAGAGCCCTGGGTGCCTCGGGGCCGAGGGCAAGACGAGCAGAGTTGTGTGCACAGCTTTCCTAGCCCTGTGAAAGCTGATGGGAAAGTGCCTCACCTTCCAAAACTAAGCCAGCCCCTCCCCACCAGCAGGGCCGCCGCATAAGTGCCCTGCAGGGCCCAGGCGCTCTCTGCCCGGGCCGGGACCGGGAGGACGCAGGCACCTGACGCTGTTGACCAGGGCGCCGCCTCAAAGCTCCTCTTGTCTTCACGAGACCCTGTATCACCCTCCTATGGGACCCTGTGCCCCTCCTCCTCCCCATGGGGACCCCACAGCTTCCCCCAGGGCAGAAGGCAGTCCCAGGAGGTGAGGAAGCTAAATCTGGACTGAACGTGGGCTGAACGTGGAGTGAACGTGGACTGAAGCTAAACTGAACGTGGGCTGAACCCGGAATGAACGTGGACTGAATCCAAACTGAACATGGACTGGACCCAGACTCAACCAGAGCCCTCAACCAGGGCTAAACCGTGACCTTAAACCAGGGCTAAACCATGGCCTTACATCAGGACTCAACCAGCACTGAGTAAGGTCAAGTCAAACCACCAGGTAACTGGACAACCCGTATCTACAAACAGAGGCAAAGCACTAAATGTCTACACAACTAGATAATACATTTGACCAAGGAGGCACAGCACTGGAACGCACGCAACGTCGCTAACGGAAAGGGACGAGATGCAAGGAGACAGAGACACATCCAGAGCTTGTGGGCGGGAAATGCGACATTTTTAAGGTATTAGTGCTGCGAGATTGATCTGCAGACTCAACGCAGATTTCAAATACCGCTGGTTACCTGGATATCTTACATCACACACAGAAACTTAAGAGAAATGCACCAGAACTCTAAACGCAAAAGGGAAAACCAGGAACGATTTAGGAGGAAAACAGAAGACAGCCCTGACAGCCTGGGAGAGTCACACATTTCGTAGATTGGATGCGATACGTAAGAACCGTGAAAGAATGAAATCCAAAGAATTAAAAAAAAAAAAAAAAACTAACAGCCTTTTGTGTTCAAAAGACAGGTTAAACCAACAACAAAACGGGGCAGAGACTGAGGAGAAATGTGCGGAAGCCTAAGTCTCACAACAGAGCTGCGTGCAGATTCCACACAGAGAGCCCTTACGTGGCTGTTGGCTCGCTCAGTCGTGTCTGACCCTCTGCGACCCCATGGACTAGCTTACCAGGCTCCTCTGTCCATGGGATGCTCCAGGCAGCAATACTGGAGTGGGCTGCCACACCCTCCTCCAGGGGATCTTCCCAACTCGGGGATCGAACCTGCGTCTCCTGCACCGGCAGGCGGATTCTTTATCACTGAGCCACCAGGAAAGCTCCACGTGAGCTTTCTTCACTTCCTATTAGCGCTTAGAGAACACAAACTCAGAACTTTTCTTATGGCATTTTATGGAGGAACATTTTCTTAGCATTAATTATCCATTTCTTGGGGCCAAAGAAGTCTTATCATTTTATCCCAAAGACAACAGTCCTTTTCGGGTTACTGGCCTCTCAAAATTCAACTGAAGCCATAAACTCCACATTCACCGAGACGTGTTTAAAGCCACCTTCAGGCCCCAGACAAGGCCCATCCACATTTTCTTTTGGCCACAGCAGAATGTTGGATGTTAGCTCCCTAACCACATGTGGAACCTGTGCCCTCTGTGCAGTGTGGAGTCAACCACTGCACCACCAGGCAGGTCCCGTCATTCCTTTCTGAAACCTCTTGGGACGGTTAAGAGAGAGTCATTCTGCTTCTCCTCAAAGCCGGGTCCTCAGGGGACTTCCTTGGTAGCCCAGTGGCTAAGACTCTGGGCTCCCAAAGCAGGGAGCCTGGGTTCAATCACCAGTCACGGAATTAGATTCCACAGGCCACAAGTAAGACCCTGATGCAGTCAAATAAATAAATAAAAATAAGTAAATATTTAAAACAAAAACCCCAAAACCGGGTCTTCATGGTGACTTACTCTATCTGGTCATGGAAACTACAGACCAGAGAAGGGGTCTTCAGTCTTACCCACGCCCACCAGCACTGCTTTCATTCAACAGACGCCCCCTGCCCCGCCTCCCCAACTATTCTAGCCCCACACAGAGGCCACGGCGCATCCCTCTTGGCAGAAGCTGGTGTCTCCCTTGGGGAAACACCACTCTGGCCTGAGGAATTACACGCCCACGCTCTGTGGCTTTCTGCCTGCCATGCATAAATGAGGTCCTTCTCAGGCAACAAAGCCGCCCTCCTCAAATTTTCTGTAAACAGTTCCAGTCCCAGGGGGACTCACACAATTTATGGGGTCACGAAACACAGGAACTCATCTCCCCGTGCTGTCTGCTGAGCTGTGTCACAGAACACACCTAGTGACAAGGGTACGGCTCACCACGTGAGATCCCGGGGATCCCAGAGAGAGCACCAGGCGGTTGGTGGGGGGATGGGGGACTGTCACTACTGCAGGCAGCTCTCCAAGCCCTGGCTCTCCTCACACAGCCACCTCCTCATTTTAGGGGCGGGGCGGGGATGAGGCAAGACGTCAAGAGCAGGGGTCCCCAACACCCGAGCCATGGACTGGTACCAGTGTGCAGCCTGTTAGGAACCGAGCTGCACAGCAGGAGGTGAGCAACACAAGCTTCCTGTCTATCTACAGCCACCCTCGGTGCATCTGGGCTTCCCAGGCGGCACTAACAGTGGAGACCCCACCTGCTAATGCAGGAGAGCTAGGAGACTAGGGTTCAACCCCTGGATCAGGAAGCTCCCCTGGAGAAGGGCACGGTAACCCGCGCCAGCACTCTTACCTGGAAAATGCCACGGACAGAGGAGTCTGGCGGGCTACAGTCCACCGGGTCTTGAAGGGGTCGACGTGACTAAGCAACAAAACAAGGGAAATATGCACCCACCACGCTTTTCCCTTCGTTTCCCCCACATGTTTTTTCCACAGACACCTGGAGACGCTTCATGACATTTAACCAACGCAGAAGCGCTTCACTTTCAAATGCACTGCTGTCCGACTGTTGGTCTTGTAGAAAAAATGTTAGTCCCTCAGTTACGTCAGACTCTCTGCGAGCCCCTGGACTTGTAGCCTGCCAGCCTCCCGTCCAGGCGACTCTCCAGGCAAGAATATGGGAGTGGGCAGCAGTTGCCTTCTCCAGGGATCTTCCCCACCCAGGAAATGAGCCTAGGCCTCCTGCATCGTGGGCAGATCTTCACCATCTGAGCCATCAGGGAAGCTCTGTGGTGGAAACTCAGTGACAAAGGCAGGCGACCCTGGGATCAACTGTCAAGGTCCAGAAAGTACGCAGAGCAGGAAGAACGCAGCCATGCCTGCATAACTAAAAGCAGCAAACTCCGGAAGCATGGTCATCTGGGGCCGCTGCAGACAGTACTTCCCAGTGGGCACGACGTTTCTGGGGACGAGGGGAGGCGAGGAGATGCTTGGATGGCATCACCGGCTATGAGTCTGCGCAAGCTCTGGGAGTTGGTGATGGACAGGGAGGCCTGGCGTGCTGCAGTCCATGGGGTCGCACAGAGTCGGTCACGGCTGGACGACTGAACTGATTACTGGTCACTGAAGGAGACAGCCTAGACACTCAAGCGGTTAGCACGCTTGACATTCCTCCACCTGCCTCGGCCACCCCCAGCCATATGTCGGCGGGAACCCCCCAGTTACCTTCGCAGGCGTCAGCAGAAGCAAGAGGAACTTACTACTCTCGTCCCTCCGGATCGTCGAGGCCCTCGAACCGGCGGCCCACTCCAGGCACTGGAGGCGGCTCCCACGGGAAGCGCGGTGGACGCGGGGGTCGGGCCGGGCGCCCCGGGACCTTCGCACTCGCGCGGCCTCCAGGCGGGGTCGGGGGCAGCGGCTGCGAGCCGGGGCCCCGGCGGCTCAGAGTCTCCAGCGCCCCTCTCGGCCCTCGCGGGCATCTGGATCCTCCGCAAGCAGTCCCGGAGCATCGCCTGCGTGCTGGACTCGCTGAGCCAGCACAGGAAGAGCTCGTCCACCTTCATCTTCAGGACCGGCTGCAGGACCTTGCCGGGCGGCATCTCCGGGGCTCGGGCCCTCCTTCCCGGGGAAAGCCCCCACCCCTCCTTCCGCGCGCACAGGTGCCTGGAGCCCGGACCCACGTCTGGCCTGAATGGACCACACACGGGGCCGACGACCAGCCCCTGAGGGCACGAGCCAGTGGGGGCCCCGGAGCAAGAGACGGGAACCTGGCCGGGGGGCTCCCGGGGTCTGGTGAGGAGGCAGCGACCTGGCGGGGGTCGCGGGCCCGGGGTTAGGGGAGGAACTGACCCGGCCCGGTGGGTTTCGCAGGCCCGGGGTTCAGGAGGTCAGGGGTGAGGCGAAGCCCCGCCGCGGGGGGCTGCGCGGACTCGGGGGTCCCGACCGAGGCGGGCGGTCCGACCGCTGGGGGACCCGCCCAACTCAGGGCAGCTTCAAAACGGGCGCGCCGGGACGAGCACCCATAGAATGGCGCCTCAGCCGCGCGTCAGCGCGACGCGTGGCGTCATCACACGGCGCCGCCCGTCAACGCCCCGAGGCAGCGCGGGGCGCTTGGGTGGGCCGGAAGCTGTGCGGGGCGCGTGGGCGCTCCAGAGGGCGCTCCGGAGCTGGACTGTGGACGGGGGCGAGGCGTGGCGGCACCGGACTCGAGGCCTTTTCGTTCTTAGGCTTTTGGTGGGTGTGGCCCCGCGCCAGCGAGACGCCCGAGCTTCCCCCAACCGCCCGCGGAGCTGCGCGCATGCGCGGTGAGAGCCCGTTGGGAGGGGCCCGCGCGGGCAGTTGGCGGTGGGGGTGGGGGGTTGGGGGGGGATCGAGTGTGCGCAGTGCGTGTCTGCGGTGGCGGCCTGCCTGAGGCCTGTCTGTCGAGCATGCGCAGTGCGTGCCCGCTGGGAGCGAGCCGGAGGCCGGGCCATATGCCTGGAGGCGAAGGGCTACAGGGGGAGCATGCTCAGTGCGTGCCCGCCGAGCGCGGGAGCGGGCACGCGCGCCGCGAGAGCGAGTGCAAGCCGGGGTCGGAGGCCAGTGCAGTTTTTTTAGAAGAAATGGGCCCCTGGGGACCGCGAGGGTCGCGGTAACGTTAAGTGTGTTAAATCTTAATGATGCGTTGGAGGCATGTAACTGCTTTCAAGTTGGCCTTTCAGGGGTGGTTTCTTTCCTTCTGAGCCATCGGCTAAATAACTCTTGTTAAACTGTGATTTTGTGTTTGTAATGATTGCAAACTTTGTATTTGTCTAGTGAAAAAAATAATTCTTTTTCTTTTGTCACGCAGTCGTGTCCGACTCTGCGACCCCAAGGACTGTAGCCTACCAGGCTTCTCTGTCCATGGGATTTTCCAGGCAATAGTACTGGAGTGGATTGCCATTTCCTTCTCCAGCAGATATTCCCGACCCAGGGATCTAAAAAAATAATACACCATCTCAAAGCTGAGAATTGCGTTTTAATTTGAGGACTTGCTGAAGACTCAAGCTCAGGAAGTATCCTCTCAGATCTTTCTGAGGGACTTTTCATAAGACGTAAGGGAAGGGCCGTGATATATAGGACTTTTTGCAACAAAAAAGGTTAGAACATCAAAAGATGACAGTAATTTAAAGAAAACCAGACATTACGAGTTAATGAATTTTGCGCTTTTCTATGTGTGGGAAGATCTAAAAGTCTGGAAGATTGCCTGGAGGAGGAAATGGCAACCCACTCCAGAATTCTTGCCTGGAGAATTCCATGGACAGAGGACCCTGGAGGGCTACAATCCATGGGGTCATAAAGAGTCAGACACGGCTGAGGAAATACCATTCCACTGCATTCTGTAGGAATTAATGACAGGATGAGCCTGTGTGTCCTGAGAAAGGGAAACTATTTATATCCAAGTTAATGCTGTTGCAGACCCGCAGCCCTTGTCCTTGACCGAAGCCCACCTCGGGCTCTCAGTGTTCCCCCCGCGGCTGGAACCTCACATTTACTGGGGACGCTGCTTAGAAATGGTGAGACACAGCAGACTGCACCATCTGGCATACCAGAATTCTGTTTTTCTTCACCCTAAACCCTCAGGCTGCACCGTGGGGGTGGCTGCAGCGGCCAAGGGCTGGCGGCCTCAACAGCCTGGGCTCACCGATACAGCAGATGATGTTCTGTCCACACTGTGTGGCTAAAGATGAAAACACGAGTATCCTGGGTCACGAGAGGGCCGAGACACGGGTTCTGTGCAGTTATTTCTGTGCCTGGGAAGCTGATGCTTGTGTGTGCAGGTTGTGAGTTCTGTGGAAGTGTTAGTCACTCAGTCCTCTCTGACTCTGCAATTCCATGAACTTAGCCCCCCAGGCTCCTCTGTCCATGGGATTCTCCAGGCAAGAATAGTGGAGTGGGTTGTCACTCCTTCTTCAGGGGGTCTTCCTGACCCGGGGTCGAACCCAGGTCTTCTGCCTTGCAGGCAGATTCTTTACCATCTGAGCCACCAGGGAAGTCCAGGTCAGCTCTGGAGGGAGGCAAATATTAATACGCGTTTCTGTTTGCGTTTATCACACACAGACATCTCAGAGCACAAACGGGCTTTTCACTCTGGGTCTGTAAATGAGCTGCCACTCATCCGTGTGGGTTTTTTTTTTTTTTTTTTTTTTTGGGGGGGGTTTGAGCGGGGATGGCATTTTTCAGTCCCTGCACAAGACGGCTTTATACCCCGGGGTCTGCAAGGCCTGTGTGTCTGCCAGCGGAACATTAACAAACTCCGGGAGAGAGACAGAACCTCCTTCAGTCTGTGCGGTGGGGCGGGAGCCTGTCCCAGGGCACAGAGAGGTGCTGTGAGCCCCAGGCCGGTGGGGCCTGGGATGGGCACAGCCACAGCTAAACGGGGGCAGGACCCTGCTGATAATAGGAGCGTAAGCTCTGCTGGCTGCATCTGCCTCCCAGGGGTGGCCAGAGGTCTCAGGGCAGAGGGTGGGGGTGAAGAGGAAGATTCTAGGAGCCAAGGGCAAATTGACACTGGCCATCTCATCTGAAAGAGCAGAGACATCACTTTGCTGACAAAGGTCCATCTAGTCAAAGCTATGGTTTTCCCAGTAGTCTAGTACGGATGTGAGACTTGGACCATAAAGAAGGCTGAGCGCTGAAGAACTGATGCTTTTGAACCGTGATGTTGGAGCAGACTCTTGAGAGTCCTTTGCACTGCAAGGAGACCAAACCAGTCAATCCTAAAGGGAATCAGTCCTGAATATTCATTGGAAGGACTGATGCGGAAGCTGAAACTCAGATACTTTGGCCACCTGTTGCGTGAAAACACCCTGATGCTGGGAAAGATTGAAGGCAGGAGAAGGGGATGGCAGAGGATGAGATGGTTGGATGGCATCACTGGCTCAACGGATACAAGTTTGAACAATCCCTGGGAGATCGTGAAGCACAGAGAAGCCTGCGTGCTGCCGTTCACGGGGCAAATGAGTCAGACACGACTTTAGTGACTGGACAACGGCAACGGGCGGGAAGGACTTGGTGCTTTCACTACTGAGGCTGTGGTTCCAACCCCCGGTGGGCACTAAGATCCACAAGCAGTATGGCGTCGCCAAAATTTAAACCAATCTTTTCTGGTTGCTGTGCATTTTGATAAGCATCCAAAGAATAAGAATGTTGAATGAAATAGAAAAAATGACAGGAACTCACCCCTGTTCTAGCCAAATTTAAGCATAAAATTTGAAAAATCCCAAATTGTAGCATAAAATTAAAGAAAAATAAAAACAATTTCTAAAATAATATTTGAAAATTGTAGAATTTTAGTGTAAGATTAAAAAACTCTAAAAAAGGATTGGGCAGTGTGCAAATAATCTGCCCTTTTGTCCACATGAAAGAGCTTTACAGAGGTTATGTGTGTTCCTGGTTCTGTACTGTTTCTAATGAAGCTTCCAGACATCCGCTGACGGTCTCCATTCAGTGTACCAGTTGTAAATGTGGGCTCAGGACCCTGACCTATTAAGGAACTTTGGCCCTGCCCTGTTCTGCGCTCTTTTGGTTCATCCAGGGCCTGTCACGGTTGTGATCAGTTGTAACTTCTCGCCCTCAGCTTGCCTCCTCTCTCGGTCCCTCGTCTTTTAATTTACTGACTATCTATCTGTTATGCTGGGACGTGGTATACCTAAATGGGCCGGCGTTGGGTCGTCTGAGCGTGTGCTACGCGCCCAAGAGCGTGGAGAAATAAGACAGTCCATGATCTCAGAGATCTGGTGGTGTAATGGCATGGGGGAGGGGAATCACTTAATGAGACAATTCAGCGTTCAATTACACGGTATGACGCAGAAAAACAGGCAGAGAGGACAGGCTTGGGAGGGGGCCAGTGCTGTTTAAGCAGAGTCTGTATCGATGACTAATATCCTTAAGGGGTTTCCCACACGGTGCTGGTGGTGAAGAACCCGCCTGCCAGTGCAGGACACAAAAGACACCCGGCTTCGATCCCCGGGGCGGGAAGATCCCCTGGAGGAGGGCATGGCAACCCACCCTCGTGTTCTTGCCTGGAGAATCCCATGGACACAGGAGCCTGGTGGGCTACAGTCCGTGGAGTCACGCACACGACTGGGTGACTGAGCAGGCGCTGCAGAGGACAGGAAGAAGACAGGGCTGCGGGCAGCGGCTCGGACGGCGCGCGGCTCCTCCGCTCGCTGCTCACCTGCGTCACTCGTCGAAGGAGGCCCCAGACAGCTGCCCCTCTGTCCTGGGTTCCCCCCACTCTCACTGCCACCTGCTTGGCAACAAAAACGTCTGTCAGCAAATGCTCCTGTTCGGGTTTCCTGTGTACGCTGAATTCCCTCCCTGACAAGCCCTGCTGGTTCACCCGCCCCTCCCTGCCCCCAGCTCCATTTCAACGTTTTTTGATGATACAGAATAGACTTTGGTATTTGGATAATAAAATTTTCTGACTTGCCTTCCGCCACCTTCAACTCAATTTCCTGTCCCAAGAGACGGTGTGTCTGTGTGTGTGTGTGTGTGTGTGTGTGTGTGTGAGAGAGAGAGAGAGAGAGAATCGAATCCAATTCCTTATTCATGGGCAAACAGCTGCCGTTTAATCTGAATATTCAGCACTGTGAACAGGTCAGGGTGATGGATGGAGTATGGAAATGTGTCTGGGGCAGGTAATGAAACCGCAGGACGCACGGCCGGAGTGCAGGAAATAATGAAGTCGATTGAACATCCCCACAAGTGTGGAATTGCACATTACAGCTCAAAGTCCCCCATCCTCCTGTCATTGGACCCATGAGGGCTCCATCTTCGCGGGGGAAACGGTTGGTCACAGATTACGACTTGATGTACAACGGGGTGTGGAAATGCAGGGGCTGCCTGCCTCGGCGTCCACAGATAAGACGGATGTCCCCGTGGGAGATGAGTGTGAGCTGTGGGCCACACAAGCTCAGACGGTAAAGAGTCCGTCTGCAGTGCAGGAGGTCCAGGTTCCATCCCTGGGTGGGGGCAGTGCAGGAGGTCCAGGTCCCGCCCCTGGGTGGGGGCAGTGGAGGAGGTCCAGGTCCCATCCCTGGGTGGGAGCAGTGCAGGAGGTCCAGGTCCCGGCCCTGGGTGGGGGCAGTGCAGGAGGTCCAGGTCCCATCCCTGGGTGGGGGCAGTGCAGGAGGTCCAGGTCCCATCCCTGGGTGGGGGCAGTGCAGGCGGTCCAGGTCCCGCCCCTGGGTGGGGGCAGTGCAGGCGGTCCAGGGTCCGCCCCTGGGTGGGGGCAGTCCCCTGGAGGAGGGCGTGGCAACCCACTCCAGTGTTCTCACCTGGAGAACCCCGTGGACCCAGGGGCCTGGTGGGTGCAGTCTGTGGGGTCCCAGAGAGTTGGACATGACTGAGCGGATTTCGCTGTGGGCCGTGCAAGATGACGACGCCTCTCCTAAGGGCTCCACGGGCAAGATGGGGCCCTGGCGGAGACACAGAACTGCAGACACGTTAGATTGTGTGCGTAGCTGCTCAGTTGTGTGTCCCACTATTTCCGAACCCATGGGCTGCAGCCTGCCTGGCTCCCCTCTCCGAGGGATTTCCCAGGCCAGAATACCAGAGTGGGTTGCCATTTCTTCCTGCGGTGGATCTTCCCAACCCAGGGATTGAACCAGTGTCTCCCATACTGCAGGTGGATTCTTTACCATCTGAGCCACTTGGGAAGCCCCACTTTATAGAGACAAGGGTGAACTTTCACAGGATGGACAGCCTGGACCATCAGACGCTGGCCCATCAGACGCAGGCAGGACAGGGGTTCCTGGGCACCGGAGAGTGTTGGGCTGGGCAATTTGTGCTGAAAACGAAGAGATGCGCAGCCTGCAGGGGACCTGGGCTGTGCGCTGTGGTTTACCTGTCCCGGGTAAGCACACACGTTGAGACTGTCTTTTATTTATGCTGCCAAAGCCGGGTGCTTAGTGTGTTTCTTCCTTGGTCACCATGCCGGACACATTGCTGGAGAGATTTGGGGTGTACAGCGGGGGCTGGGAGGGCTTGGGGAGGGGACATGCCTTCCTGGGAGGTGTTTATAGTAGTAAGACTTAGCTTTTCACCAAAGTCTCACTGAGACACGTGTGATGTCCACAGGGTCCCTGATACAAAAGGGGGTCATCACCGTCCTTGTGTGGGACCGATGGGGAAGCCAGATCATCAGAGAAGCCCAGACACTGCGCTGGGCCGACAGGGCCCAGGGGCCCAGATGCACTCGGTGGCCTCCTTTCCTCCCCTTTCTTCCACATGCATGTCCTCTCAGAACGTCAGAACGGGACCTTATTAAGAAGCAGGGTCTCTGCAGCTGTGATGGAGTGAAGGTCTGAGATGAGGTCCTCCTGGATGGGGGTGGCCCTAAACCCAAGGACAGGGTCCTTATAAGACGCAGAAGAGGAGAAACACGGATGCAGAGAAGCCAGGTGGAGACGGAGGCAGACGGGAGGGAGGCGGCCGCCAGCCCAGGGAGGGACGCCCGGAGCCCCCAGAAGCTGGAAGAGGCGGGGAGGACCCTCCCCTGGAGCCTCTGGACAGGGCTCAGCCCTGGGACCCCTTGGGGGAGAACGGATAGCTGTGCTCTTAAGGTGTCCGCTTAGCAGGTGTCTGCTGGCCCCGGGGAGCCCACACAGTAGGGGACAGCAGGGACTGAACCCAGCCCGTCAGCCTGGAGCCTGGCTGTGAGCAGACATCGCGACGACTGTCCTGAACAGCACACGTGGCGTCTTGTCACAGATGGTTCGGGCGAGTCTGCCCGGACACCATGGTCCTCTGGCCACCACCCGCAAGGCTGAGGAGGCGGCCGTCTGGGCTACCATGCCCCCCACCCCCCAGGAGCCTTGGAGAGGGGGCAGCTGGCGACAGGCTGGTGTTTGGCAGCACATAAGTCGCGCTATTTTAAGGGCTCGCATGCGTGCCCCAGAGGTTACATCCCAGCACATTTCAGGAAATGACAACCATGCGTGGAGCTGCAGCTGCTGCGCTGAGCGGCCGCGGCAGTGAGGCTCTCCGAGGACAGAGGCCCCCGGGCAGTGGGGTGGAGGGGGGTGGGCTTTCGCTGCAAGCAGGGTGTGCAGGGCTGGGCTTGGGAGGAGACTAGATGGTTCGGCGGTGTCGGCACGTGTCTTCCCCCATCTCCCCAGGGGCTGTCCCGGCGGCGTGGGAAGCCAACTCCTCTGCAGGAGCTGGAAGAGCCAGCAGCACCACTGATGGCCACACGGAGCGGATGCCGTCAGCGGGAGCTGAAGACCGACCCCTCCACCGCCTGTCCTGTCACCATCGTCGGGGACTCCAGGGGTCAACGTGGGTCTTGTGTTGGGATGTCTCAGCTTCTCTGCCGAACTGTCCTGCCACCGGGACCAGGGCAGAGTTAGATCTGTGCCTCAGGAGAAGTGTTCGTTGCTCGGTCGTGTCCAACTCTTTGTGACCTCGTGGGGTACAGACCGCCAGGCTCCTCCATCCATGGGATTCTCCAGGCAAGAATGCTGGAGTGGGTTGCCATTCCTTTCTGCAAGGGATCTTCCTGACCCAGGGATCGAACCCACACTTCCTGCACTGCAGGTGGATCCTTTACCACCTGAGCCACCAGGGAAGGCTGGGTGGATCCTTTACCACCTGAGCCACCGGGGAAGGCTGGGTGGCTCCGTTACCACCTGAGCCACCGGGGAAGGCTGGGTGGCTCCGTTACCACCTGAGCCACCGGGGAAGGCTGGGTGGCTCCGTTACCACCTGAGCCACCGGGGAAGGCTGGGTGGCTCCGTTACCACCTGAGCCACCGGGGAAGGCTGGGTGGCTCCGTTACCACCTGAGCCACCGGGGAAGGCTGGGTGGCTCCGTTACCACCTGAGCCACCGGGGAAGGCTGGGTGGCTCCGTTACCACCTGAGCCACCGGGGAAGGCTGGGTGGCTCCGTTACCACCTGAGCCACCGGGGAAGGCTGGGTGGCTCCGTTACCACCTGAGCCACCGGGGAAGGCTGGGTGGCTCCGTTACCACCTGAGCCACCGGGGAAGGCTGGGTGGCTCCGTTACCACCTGAGCCACCGGGGAAGGCTGGGTGGCTCCGTTACCACCTGAGCCACCGGGGAAGGCTGGGTGGCTCCGTTACCACCTGAGCCACCGGGGAAGGCTGGGTGGCTCCGTTACCACCTGAGCCACCGGGGAAGGCTGGGTGGCTCCGTTACCACCTGAGCCACCGGGGAAGGCTGGGTGGCTCCGTTACCACCTGAGCCACCGGGGAAGGCTGGGTGGCTCCGTTACCACCTGAGCCACCGGGGAAGGCTGGGTGGCTCCGTTACCACCTGAGCCACCGGGGAAGGCTGGGTGGCTCCGTTACCACCTGAGCCACCGGGGAAGGCTGGGTGGCTCCGTTACCACCTGAGCCACCGGGGAAGGCTGGGTGGCTCCGTTACCACCTGAGCCACCGGGGAAGGCTGGGTGGCTCCGTTACCACCTGAGCCACCGGGGAAGGCTGGGTTTTGCAGAGGAATTGGGTTACTCCCTGGGGCTTTGTCTGTGGCTCTCTGCAAGCCCAAGCCAGACCACGCTGCCCAAATCAGTCAAATTCTGTCTATGCGAATGCACCGGCATGGTGGATGTTGGAATCCTTGAAAACTAAGTCACGTATTGAGCTTGAGTTTCCTTCCAGACACCAGACGGAAGGGAAATAGGTGGTAGACAGATATGACAGATGGATGGTAATCGCTGGGCAGATAGATAGATCATAGATACATACATACAGTAGGTGGATATATGGAGATGCACAGAGAAGTGATAGCTTAGATTGGGTGGCAGTGTAGGTGACAGACAGGTGATGGGTTTATGAGAAATACGTGGATGCTGTGTGCTCCATCACTCACTTGTGTCCAGTTGTATGTGACCCCGTGGACGGTAGCCGACCAGACTCCTCTGTCCGTGGGATGCTCCAGGCAACACTGAAGTGAGGTGCCCTTTCCTCCTCCAGAGGATCCTCCTGACCCAGGGATGGACCTCAAGTCCTTTGCGTCTTCTGCATCGGCAGCCGGGTTCTTTGCTGCTGAGCCGTCTGGAAAGCCCTGATTAGCAACTGGGTTTTCTCATTAAAAACTAGAGTCCACCCATCGCAGGCAAGGGGTCTTCATCACTGCGTGTGTCCAGCAGGCTGCACCCGCCAGCCCTTGAAGTCCCTCCCCGGAGGGTCTGAGTACACAAGGAAGACTGTGCGTACCCCCCCCCCCGCCCTGCTCTCGCGGGGGGAGGCGAAGCCCTGACCCCTTGAGCGTGATAACCCACCCCGCCGAGGAGGCCTCAACCAAGTGCCTTCTGCAGCTTGTCTGGCCAGGCCTGCAGTCAATAGCATACGGTTATGGTGCCAATGAGGCTGCGATCAGGGTGGACTGTGCCGTCGGAGTTCAGAGGACGGAGCCCCAAGTGGACGCTGAGCGCCAGGAGAATGGCTGGGCTGGTCCTTCAGCTCATGAAAGAGTGTGGTGGAGGCCTGCCCAGGGTCAAGAACAGTCGTCAAGAACCCACCTGTCAGGGCAGGAGATCTGAGAGACCTGGGTTCAGTCCCTGGGTTGGGCAGAGCCCCTGGAGGAGGGCCTGGCAACCCGCTCCAGTCTTCTTACCTGAGAATCCTGTGGACGGAGGAGCCTGGCGGGCTGCGGTCCGCGGGCTCGCAGAGTCGGACACGACGGAGCGAGCAAGCACAGCGCACCTAGAGAAAGCCCGCGCCCGGCGGTGAGACCCCGCGCTGTCCAGATGAGTGGAGGCCTTTTTAAAGAGTGTGGGAGACACACACCGGAGAAGACCACGATGCTTGGAAAGAGGGCGGGAGGAGAAGAGGGTGGCAGAGGGTGAGACGGTCGCATGGCACCACTGACCCAACGGACATGAGTTTCAGTGAACTCCGGGAGGTGCTGACGGACAGGGAGGCTGGGTGTGTGCAGTCCCTGGGGTCGCACAGACTCGGACACGCCTGAGCGCCTGGAGGGCAGCAGAGCTACAGGCACTTGAGCTCATTCTACGGATCTGTTGTGCATTTCTGTAATTTCCCTCCGGCCGAATGCCATTGATTTCATGACGATGATGTTACCTTGAAGTGAGTTGGCCACGACGTGGCGGCCGAACAGCAGCAATGACAGACACGCAGACGCACGGCGCAGTGGGGGCCTGCGGAGGCCGCCCAGGGAGGGCCCAGGCGTGGACGGCGTGCCGTGCCGCGCCGTGGCCAGCGTCTCTGCCGCGCGGGGGGCGGGGGCACCACGTGTCGCCTGGCCCACGCCTCCCGGACGCCTCGCCCGTCTGAGTGGCAGAGTTTATTTCTGGCCACAGCACAAGTGCGCCAGATTCCGATGGCCTGAAAACATCCCCCGGGAGCGTGCAGGGGACATGTGTCCACACGCCTCCCTGCCCGACACCTGATAGCGGGCGGCCTGGGCAGCGCTCTTTCGGGACGGCAGCTGGAGGAAGGCTGGAGCCGGGCGGTTCTGCTGTCCGAGCAGCAGACGGCCGAGGGATTCCTCGCCTGGCTGACATGTTCACTCTCCAGGCTTCCTGCACTGAGCTGATGAAAGACAGGCTGACACGTCCACATCCAGGGCTTGGGAGCCCGAGGGAATGATAGCCTCAAAAGGGCCCCCCCGGGACTTCCCTGGCAGCGCAGTGGCTAAGATCACGCCTGGCCGTGCAGGGTGGCCCTCCGGCTCGCTCCCCGGTCCGGGAAGATCAGCATGCCGTGGGACAGCCATGCCCGAGTGCCCTGACTGCTGCGCTTGCGTGCCCCACAGCTCCACACAGGAGAAGCCGCCGCCCTCCCCCGCTGGACAAAGCTTGCTCGGAGCAGCAGGCACCCAGCATAGTCAAACAAGAAAACTGTCGTTCAGCCGCTCGGTTGCGTCCGACTCTCTGTGACCCCATGAATCGCAGCCCGCCAGCCCTCCCTGTCCATCAGCAACTCCCGGAGTTCACTCAAACTCATGCCCATTGAGCCGGTGAAGCCATCCAACCACCTCATCCTCTGCCGTCCCCTTCTCCTCCTGCCCCCAATCCCTCCCAGCATCAGGGTCTTTTCCAATGAGTCAGCTCTTCACGTCAGGTGGCCAAAGCACTGGAGTTTTAGCTTCAACATCAGTCCTTCCAAAGAACACCCAGGGTTGATCTCCTTTAGGATGGACCAGTTGGATCTCTTTGCAGTCCAAGGGACTCTCAAGAGTCCTCTCCAACAGCAGAGTTCAAAAGCATCAGTTCTTCGGCGCTCAGCTTTCTTTACAGTCCAACCCTTACACCCATACATGACTCCTGGAAAAACCGTAGCCTTGACTAGACCGACCTTTGTTGGCAAAGTCCTGTCTCTGCTTTTTAACCTGTTGTCTAGGTGGGTCATGGCTTTTCTTCTGAGGAGCAAACGTCTTTGACCTTCAAGGCTGCAGTCACTGTCTGCGGTGATAGTGGAGCCCAAAAGAATAAAAAACAAAGCGATTATTTTTATAAGAAAGCCAGGTGAGCATCCTGGGGCGGACCACTTGGCCCCGAGGCTTCCGGCTCAGCTAGGGAATCCCTGTCATTAAAGTTTGTTTTCATTTTGCTCTGGGTCAGAGACAGAAACTGCCCTGTATCAGAACCGAGGAGCTTCATCCCAGCAAGGACGTGGTTTGGAGGACGCAAGATTCCGATTCCCGACACCTGCACTGCTGACGGCAGAAGCCCATTTCCCCTCCCCTTGCCCTTCATGCAGAGCAGACGCTGACGGGCTTAAGTCAAGTCTGCGATAACCCTGAGCTGGCAGTTTACAGAGCAAGGCGGGACCGCGGTGCAGAGCGCTGACCGCTCCCCAGAGGGAAACAGGCCCTAGATCCTCAGCAGATGCTTCATTGCTTCCTAAAGGGGTGTGGGCTTATTTAATACACGAAGAATTTTTCAGTCAGCTACTAAGATGGGGTGCATCAACTCTGTTACTGATGACGGGCTTGTAGGGCCAGACGGGCACCCTTCCCTCAGATTTCTGTGGGGAAACTGAATCTAAACTCTGTGCTGTGGTGTTTTTTTTTTTTTTTTCCTTTTAATATTCACCGCACTGCACATGCTAAGAGCCACACACTGCAGGGCATAATTGTTTTGTCTTCCTGAGACAAAAAAGAAAAGGCTTTTTGTTCAAGCAGGTTAGACGAACATAACCGTTATTCTTTTAATGCGTATGTACGGAATCTAGAGCTTCCCTGGAGGCTCAGTGGTAAAGAATCTACCTGCCAGTGCAGGGTCACAGGAGCCTTGGGTTCCATCCCTGGGTCAGAAAGATCTCCTGGAGGAAACGTCAACCCACTCGTGTTCTTGCCTGGAGAATCCCACGGACAGAGGAGCCTGGCGGCGACGGTGCGTGGGGCCACACAGAGTCAGGCTTCCCTAGGAACACTCCCGCAGCTAAGGGCTCTGGAAGGATGGCACTGAGGAGGCTATTTGCAGAGCAGCACGGAGAACAGACTCACGGACAGGGTGGCAACGGGGGTGGGGGAGATGGACGGAGAGCAGCGTGGATGCCCGTGCACCAACATTTGTACAGACAGCAGTGGGAGCTTGCTGTGTGACTCAGGGAACGCAAACGGGCTCTGTAACAACCTAGAGGGGTGGGAATGGGTGGGAGGCGGGAGGCAGATTCGAGAGGGAGGGGACATATGTGCATGCACGGTTAATTCATGTTGACGTATGACAGAAACCAAACCAATATTGCGGTCATCAGTCAACTAAAACAATGTTAAAAACATATATGTCGTTGGGTTACAGTGAAAACGTTCTACCAAAAAATAAGAAGAGGGAGGTCCCTGGGGATTGAGTGGTTAGCGTTCTGTGCTTCACTGCACAGGGCACATGGTCAGGGAGCTAAGATCCCACATGTAGTGTGGAACAGCCAAAAGAGGCAGAAAAAAAAGAAGAGAAACCCCAGACTGTTCACTGGCGTTTACGCGTTCCTGTGTGCCTCTGGTCTCCAACGATGAGGCTGTGTTTCTGTAATGTTTTCCAAAGGAACAAAAGAGTTCTTGGCTGTAGACAGTCTGTTGGTACGTCTGCTTTGATATCTATTTTAAATAAAACCCACACTCATGTCAGAGATCCAACAAGTCACTCCCAAAGGAAGAGGCAGAAAAAAAAGAAGAGAAACCCCAGACTGTTCACTGGCGTTTACGCGTTCCTGTGTGCCTCTGGTCTCCAACGATGAGGCTGTGTTTCTGTAATGTTTTCCAAAGGAACAAAAGAGTTCTTGGCTGTAGACAGTCTGTTGGTACGTCTGCTTTGATATCTATTTTAAATAAAACCCACACTCATGTCAGAGATCCAACAAGTCACTCCCAAAGGAAATCCACCCTGAATATTCATTGGAAGGACTGATGCTGAGGCTGAAACGCCAATCCTTTGGCCACCTGATTCGAAGAACAGACTCATCGGCAAAGACTCGGATGCTGGGAAGATGGAAGGCGGGAGGAGAAGGGGACGACAGAGGATGAGGTGGTCGGACGGCACCACCCACTCGATGGGTGCGAGTTGGAGCAAGCTCCGGGAGACAGGGAAGGACAGGGAGGCCTGCGTGCTGCCGTCCATGGGGTCGCAGAGTGGCACAGGGCTGAGCGACTGGCCCGGAACAGCAGCGGCACGTCTGTGTGGCTGCCCATCGGGCCCTTCTGCGCACTGCCTGCTGCTTCCAGGGGTGAGCCATGCTCCCGAGGCTGGGCGCCCCGGGGCCCTTGAGGACCCCACCGCTTCCTCCCTCCTCTGGGCCGCGCCGGGCTGGGGAGAGGGCCAGTTCAGGGGCCACTGGCCGGCCGGCGGCTCTCGCGCCTTGCGCTAGCCACGGCTCTCGCCCTCCCCTTTCCGTCGTGCTTGTTTGAACTCAGACTCTCGAAGTCTGTGCCTCCTTCAGCCGTGACAGGTGGGCAGGACGGCGACCACTTAGCTTTTATTTTTTTTCTAACTGCGTTGTTTCCCCTCAAATCCACATAAGCATTCAGTATGATGTTAACTGTGGGGTTCTGGCAGACGCCCTTCCTCAGGTTGATGGAGAGCTTTCTGCTCTTTGTGTATTGAGTTTTTATTATGAAAGTTGTTGGCCTTTTTTTTTTTCAAATGCTTTCTCTGTGTCAATCACAATATCATGGTTTTTTTCCTTTATGCTATTCATAAGGTGGGTGAAACAGATAGATTTTGCTTTAAAAAATAGGCTTTTACCGAGATATGAAAGCTTCCCTGATGGTTCAAGCAGTAAAGACTCCGCCTGCAACACAGGAGACGTGGGTTTGGTCCCTGGGTCGGGAAGATCCCATAAAGAAGGGAACGGCTACCCACTCCAGTATTCTTGCCTGGGAAATCCCACGGGCAGAGGAGCCTGGTGGCCTGCAGTGCATGGGGTCGCAGAGAGTCAGACTCTCCTGAGGCCACTGAGCACACAGCTCACGTGAGATGGTTTACCCACAGGAGGGCCTGGTTCACCAGAGAGCTCCGCTCAATGTTGGGTGGCAGCCTGCGCGGGAGGGGGGTTTGGGGGGAGAATGCATGCGTGTATTTGAATAGCTGGGTCCCTTCACGCTCCACCGGAAACTACCGCAGCATTGTTAGTTCACTCTACCCCCTTGCAAAATAAACAATTAGACCAGTAAGGTGCTCAGTTCAGGGATGTTTCAGCGTGTTCCCCACTGAACAGCCATCAGCTCAGTCACTTTCAGACCATGTTCATCAGCTGTGAAAGAAAGTCCACGTCCCTTTGCCACGACCCTGAAGCCCTCCAAGCAGCTTCTGGCACCGTGGATTCATTTTCTGTACCTATGGGTTTTCGTGCGTGGGACATTTCCTGTAACTGGAATCCTTTTCCATAGACGTGTGTCCCTCTGTTTCTGCTTCCCTCACTGAGGACCGTGTGTTCAGGGTCCGTCCACGCTGTAGCCTGGGTCAGAGTGACACTCCTTTTCACGGCCCCGTAATATTCCACCGTGCTGACAGACCACATGCCGTTTATCCAGCCACCCATTATCCACCCGTCCATCCACCCACCATCTATCCATCCACCCATCCACCCACCATCTACCATTCACCCATCCACCCATTCATCCATCCACCCATCCATCCACCCACCCACCATCTACCATTCACCTATC
Organism: Oreotragus oreotragus; assembly: GCA_006410675.1. NCBI lineage: Eukaryota > Metazoa > Chordata > Mammalia > Artiodactyla > Bovidae > Oreotragus > Oreotragus oreotragus. Next base: position 49,073 of record SJYX01001983.1, read on the forward strand.
CACTCATCCATCCACCCACCACCTACCATTCACCCATCCACCCATCCATCCACCCACCATCTACCATTCACCCATCCACCCATTCATCCATCCACCCACCATCTACCATTCACCCATCCACCCATTCATCCATCCACCCATNTCTGCTGTCCGAGCAGCAGACGGCCGAGGGATTCCTCGCCTGGCTGACATGTTCACTCTCCAGGCTTCCTGCACTGAGCTGATGAAAGACAGGCTGACACGTCCACATCCAGGGCTTGGGAGCCCGAGGGAATGATAGCCTCAAAAGGGCCCCCCCGGGACTTCCCTGGCAGCGCAGTGGCTAAGATCACGCCTGGCCGTGCAGGGTGGCCCTCCGGCTCGCTCCCCGGTCCGGGAAGATCAGCATGCCGTGGGACAGCCATGCCCGAGTGCCCCGACTGCTGCGCTTGCGTGCCCCACAGCTCCACACAGGAGAAGCCGCCGCCCTCCCCCGCTGGACAAAGCTTGCTCGGAGCAGCGGGCACCCAGCATAGTCAAACAAGAAAACTGTCGTTCAGCCGCTCGGTTGCGTCCGACTCTCTGTGACCCCATGAATCGCAGCCCGCCAGCCCTCCCTGTCCATCAGCAACTCCCGGAGTTCACTCAAACTCATGCCCATTGAGCCGGTGAAGCCATCCAACCACCTCATCCTCTGCCGTCCCCTTCTCCTCCTGCCCCCAATCCCTCCCAGCATCAGGGTCTTTTCCAATGAGTCAGCTCTTCACGTCAGGTGGCCAAAGCACTGGAGTTTTAGCTTCAACATCAGTCCTTCCAAAGAACACCCAGGGTTGATCTCCTTTAGGATGGACCAGTTGGATCTCTTTGCAGTCCAAGGGACTCTCAAGAGTCCTCTCCAACAGCAGAGTTCAAAAGCATCAGTTCTTCGGCGCTCAGCTTTCTTTACAGTCCAACCCTTACACCCATACATGACTCCTGGAAAAACCGTAGCCTTGACTAGACCGACCTTTGTTGGCAAAGTCCTGTCTCTGCTTTTTAACCTGTTGTCTAGGTGGGTCATGGCTTTTCTTCTGAGGAGCAAACGTTTTTGACCTTCAAGGCTGCAGTCACTGTCTGCGGTGATAGTGGAGCCCAAAAGAATAAAAAACAAAGCGATTATTTTTATAAGAAAGCCAGGTGAGCATCCTGGGGCGGACCACTTGGCCCCGAGGCTTCCGGCTCAGCTAGGGAATCCCTGTCATTAAAGTTTGTTTTCATTTTGCTCTGGGTCAGAGACAGAAACTGCCCTGTATCAGAACCGAGGAGCTTCATCCCAGCAAGGACGTGGTTTGGAGGACGCAAGATTCCGATTCCCGACACCTGCACTGCTGACGGCAGAAGCCCATTTCCCCTCCCCTTGCCCTTCATGCAGAGCAGACGCTGACGGGCTTAAGTCAAGTCTGCGATAACCCTGAGCTGGCAGTTTACAGAGCAAGGCGGGACCGCGGTGCAGAGCGCTGACCGCTCCCCAGAGGGAAACAGGCCCTAGATCCTCAGCAGATGCTTCATTGCTTCCTAAAGGGGTGTGGGCTTATTTAATACACGAAGAATTTTTCAGTCAGCTACTAAGATGGGGTGCATCAACTCTGTTACTGATGACGGGCTTGTAGGGCCAGACGGGCACCCTTCCCTCAGATTTCTGTGGGGAAACTGAATCTAAACTCTGTGCTGTGGTGTTTTTTTTTTTTTTTTCCTTTTAATATTCACCGCACTGCACATGCTAAGAGCCACACACTGCAGGGCATAATTGTTTTGTCTTCCTGAGACAAAAAAGAAAAGGCTTTTTGTTCAAGCAGGTTAGACGAACATAACCGTTATTCTTTTAATGCGTATGTACGGAATCTAGAGCTTCCCTGGAGGCTCAGTGGTAAAGAATCTACCTGCCAGTGCAGGGTCACAGGAGCCTTGGGTTCCATCCCTGGGTCAGAAAGATCTCCTGGAGGAAACGTCAACCCACTCGTGTTCTTGCCTGGAGAATCCCACGGACAGAGGAGCCTGGCGGCGACGGTGCGTGGGGCCACACAGAGTCAGGCTTCCCTAGGAACACTCCCGCAGCTAAGGGCTCTGGAAGGATGGCACTGAGGAGGCTATTTGCAGAGCAGCACGGAGAACAGACTCACGGACAGGGTGGCAACGGGGGTGGGGGAGATGGACGGAGAGCAGCGTGGATGCCCGTGCACCAACATTTGTACAGACAGCAGTGGGAGCTTGCTGTGTGACTCAGGGAACGCAAACGGGCTCTGTAACAACCTAGAGGGGTGGGAATGGGTGGGAGGCGGGAGGCAGATTCGAGAGGGAGGGGACATATGTGCATGCACGGTTAATTCATGTTGACGTATGACAGAAACCAAACCAATATTGCGGTCATCAGTCAACTAAAACAATGTTAAAAACATATATGTCGTTGGGTTACAGTGAAAACGTTCTACCAAAAAATAAGAAGAGGGAGGTCCCTGGGGATTGAGTGGTTAGCGTTCTGTGCTTCACTGCACAGGGCACATGGTCAGGGAGCTAAGATCCCACATGTAGTGTGGAACAGCCAAAAGAGGCAGAAAAAAAAGAAGAGAAACCCCAGACTGTTCACTGGCGTTTACGCGTTCCTGTGTGCCTCTGGTCTCCAACGATGAGGCTGTGTTTCTGTAATGTTTTCCAAAGGAACAAAAGAGTTCTTGGCTGTAGACAGTCTGTTGGTACGTCTGCTTTGATATCTATTTTAAATAAAACCCACACTCGTGTCAGAGATCCAACAAGTCACTCCCAAAGGAAATCCACCCTGAATATTCATTGGAAGGACTGATGCTGAGGCTGAAACGCCAATCCTTTGGCCACCTGATTCGAAGAACAGACTCATCGGCAAAGACTCGGATGCTGGGAAGATGGAAGGCGGGAGGAGAAGGGGACGACAGAGGATGAGGTGGTCGGACGGCACCACCCACTCGATGGGTGCGAGTTGGAGCAAGCTCCGGGAGACAGGGAAGGACAGGGAGGCCTGCGTGCTGCCGTCCATGGGGTCGCAGAGTGGCACAGGGCTGAGCGACTGGCCCGGAACAGCAGCGGCACGTCTGTGTGGCTGCCCATCGGGCCCTTCTGCGCACTGCCTGCTGCTTCCAGGGGTGAGCCATGCTCCCGAGGCTGGGCGCCCCGGGGCCCTCGAGGACCCCACCGCTTCCTCCCTCCTCTGGGCCGCGCCGGGCTGGGGAGAGGGCCAGTTCAGGGGCCACTGGCCGGCCGGCGGCTCTCGCGCCTTGCGCTAGCCACGGCTCTCGCCCTCCCCTTTCCGTCGTGCTTGTTTGAACTCAGACTCTCGAAGTCTGTGCCTCCTTCAGCCGTGACAGGTGGGCAGGACGGCGACCACTTAGCTTTTATTTTTTTTCTAACTGCGTTGTTTCCCCTCAAATCCACATAAGCATTCAGTATGATGTTAACTGTGGGGTTCTGGCAGACGCCCTTCCTCAGGTTGATGGAGAGCTTTCTGCTCTTTGTGTATTGAGTTTTTATTATGAAAGTTGTTGGCCTTTTTTTTTTTCAAATGCTTTCTCTGTGTCAATCACAATATCATGTTTTTTTTCCTTTATGCTATTCATAAGGTGGGTGAAACAGATAGATTTTGCTTTAAAAAATAGGCTTTTACCGAGATATGAAAGCTTCCCTGATGGTTCAAGCAGTAAAGACTCCGCCTGCAACACAGGAGACGTGGGTTTGGTCCCTGGGTCGGGAAGATCCCATAAAGAAGGGAACGGCTACCCACTCCAGTATTCTTGCCTGGGAAATCCCACGGGCAGAGGAGCCTGGTGGCCTGCAGTGCATGGGGTCGCAGAGAGTCAGACTCTCCTGAGGCCACTGAGCACACAGCTCACGTGAGATGGTTTACCCACAGGAGGGCCTGGTTCACCAGAGAGCTCCGCTCAATGTTGGGTGGCAGCCTGCGCGGGAGGGGGGTTTGGGGGGAGAATGCATGCGTGTATTTGAATAGCTGGGTCCCTTCACGCTCCACCGGAAACTACCGCAGCATTGTTAGTTCACTCTACCCCCTTGCAAAATAAACAATTAGACCAGTAAGGTGCTCAGTTCAGGGATGTTTCAGCGTGTTCCCCACTGAACAGCCATCAGCTCAGTCACTTTCAGACCATGTTCATCAGCTGTGAAAGAAAGTCCACGTCCCTTTGCCACGACCCTGAAGCCCTCCAAGCAGCTTCTGGCACCGTGGATTCATTTTCTGTACCCATGGGTTTTTGTGTGTGGGACATTTCCTGTAACTGGAATCCTTTTCCATAGACGTGTGTCCCTCTGTTTCTGCTTCCCTCACTGAGGACCGTGTGTTCAGGGTCCGTCCACGCTGTAGCCTGGGTCAGAGTGACACTCCTTTTCACGGCCCCGTAATATTCCACCGTGCTGACAGACCACATGCCGTTTATCCAGCCACCCATTATCCACCCGTCCATCCACCCACCATCTATCCATCCACCCATCCACCCACCATCTACCATTCACCCATCCACCCATTCATCCATCTACCCACCATGTACCATTCACCCATCCACCCATTCATCCATCCACCCATCCATCCACCCACCCACCATCTACCATTCACCTATCCACTCATCCATCCACCCACCACCTACCATTCACCCATCCACCCATCCATCCACCCACCATCTACCATTCACCCATCCAAACACCCATCCATCCACACACTCATCCATCCACCCATCATCTATCCTCCACCCATCCATCCAGCTATCCACCCACCATCTATCCATTCACCCATCCAACCACCCATCCATCCATACACACATCCATTCACCCATCCACCCATCCATCCACCCACCATCTACTATTCAGCCACCATCTATCCATCCACCCACCATCTACCCACCATCTGCCATTCACTCATCCATCCATCCATCCATCCACCCACCCATCCATCCACACACTCATCCACCCGCCCATCCATCCATCCTCCACCCCCTCATCCATCCATGCACACTTGCATCACTTCTCAGATGCTACTCTGAATAATGTCACTCTGGGCATGGTTGTGCAAGAATGTCCTTCAGACCTTCCTTCCAATTCTACAGGGTAAACACCCAGAACTGAGGCTGCTGGGTCACATGTTAGATCTATGTAGTTATTATTTTCCCACAGCAGCGGCACCATTTTGCCAGCGACGTGGATAAGCCTTCCCTGCAAAAGTCCTGTTAGCAACTGTGATCCCGTGGGCTTCTTTTCCTGTCAAGTGCGCTAGGGACGTGGGATGTGCCGGGGTGAAAATATGGCCCCAACCCATACCGGTGCTGGTTCCTGTTCGGCCACTAAGGCGTGTCTGACTCTGCGACCCCACGGACTGTAGCCCAGCAGACTCCTCTGGGGCGACGCGTGCATTATCTCAGCTGACTTCCTGGCCGCTGTGGAGCCGTGCGATGTGCCAGAGGTTAGCCCCAGCGCACACCTTTTCTGCATTGCTGTCTGTAAGCCGGCTCCGACTCTGTGACCTCAGGGCCCACCAGTTTCTCTCTCTCTCCCCCGTCCCTGGGATGCCCCAGGCCAGAACACCGGAGTGGGTTGCCATGTTCTCCTCCAGGGGGTCTTCCCAAGCCAGGGATTGAAGCCGGGTCTCCGGCATGGGCAGGCGGATTCTTTACCGCCAAGCCGCCGGGGCCATCTCCCTCCTGCAGGGAATTCACGCCTTTAGGGGCTCGCAGCGGGCTGTGGCTGGTGGCCGTTGGCGCCACCTGCTGGACACGATGCAAATGACCATCGCAGGTGAATCCTTCCAACCAGCTGGCTCTCCCGGCAGCTTCCAAGGTTCTCGGCCGGAGCCCAGAAACCCGGCCGCGCCCAGGTGCCCAGGCTCCACCTGGCCGCGCAGATCTGTGGGTCTCCGTGACCGGACAGCTCTGCAAGCCCTGTGGGCCTGGCAGTTAACCCAGCTCATGGCCCGGGACGTGGCCCACGCTCCGGAGGAGAGTCTGTCTCACCGGTCACCCGGACCTTCTTCCCGGCGGCGGGCGTGGGGGTAGCAGCTGCCACCGTGGCTGGGGTAGGGGGACCGCTGGGCTTGAGCTCTCCGCCGGCGAGGGGGCCTCCTGCCGCCCTTCCTTCCGGGCAGGCCGGGTCTGTTTACAGATCTCTGCGGGCGTCGCTGCGGGCATTTCCCGTCCCGTCCCCAGGAGGGTGGCCCTTCCGTCCTGACCCCCAGCCCCTCTCTCCCAGCAGACCTGCCCACTCTGACCTGCTGGAAAAGCATCGCAGGGGCTCCGAGGCCGCCTCAGAGGCTGGGTGGCGGTCCTCGGCGTGAAAGCCAAGGCCGCACATAGTCCACGAGGAGGGGAGCCCCGGCAAGACTGCACGGGCGGGGTCTACACGCCCATGTGCCTGGCGCAGCTCTTTAAAAATGTACAACTTAATGTGTAGTTTATTTTGATTCTCTTTTAAAAACTGATGTACAGTTGACTTATAAGAGTATACTAGTTCCTTGGAAGAAAAGCTGTGACCAACCTAGACAGCACATTGAAAAGCAGAGACATCACTTGACCAACACAGGTCCGTCTACTCAGACCTATGGTTTTCCCAGTGGTCACGTATGGATGTGAGAGCTGGACCATAAAGAAAGCTGAGTGCCAAAGAATTGATGCTTTGGAACTGTGGTGCTGGAAAAGACTCTTGACAGTCCCTTGCACTGCAAGGAGATCCAACCAGTCACTCCTAGAGGAAATCAGTCCTGAATATTCACTGCAAGGACTGATGCTGAACATGAAACTCCAATCCTTTGGCCACCTGGTGCAAAGAGCTGACTCACTGGAAAAGACCCTGATGCTGGGAAGGATTGAGGGCAGGAGGAGAAGGAGACGACAGAGGATGAGACGACTGGATGGCATCACCGACTCGATGCCAACTTGATGAGTTTGAGTCAACTCCAGGCGTCGGTGATGGACGGGAGGCCTGACCTGCTGCAGTCCACGGGGTCGCAGAGTTGGACACGACTGAGCGACTTCTTCCGGGTGTATGATGTAGGGGTTGGCCACTTTTAAGGGGGGCAGGGGAGACACCAACCTAACCCTCCCAGGCTGTGGGCTCTTGGGTCCAGACTTCTACCCAGCTGTCAGTAATTTCTCAATAGTTCTGTCTTTTATCTCTCCATACACCCATCATCCCATCCACCCATCTATCCATCCACCATCCATCCATCCACCCATCATCCCATCCACCCATCTATCCATCCACCATCCATCCATCCACCCGTCTATCCATCCACCATCCATCCATCCACCATCCATCCATCCACCATCCATCCACCCATCATCCCATCCACCCATCTATCCATCCACCATCCATCCATTCACCCATCATCCCATCCACCCACCATCCATCCACCATCCATCCACCATCCATCCACCATCCATCCATCCACCCATCTATCCATCCACCATCCATCCATTCACCCATCATCCCATCCATCCACCATCCATCCACCCATCATCCCATCCACCCATCTATCCATCCACCATCCATCCATTCACCCATCATCCCATCCACCCACCATCCATCCACCATCCATCCATCCACCCATCCACCCATCTATCCATCCACCATCCATCCACCATCCATCCATCCATCCACCATCCATCCATCCATCATCCCATCCACCCATCATCCCATCCACCATCCATCCATCCATCTATCCATCCACCATCCATCCATCATCCATCCACCATCCATCCATGGACAACTTGGATGGTTTCCCCCACTTGGCTCTCACCCTCAGGGAGGGTTCTGCAGCTGCGCTGGCTGGACCCGCCTCTGGCTGCAGCTGGGAACTGACCGTCATGGAGCATGTGGGGCCAGAGAATTCACAGCCTGGGCCCAGACCAGAGACCATGGCAGCTCACACCCTGGGGTGCGGGAAGTGAGACCCGGCTGGAGATGGAGCCCTGGGAAACTGCCAGCTGTGTGGAGGTGGGGGTGCAGAGGACAAGTCCAGGGCTGGCCCAGCCAGCGGGGCCCTGGGGGGTTGCTTTTTCCCATCAGAGGAGGAGCCAGGAGCCCACTCATTCGCCTGGCCTGTTGTGTAGTCACTCAGCCCTGGCCGGCTCTCTGTGATCCTGTGGACTGTAGCCCCGCCAGGCTCCTCCTTCCATGGGATTCTCCAGGCAAGAACACTGGGGTGGGCTGCCATGCCCTCCTCCGGGGGATTTTCCCAGCCCAGGGGTCGAACTCGCATCTTTTGCATTGCAGGCGGATTCTTTACCATGGAGCCTCCAGGGGAGCCCCAAGTTCAGCACTGGCTGCCGCTTTCCCTGAGATGTGAACAGACTTTGTTTGTGTGGAAAGAAGCGGAAAAGGCTTATAAAGAACACACAGGTTCAGGGTCTCTAGGCGTCCAGCCAGTGCGATTGAAGTCAAAATGGAAAACGCAGCGGCCGGGAACAGCTGTGGCGGCCGGCTTGCATCCCAGGCCAACCCTGAGGCCCCGCCCGGAATTCCAAAGCGCTTGCTTTCACGAGGCCAGGGCACATGCTGAAAGCCAGTGGCTATTAATAGGGGCCGAGCAGTGAGCTGAGATGCCCACCTGGTGAAAACCTCCCGCCTGGCGTTGCCAAGAGCCGAGACAGCAGCCGGGAGGACGGGGCCAGAGCGACTGGGCCTGCATGCCCAGCAGGACTGAGAATGCCCGCCTTCCACGCCTCTGTGGGTGGCGGGGCACGCTGCATCTAAAAAGTTGGTTAATTTGTGTTTATTTTGATTCTTAGAACCCGCCTGTTAGTGCAGGAAGACGTAAGAGACTCTTGATGGATCCCTGGGTGGGGAAGATCCCCTGGAGGAGGGCATGGCAACCCGCTCCGGTCTTCTTGGGCTCCCTGGTGGATCAGCTGGTGAAGAGTCCGCCTGCAATATGGGAGTCCTGCGTTCGATCCCTGGGTTGGGAAGAGCCCCTGGAGGAGGGCATGGCAGCTCACTCCGGTATTCTTGCCTGGAGAATCCTGTGGACAGAGGAGCCCGGTGGGCTACAGTCCATGGGGTCACAAAGAGCCAGACAGGACTGAAGCAACTGACCACAGCACATATATGGCTGAATTACGAGGTTACACTGGTTTCAGGTGTCCAACGTGGGGATTCACCATTTTTACAGACTGTGCCGCAGGTGCCGGAGAAGGGACAGGCAACGCACTCCGGTCTTCTTGGGCCTCCCTGGTGGATCAGTTGGTGAAGAGTCCACCTGCGATATGGGAGACCCGAGTTCGATCCCTGGGTTGGGAAGATTCCCTGGAGAAGGGGGCAGCTAGCCGCTCCAGGATTGTGGGCTGGAGAGTCCCATGGACTGTGTAGTCCACGAGATCGCAATGAGCTGGACGCGACCGCGTGCCTTTCACGTGTGAAGCATCGCCTCGATGCTCCGCGCTGCTCCGTCTCCCCCGTCGCTAACTTGCTGACGCGCAGTCGTGTGTCTGTCGGTCCCTGCTCCCTAAACGGGCCCCTCTCCTCGTGTGCGTCTCCTGGTCCCTGCTCTCCAGCCTCCTCTCCCCCGGGAACCCCCGGTTTGTCCCTTACGCCCGCGAGTCTCCTGTTGTTGTATTCGTTTGTTTCCTCTCCTTCTGTTTTGAGGTATTTGTTCATTTCTTTAATTTTCTTAATTCCACACGTAAGTGGTAACGTACAGCATGTGTCTGACTTATTTCACTTGGCGTTGCGGCCCATCCACGTGGTCACTCGCCTTTTAAAGGGACGCAGAGTGGCTGAGCGCGGGCTCGTAAACCTCCGCTGTGACCCCGCGCACCACACACCCTCCGGCCCCGGGGGCGGCCGGCCAGCGCTGACCTCACCCTCGGGGACCGTGGAGCCCTCCGCAGGTCGCAGGAAATGGATCCACACCCGGGGAAAGGGCGGGGGCGAGTAACACAGACGCCCTCGTCCTCCGGGCCTGGCTCACTCGGAACATCCAGGCGCCCCTGGGCCGGGCACGGGGCAGGGGTCGAGCTTGACCCCGGAGCGGGCACCCCGGGCGCCCTGGGCCCAGCTCTCTTTCCAAGTGCATGTAAGGAAACAGGATCTCTGTATCTGAGACCTCGGGGCCGCGCCCCCGGCCCGCAGCTGTCGCGGGAGCTGTGTTTGTGTGGTCGCTGGGAGACACAGGCTAGAAATAGGTTACCAGGGGCTGGAGCTGGGCGTGGAGCGGCCAGGGCCGGCGCTGTAAACAGTGACAGCCGGGGCCGGCATCTCGGCGGGCATGGGCGGTTATGGTGGAGACGTGCCTCAAAATAGCCTTCCCGGGGGGTTGCAGCGTGCCCACAGGCAGTGCCAGCAACCCTGAAGGCCCCAGAAGAAGCGGGGCCAAGTCAGAAAGCGAAAAGGGCTTTCCCGAGAAGGGTTAGCCGCCTGGGCACTTTTGTGACTGCTTAGGGGTTTCCCCAGAGAAGGCGACGGCTCCCCACTCCAGTGCTCTTGCCTGGAGAAGCCCGGGGACGGGAGAGCCTGGTGGGCTGCTGTCTCTGGGGTCGCACAGAGTCGGGCAAGACTGAAGCCACTTAGCAGCAACAGCAGCAGCCTATTATATTGGAGAAGGCGATGGCACCCCACTCCAGTACTCTTGCCTGGAAAATCCCATGGACGGAGGAGCCTGGTGGGCTGCCGTCCCTGGGGTCACTAAGAGTCGGACCCGACTGAGCGACTTCCCTTTCACTTTTCACTTTCCTGCATTGGAGAAGGAAATGGGAACCCACTCCAGTGTTCTTGCCTGGAGAATCCCAGGGACGGGGGAGCCTAGTGGGCTGCCATCTCTGGGGTCGCACAGAGTCGGACACGACTGAAGCGACTCAGCAGCAGCAGCAGCAGCAGAGATTTCCCACAGCTTCTTAAAGCTTCCATTAGCAGATGTTAGGTAATTAACCGCAGCTGCGCGAGGGTATCAATTGACACATCATTCAATCGGAAAATTATTTTTTGCGGGTCTTATGTTCTGTTTTCCCCAGCTGTGTTTTGAGATGTTATCAGATATGATTCTTTCTTTAACATGTGCGCCTAATTTTGTACAAGCCTGCCAGTTTTGAGGTTTTGTTTACTCTTTTGATGCAGGAGACAGGGGGTTCGATCCCTGGGCCGGGAGGATTCCCTGGAGAAGGAAATGGCAGCCCACTCCAGTATTCTGGCCTATTCAATCGGAAAATTATTTTTTGCGGGTCTTATGTTCTGTTTTCCCCAGCTGTGTTTTGAGATGTTATCAGATATGATTCTTTCTTTAACATGTGCGCCTAATTTTGTACAAGCCTGCCAGTTTTGAGGTTTTGTTTACTCTTTTGATGCAGGAGACAGGGGGTTCGATCCCTGGGCCGGGAGGATTCCCTGGAGAAGGAAATGGCAGCCCACTCCAGTATTCTGGCCTGGAGAATCCCATGGATGGAGGAGCCTTGTGGGCTACAGTCCGGGGGCTGCAAAGAGTCAGACATGACTGAACCACTAATACTTACTTATTGACACTTACTTTTTAGAGCTTATTACAGGTAGAAATAGCACTGGGCTTCCCTGGGGGCTCAGATGGTAAACAATCTGCCTGCAGTGCAGGGGACCCAGGTTCGATCCCTGGGTCAGGAAGATCCCCCAGAGGAGGGCATGGCAACCCACTCCAGTGTTCTTGCCCGGAGAATCCCATGGACAGAGGAGGCTTTCCGGCTACAGTCCATGGGGTCGCAGAGAGTCAGACAGGACTGAGTGACTAAGCTACAACCAGGAATAACGTTGGTAGTTATCGTCCTAACCTTGCCCATTAGTGAAAAAGATGGACTCTTTAAAAGCGCCTAATTGAAAGAAGTTAAACTTCCCTTACTAAAGGAAAAAAAAACCCAACGTTACAAAGCGTTCCACCTGCTTTATTTCCTGAGACTTGACAGCCTTAGCGAACATCCAAACACCTTTGAATTTGACCCAGAGTCCGTGGATGGGACCTCTGAGCCTGAGAGCGACAGGCCTTTCACTAAGGTGAGACAGATGGGGGGTGGTTTGGGGGAGGAGGGATACGTGTACATGTCTGGTTGGGCCCCTTTGCTGTCCACCACAAACCATCACAACATTCTTAGTCGGCTACACCCCAGTATGAAAAAAAGGTGGGGGGAGGGAGAGGAGACAGAGATGGAAAGAAGACAGCAATTATCTCTCATCATTTGGCAGCTCAGGACCTGGGCACCCCAGGCAGCACTGCTTAGCCCCCGGTCCTGGCTGACTCTCTGCGACCCCATGGACTGCGGCCCGCCAGGCCCCTCTGTCCAGGGCCTTATCCAGGCAAGAGCGCTAAACTGGGTTGCCATGCCCTCCTCCAGGGGATCTTCCCGAGCCAGGGATCAGACCCAGGTCTCCGGCCCAGCAGGCGGATTCTTCACCATCTGAGCCCCCAGGGAAGCCCCCGGTAGCACTAGTTCATGCAAACTGACACCAAGCACTTACGGTCTGTGGCCTCGGAAGCATTCTCGATGGGAAGTAATTACACAAAGGAGCTGAGGCCCGTGAGGCAGCCCAGGTCTTGACATGGGGCTGCTTAGCCAGCGCTGTTTATCCTGTGTTGGTAAAATACACGGAACCCAACTCTTTCTGTTTTCATTCTTTCAAGCGTACAGCCCAGCAGCACACACATTCCACGCACACATTTCCCTGTCGCACACACATGCACACACATTCCACACACACATTTCCCTGCTGTACACACATTCCACACACATATTTCCCTGCCGTACACATACATTTCCCTGCTGCACACACATTCCACACACACATTTCCCTGCTGCACACACACACGCACTCACATTCCACACCCACATTTCTCTGCCCCCCCCACATCCCCCACAGACATTTCCCTGGTGCACACACACACACACACACATTCCACACACACATTTCCCTGCTGTACACACATGCACACACATCCCACACACACATTTCCCTACTGCACACACACGCACACACATCCCACACACACATTTCCCTGCCGTACACACACGCACACACATCCCACACACACATTTCCCTGCCGCACACACATGCACACACATCCCACACACACATTTCCCTGCTGCACACACACACGCACACACATTCCACACATATCATTTCCCTGCCGCACACACATGCACACACATCCCCCACACACATTTCCCTGCCATGCACACACATTCTACACACACATTTCCCTGCCATGCACACACATTCCACATATATCATTTCCCTGCCGCACACACATATACACACATCCCCCCCCACATTTCCCTGCTTCACACACACACATGCACACACATCCCACACACACATTTCCCTGGTGCACACACACACATGCACACACACATTTTACATATGTCCATCATTTCCCCACTGTGTACACACACTCACATCCCTTCTACACACCCACACATTTTCTCTCTCTCCGCACACACCCACACGTTTCCCTGTTGTACACGCACATATACGTCCAGCAGCATCGATTATGTTCACAGTGATGTGCGACCCTCCCCACCATCGTCCCGGGACTTGCTCACCTTCCCAGACCCAGACTCTATGTCCCCGAAAAGCGGACTCCCCGTCCCCAGACTCACCATCCACCCTCTGTCTCTGTGAATCTGACGACCCCAGGGACCTCCACAGGCGGGATCTCAGTGCCGATCGTTATCGGTCTCTTATTCACCGAGAAAAATCCCATGGACAGAGGAGCCTGGCAGGCTATAGCCCATGGGGTCGCAAGGCGTCAGACACAAGCGAGCAAACCCCCCCACTGCAAGAAGTACTGCGTCAGACGTGGAGAAGAAGGTGCCTCCCCAAACCCAGAGTGGGTTCAGGGAGGTTTGAACAGACTCTGTTTCCAGGGGCCCCTTCGTGGATCTGACCCCGGAGCAGTGCCTGCTTTAAGTGGGAAAGCCGTGAGGCCTTGCGGTTGCTGAGTCGCTCAGTCCTGCCGGACTCTCTGCGACCCCATGGGTTGCAGCACACCAGGCCTCCCTGTCCTTCACCATCTCCTGGGGCTTGCTCAGATTTATGTCCATGGGTGAGTTCCAAGACCGAATTCGAAACCACTTCCTGCCACATCTGAGCATCCTATGGCCGGCAGGGAGGAGACGCACAGGATAAGACGCAGAAGGCCCCTGAACGCCCACCCAGCAGGGGCTCCTGGGCTCCTGGTGGTCCCCGTGGCTGACGGGCCCCCAGGGACACCCCCCACACACAAAGCTCTGAGACCAGGGACACCCCACGGCCTAGGACCAGGCAGAGGTGGGGCCCGCAGCTGGTCTCCGTGACGCCCGCGCCCGGAGTGGAGCTGAGCAAACACGAGCAGCGCTGCTTGAGGCCGCGATCCCGACGGCCGGATGCCGTGGTCTCTCTTTAGTGGCCTCGGGGCACCGGGTGGATGGAGCGCTCTCGCTGGTGGACAAGCATCGCCGCCGGCCGGCACAGAGGCCGCGTTTACAGACGCCGCCGTCTGCCCCGGGGGTCTGGCGCCCTGGGCCCAGCTCTGCCCACGGCCGCCGGCGCTAATCCCACGGCCGCCTCCCGGCTACCTCCACACCCCGGAGGGGCGCCCAGGGCTTCCCAGAAGCCGGGAAAGGCGTCTGTGGCCGCTGGGCTGGGCTGGGGCCCTGCCCGGGGGAGACAAAGTGCAGGGGCGCCGGGGAGCCCCTCCTGGGACTCGCGTGCACGGAACCGGGGGCGGGCAGGGGGGCGGCCTGGGGTTCCGACCTCGGCCCGAGCCCTTGCTGGGTCTGCTCTGTGAGCAGCAGAACACGGGTCCTCGGGTGCACCGAGCGCTCTCGGGCTGGGCCCAGCGTCTCCCTGACCCAGGGAAGCGGGGCGGCGCTCGGTGCTTGTGGAAGACAAGCGGAGGGGGTCCCTTCTCCCCTCAGAGGCTCGAGGTGGGGGGCGAGCCCTGCCATCCTCCAGACCAAGGCGGAAGGAAGGGTTCTCTTGGCTTTCACACGCCCCGAGATGCTTGTCCCTGACGGCAAGAGCAGTCCACACAGGCTCCCAGCTGAAAATTCCAGAGAATAAAGAAGAAGGGAACTGAGGTCGTGGGAAAGGAAGGGCTTTCCTGGTGGCTCAAATAGTAGAGTCTGCCTGCAGTATAGGAGACCTGGGCTCAGTCCCAGGGTCAGGAAGATCCCCCGCAGAAGGAAACAGCAACTCACTCCAGGATATGTACAGGCTGCTGCTGCTGCTAAGTCACTTCAGACGTGTCCGACTCTGTGCAACCCCATAGACGGCGGCCCACCAGGCTCCCCCGTCCCTGGGACTCTCCAGGCAAGAACACTGGAGTGGGCTGCCATGGCCTTCTCCAATGCATGAAGGTGAAAAGTGAAAGTGAAGTCGCTCAGTCGCGTCCGACCCTCAGCGACCCCATGGACTGCAGCCTTCCAGGTTCCTCCATCCACGGGATTCTCCAGGCGAGAGGACTGGAGTGGGCTGCCATGGCCTTCTCCGAGTATATGTACACACATATGTATGGATAGGGCTTCCCTGGTGGCTCAGCTGGTAGAGAATCCGCCTCTAATGTGGGAGACCTGGGTTCCATCCCTGGGTGGGGAAGATCCCCTGGAGAAGGGAACGGCTTCCCACTCCAGTGTTCTTGCCTGGAGAACCCCCTGGACGGAGGAGCCTGGCGGGCTGCAGCTGCCAAAGAGTCTGACGTGATGAGCAATTGAACGGCAGCAACAGCCCGTCTTACAAGCTGGGGTCTCGCCAGGGTAACAGCAGATGCTCTTCTATCCAGATGTTTTTTCCCAGTTAAATTGTGTGATGAGCAGTCTCTGTACCACACACACACACACACACACACACACACACACACACACACAGAACCCTCAGAGAACATGTTTTTTTCTTCTTCCAAGTGACGAAGCTGTTTCGCGGTGTGGCTCCTCCGCGGGTGATTCAGCCGTTTCCTTGCTGTGCAGGCGTTTCGTTTGTTTCCAGATTCAACAGGAGGAGCTGCTTGGTGAGGACCGCGCCCACGCACGGACCGTCGCGCGCGGCTCTGATTTATGGCTCTGGAGCGGAGCCTGGAAGGCTGGGAGGGCTGTCTCTTATACACATCTAGATGTGTATAAGAGACAGCCCCAGACTCACCATCCACCCTCTGTCTCTGTGAATCTGACGACCCCAGGGACCTCCACAGGCGGGATCTCAGTGCCGATCGTTATCGGTCTCTTATTCACCGAGAAAAATCCCATGGACAGAGGAGCCTGGCAGGCTATAGCCCATGGGGTCGCAAGGCGTCAGACACAAGCGAGCAAACCCCCCCACTGCAAGAAGTACTGCGTCAGACGTGGAGAAGAAGGTGCCTCCCCAAACCCAGAGTGGGTTCAGGGAGGTTTGAACAGACTCTGTTTCCAGGGGCCCCTTCGTGGATCTGACCCCGGAGCAGTGCCTGCTTTAAGTGGGAAAGCCGTGAGGCCTTGCGGTTGCTGAGTCGCTCAGTCCTGCCGGACTCTCTGCGACCCCATGGGTTGCAGCACACCAGGCCTCCCTGTCCTTCACCATCTCCTGGGGCTTGCTCAGATTTATGTCCATGGGTGAGTTCCAAGACCGAATTCGAAACCACTTCCTGCCACATCTGAGCATCCTATGGCCGGCAGGGAGGAGACGCACAGGATAAGACGCAGAAGGCCCCTGAACGCCCACCCAGCAGGGGCTCCTGGGCTCCTGGTGGTCCCCGTGGCTGACGGGCCCCCAGGGACACCCCCCACACACAAAGCTCTGAGACCAGGGACACCCCACGGCCTAGGACCAGGCAGAGGTGGGGCCCGCAGCTGGTCTCCGTGACGCCCGCGCCCGGAGTGGAGCTGAGCAAACACGAGCAGCGCTGCTTGAGGCCGCGATCCCGACGGCCGGATGCCGTGGTCTCTCTTTAGTGGCCTCGGGGCACCGGGTGGATGGAGCGCTCTCGCTGGTGGACAAGCATCGCCGCCGGCCGGCACAGAGGCCGCGTTTACAGACGCCGCCGTCTGCCCCGGGGGTCTGGCGCCCTGGGCCCAGGTCTGCCCGCGGCCGCCGGCGCTAATCCCACGGCCGCCTCCCGGCTACCTCCACACCCCGGAGGGGCGCCCAGGGCTTCCCAGAAGCCGGGAAAGGCGTCTGTGGCCGCTGGGCTGGGCTGGGGCCCTGCCCGGGGGAGACAAAGTGCAGGGGCGCCGGGGAGCCCCTCCTGGGACTCGCGTGCACGGAACCGGGGGCGGGCAGGGGGGCGGCCTGGGGTTCCGACCTCGGCCCGAGCCCTTGCTGGGTCTGCTCTGTGAGCAGCAGAACACGGCTCCTCGGGTGCACCGAGCGCTCTCAGGCTGGGCCCAGCGTCTCCCTGACCCAGGGAAGCGGGGCGGCGCTCGGTGCTTGTGGAAGACAAGCGGAGGGGGTCCCTTCTCCCCTCAGAGGCTCGAGGTGGGGGGCGAGCCCTGCCATCCTCCAGACCAAGGCGGAAGGAAGGGTTCTCTTGGCTTTCACACGCCCCGAGATGCTTGTCCCTGACGGCAAGAGCAGTCCACACAGGCTCCCGGCTGAAAATTCCAGAGAATAAAGAAGAAGGGAACTGAGGTCGTGGGAAAGGAAGGGCTTTCCTGGTGGCTCAAATAGTAGAGTCTGCCTGCAGTATAGGAGACCTGGGCTCAGTCCCAGGGTCAGGAAGATCCCCCGCAGAAGGAAACAGCAACTCACTCCAGGATATGTACAGGCTGCTGCTGCTGCTAAGTCACTTCAGACGTGTCCGACTCTGTGCAACCCCATAGACGGCGGCCCACCAGGCTCCCCCGTCCCTGGGACTCTCCAGGCAAGAACACTGGAGTGGGCTGCCATGGCCTTCTCCAATGCATGAAGGTGAAAAGTGAAAGTGAAGTCGCTCAGTCGCGTCCGACCCTCAGCGACCCCATGGACTGCAGCCTTCCAGGTTCCTCCATCCACGGGATTCTCCAGGCGAGAGGACTGGAGTGGGCTGCCATGGCCTTCTCCGAGTATATGTACACACATATGTATGGATAGGGCTTCCCTGGTGGCTCAGCTGGTAGAGAATCCGCCTCTAATGTGGGAGACCTGGGTTCCATCCCTGGGTGGGGAAGATCCCCTGGAGAAGGGAACGGCTTCCCACTCCAGTGTTCTTGCCTGGAGAACCCCCTGGACGGAGGAGCCTGGCGGGCTGCAGCTGCCAAAGAGTCTGACGTGATGAGCAATTGAACGGCAGCAACAGCCCGTCTTACAAGCTGGGGTCTCGCCAGGGTAACAGCAGATGCTCTTCTATCCAGATGTTTTTTCCCAGTTAAATTGTGTGATGAGCAGTCTCTGTACCACACACACACACACACACACACACACACACACACACACACAGAACCCTCAGAGAACATGTTTTTTTCTTCTTCCAAGTGACGAAGCTGTTTCGCGGTGTGGCTCCTCCGCGGGTGATTCAGCCGTTTCCTTGCTGTGCAGGCGTTTCGTTTGTTTCCAGATTCAACAGGAGGAGCTGCTTGGTGAGGACCGCGCCCACGCACGGACCGTCGCGCGCGGCTCTGATTTATGGCTCTGGAGCGGAGCCTGGAAGGCTGGGAGGGCTGTCTCTTATACACATCTAGATGTGTATAAGAGACAGCCCCAGACTCACCATCCACCCTCTGTCTCTGTGAATCTGACGACCCCAGGGACCTCCACAGGCGGGATCTCAGTGCCGATCGTTATCGGTCTCTTATTCACCGAGAAAAATCCCATGGACAGAGGAGCCTGGCAGGCTATAGCCCATGGGGTCGCAAGGCGTCAGACACAAGTGAGCAAACCCCCCCACTGCAAGAAGTACTGCGTCAGACGTGGAGAAGAAGGTGCCTCCCCAAACCCAGAGTGGGTTCAGGGAGGTTTGAACAGACTCTGTTTCCAGGGGCCCCTTCGTGGATCTGACCCCGGAGCAGTGCCTGCTTTAAGTGGGAAAGCCGTGAGGCCTTGCGGTTGCTGAGTCGCTCAGTCCTGCCGGACTCTCTGCGACCCCATGGGTTGCAGCACACCAGGCCTCCCTGTCCTTCACCATCTCCTGGGGCTTGCTCAGATTTATGTCCATGGGTGAGTTCCAAGACCGAATTCGAAACCACTTCCTGCCACATCTGAGCATCCTATGGCCGGCAGGGAGGAGACGCACAGGATAAGACGCAGAAGGCCCCTGAACGCCCACCCAGCAGGGGCTCCTGGGCTCCTGGTGGTCCCCGTGGCTGACGGGCCCCCAGGGACACCCCCCACACACAAAGCTCTGAGACCAGGGACACCCCACGGCCTAGGACCAGGCAGAGGTGGGGCCCGCAGCTGGTCTCCGTGACGCCCGCGCCCGGAGTGGAGCTGAGCAAACACGAGCAGCGCTGCTTGAGGCCGCGATCCCGACGGCCGGATGCCGTGGTCTCTCTTTAGTGGCCTCGGGGCACCGGGTGGATGGAGCGCTCTCGCTGGTGGACAAGCATCGCCGCCGGCCGGCACAGAGGCCGCGTTTACAGACGCCGCCGTCTGCCCCGGGGGTCTGGCGCCCTGGGCCCAGCTCTGCCCACGGCCGCCGGCGCTAATCCCACGGCCGCCTCCCGGCTACCTCCACACCCCGGAGGGGCGCCCAGGGCTTCCCAGAAGCCGGGAAAGGCGTCTGTGGCCGCTGGGCTGGGCTGGGGCCCTGCCCGGGGGAGACAAAGTGCAGGGGCGCCGGGGAGCCCCTCCTGGGACTCGCGTGCACGGAACCGGGGGCGGGCAGGGGGGCGGCCTGGGGTTCCGACCTCGGCCCGAGCCCTTGCTGGGTCTGCTCTGTGAGCAGCAGAACACGGGTCCTCGGGTGCACCGAGCGCTCTCGGGCTGGGCCCAGCGTCTCCCTGACCCAGGGAAGCGGGGCGGCGCTCGGTGCTTGTGGAAGACAAGCGGAGGGGGTCCCTTCTCCCCTCAGAGGCTCGAGGTGGGGGGCGAGCCCTGCCATCCTCCAGACCAAGGCGGAAGGAAGGGTTCTCTTGGCTTTCACACGCCACGAGATGCTTGTCCCTGACGGCAAGAGCAGTCCACACAGGCTCCCAGCTGAAAATTCCAGAGAATAAAGAAGAAGGGAACTGAGGTCGTGGGAAAGAAAGGGCTTTCCTGGTGGCTCAGATGGCAAAGAGTCTGCCTGCAGTACAGGAGACCCGGGCTCAGTCCCGGGGTCAGGAAGATCCCCCGCAGAAGGAAACAGCAACTCACTCCAGGATACGTACAGGCTGCTGCTGCTGCTGAGTCACTTCAGACATGTCCGACTCTGTGCGACCCCATAGACGGCAGCCCACCAGGCTCCCCCGTCCCTGGGACTCTCCAGGCAAGAACACTGGAGTGGGGTGCCATTTCCTTCTCTAATGCATGAAGGTGAAAAGTGAAAGTGAAGTCGCTCAGTCGCGTCCGACCCTCAGCGACCCCATGGACTGCAGCCTTCCAGGTTCCTCCATCCACGGGATTCTCCAGGCGAGAGGACTGGAGTGGGCTGCCATGGCCTTCTCCGAGTATATGTACACACATATGTATGGATAGGGCTTCCCTGGTGGCTCAGCTGGTAGAGAATCCGCCTCTAATGTGGGAGACCTGGGTTCCATCCCTGGGTGGGGAAGATCCCCTGGAGAAGGGAACGGCTTCCCACTCCGGTGCTCTTGCCTGGAGAACCCCCTGGACGGAGGAGCCTGGCGGGCTGCAGCTGCCAAAGAGTCTGACGTGATGAGCAATTGAACGGCAGCAACAGCCCGTCTTACAAGCTGGGGTCTCGCCAGGGTAACAGCAGATGCTCTTCTATCCAGATGTTTTTTCCCAGTTAAATTGTGTGATGAGCAGTCTCTGTACCACACACACACACACACACACACACACACACACACACACACAGAACCCTCAGAGAACATGTTTTTTTCTTCTTCCAAGTGACGAAGCTGTTTCGCGGTGTGGCTCCTCCGCGGGTGATTCAGCCGTTTCCTTGCTGTGCAGGCGTTTCGTTTGTTTCCAGATTCAACAGGAGGAGCTGCTCGGTGAGGACCGCGCCCACGCACGGACCGTCGCGCGCGGCTCTGATTTATGGCTCTGGAGCGGAGCCTGGAAGGCTGGGAGGGAGGAGGTCTCTCCAGTCTTCAACACCGAGTCGCTGAAGGCTGCACCGTCGGCCCTATGACAGCGTCGGCCTCCGCCGCGTTATCATCCCCCCGAAGCCCGCCAGCCCCACCGAGGAAAACGGCTTTGTAGGGGTTTCCAGCGGCTGCTGTCATGAGGGACCAGACTGCGGGCTTCAAACCACAGACATCCGTCCTCCCCCAGCCCCGGAGACCAGACGTCTGAGGTCAAGGGGGTCCCAGGGCTGGGCCCCCTGCAGAGGCTCCAGGCGAGGGTCCTCCCCGCCTCTTCCAGCTTCCGGGGGCTCCGGGCGTCTGTCCCTGGGCCGCCCCCCTCCCGTCTCCGCCTCCGTCTCCACGTGGTTTCCCCTCTGCGTCCCTGTCGCCCCTCTTCTGTGTCTTATGAGGACCCTGTCCCTGGGTTTGGGGCCACCCCCAGCCAGGAGGACCTCACCTCAGACCCTTCCCTCCATCACAGCTGCAGAGACCATGTTTCTGAAGAAGCTCCATTTGTAGCTCTTGGGGGGTCAGGGTGTGGAACTAATTGAGGGCTTCCCTGGGGGCTCAGCGATAAAGAACCTGTCTGCAATGCGTGAGATGTAAGAGATGCACGTTTAATCCCTGGGGCGGGAAGATCCCTTGGAGGAGGGCCCCGCTACCCGCTCCAGTCTTCCTGTCTGGAGAATCCCGTGCACAAAGGGGCCTGGCGGGCTACAGTCCAGGGGGTCACAAAGGGTCGGAAGCCACTGAGCAACTAATGCTTTCATTTCCCGCAGAAAACACTCAGGGTTTGGGGGCACCGGAGACAGCGCTGGGGCCCCAGGATGTAGGCGGCTGGCTCCGCAGGCCACAGCGACGACGGGAGATTTATCCCGTGTGCGGCCTTGGAGAAGCAGAGAGGCTGCAGGTGGCTCTGGCGCTCGGAGCGGGCCCAGAGAATTCTTTTCTCCTCCGCACTACACCTCTCGGCCGCGCCCTGCGGAGTTTCGCTTAGGAGACGCCGGCTGACTGTCCACTGTGGAGACTGCAAGTGCGTGCGTGCGAGCTAAATTGCGTCATTCGCGTCTGTTTGTGACCCCCTGGACTACAGTCCGCCAGGCTCCTCTGTCCATGGGATTATCCGGGCCAGAAAACTGGAGTGGGTTGCCATTTCCTCCTCCAGGGCATCTTCCCGACCCAGGGATCGAAACTGGCTCTCCTGTATGGGCAGGTGGGTTCTTTACTGTCTGAGCCACCAGGGAGGTGTATAGACAAACAAAATAATATATAACTGCTGCTGGTGGGGCGTTCCTGGGAGGAAGTGGCCTTGTAGCGCGCAGAGAAGGACGGAGTGGCGTGTGTCCTTAGGCGGGTGGTGGAGCTGTCCGTGAAGAGGGGAGGACATGCAGACAGACACCAAGAGCCCCCAGGAGGAGCCAGCCGTGGACAAGGAACAGCAGTCCCGGGGTCAGCCTGTGCAGACTGCGCTGCTGGGAGGGAGCTCGGCAAGTGCTCAGGGCTGAAGGCAGTCAGGGTGGAGGGCTCCAAAGTCCAGGCGGGGCATTCCTGCGGGGCAGGAGGTGTTTACAGGCTAAACCCGGAAAGACTCTTGAGAGTCCCTTGGACAGCAAGGAGAGCCGACCAGTCCATCCTAAAGGAAATCAACCCTGACTGTTTAGTGGAAGGACTGATGCTGAAGCTCCAATCCTTTGGCCACCGACGCATCTAACTGACTCCTTGGAAAAGACTGAAGGCGGGAGGAGAAGGGGACGACAGAGGATGGGACGGTGGGATGGCATCACCGACTCAATGGACATGGAAGTGAAGGTCGCTCAGTCGCGTCTGACTCTTTGTGACCCCATGGACTATACAGGCTGTGGAATTCTCCAGGCTGGAATGCTGGAGTGGGTAAGCCTTTCCCTGCTCCAGGGGATCTTCCCATCCCAGGGATCGAACCCTGGTCTCCTGCAAGTGTGAGTAAGCTCTTGGAGTTGGTGATGGGCAGGGAGGCCTGGTGTGCTGCAATCCATGGGGTCGTCNCTGGAGTGGGTAAGCCTTTCCCTGCTCCAGGGGATCTTCCCATCCCAGGGATCGAACCCTGGTCTCCTGCAAGTGTGAGTAAGCTCTTGGAGTTGGTGATGGGCAGGGAGGCCTGGTGTGCTGCAATCCGTGGGGTCGTCAGACTGAGCAAGGGAACAGGAAAATCCGGGATCTGGGCGCCCATTCCCCATGTAGCCACACGATGGCGCCGTCACCCACAGAAAAGCGGAGACGTCCCTGAGTCCTGCACAGCTTCGGAGCTCCTACTTCCTTACCAAAGTATTTAACATTTTTTCTCTGCTGGCCAAATGGAGCCTTCCCCACTTTTCTGTGTCTAACGTGGCTGGCATTCCTTTCTTTCTTTTGTGAAGTTCGTTGTAAACTACGCTTCCCTGATGGCTCCATAGTCAAGAATCCGCCTGTCAATGCAAGAGACATGGGTTCAACCCCCGGGTCGGGAAGATCCCCTGGAGAGGGAAATGGCAACCCACTCCAGTCTTCTTCCCGGGAGAAGCCCAAGGACGGGGGAGCCCGGTGGGCTACAGTCCCCGGGGCTGCAAACAGTTGGAAGGGGACTTATCGGCGAGCGCTCATACACTAGCATGAATCCTCTTCCAGCCTGACCCAGACCCTTACTTGGTGCAGGTTACCTCACAAATCAACTAAGCCAGGAGGGACGCTGGCAAGTTTGCAGGGTGCTCCTAACCAACCCACCCCCTCGGCCGTCTCTCTGACTCTGCCCGAGTGTGGATTCAAGGGTCACCACGCAGACCCGATGTAATCTGATTCCGGAGACAGCTTTCAGTAATATCCCACGTCCACCCCTGCCGGCCAGTGATCCCAACAGGGCAAACATCAAAAGCTTGGGTGTGGAGCCGTCCAGAAGGCATTTAGTCAGGTTTCAGCTGCTTTCAGGCGCGTGCAGGGCGGCCGGCATGGTCCTCACGTCCACTCGGCCACATGCAGGCGTCAGACAGGGTCGGGCAGGTGTGCAGGGATCCCAGTGCCTCCTGACACAAAGACGGTCCAGCTCAGCGTCGGCTGGAAAGACCGCTGTCCCTGCAGGTTCCCCGGGAACTGCACGGTCAGCCTTTCAAGGTTTCCATGAAGACTTTCTTTCTGCAGAAATCTTTGAGGAGCCAACGAGTGAGTGCAATGCCCTGCAGTCATCCTCTGTGGAGACTCACGTTCCGAGGGGCACAGGGGTCTCCCGACGTCCAGGTGATGGCTACCGGAGGGAAACCCGGACACCGGCTGCAACGTGGGTGGACCCTGAGCACACAGCGCTCAGAGAGAAGCAGACGCACAGGGACACACAGCGTGTGAGTCCATTGACAACGTGGATGGACCCTGAGCACACAGCGCTCAGAGAGAGGCAGATGCACAGGGACACACAGCGTGTGAGTCCATTGACAGGAACCGTCCTGAGCAGGGAAACCCACAGAGACAGAGCAAGGGGGTTTCTGGTCCCAGGGGCTGGGGGAGGGGGGGGGATGGAGATGGAGGGAAGGATGATGGATGGGAAGATGGATGAGTGGGTGAATGATGGATGGATGGATGATGAATGGGTGCATGCTGAGTGGATGCATGGATGGATGGATGGATGATTGATGGATGGAATGATGATGGATGGATGGATGGATGCATGCATGACTGATGGATGGATGATGATGGATGGATGCATGACTAATGGATGGATGGATGAATAAATGATTGATGGAGGGATGATGAATGGATGGTTGGGTTGATGGATGGATGAGTGGGTAGAAGGATGATGGGTGGGTGATTAGGTGGATAGATGCATGGATGGAAGGATGATGGATGGATGGATGGATGGATGATGGATGCATGGGTGATGGATGGAAGGATGGATGGATAGATGGATGGATGGATGAATGATGGATGGGTGATGAATGGGTGCATGGCTGAGTGGATGGATGGATGGATGAATAAATGATTGATGGAGGGATGATGAATGGATGGTTGGGTTGATGGATGGCTGGCTGGATGGAAGGATGATGGACAGGTGGTTGGATGGATAGATGTGTGGATGGATGGATGACAGATGGATGGATGGAAGGATGATGGACGGGTGGTTGGATGAGTAGATGCATGGATGGATGGACGTGTGTATGAATAGATGTATGGATGGATGGCTGGATGGAAGGATGATGGATGGATGGATGGATGAATGATTGATGGATGGATGATGAACGCATGGTTGGGTTGGTGGATGAGCAGATGGAAGGATGATGGACGGGTGGTTGGATGGATAGATGCATGGATGGATGGATGCGTGTATGAATAGATGTATGGATGGATGGGTGGCTGGAAGGATGATGTGTGGGTGGATGGATGGATGGATGATTGATGGATGGATGATGGATGGATGCATGGGTGAGTGGATGGATGGATGATGAACGCATGGTTTGGTTGGTGGATGAGCAGATGGAAGGATGATGGACGGGTGGTCGGATGGATGGACGCATGGATGGACGCGTGGATGGATGCTTGCATACGCAGCATGTGTCCCAACCCCGCAGCGGAATACGACGCAGCCATGAGAAGGGGGACCTCTGACACAGGCTGCAGTGTGGCTGGACCCTGAGCACAGGACGCTCAGCGAGAGAGGCAGTCGCGGAAGGCGCCGGGGCGGGTGACTCCAGTTGCAGGGCACGGACGCCAGCAGATGTGTCGGCTTTAAGGCTTAGGGCTTCCCAGGGCGCCCAGTGGTAAAGGCTCTGCCATGGGGCAGCAAACAATCAGACACAGCTAGAGACTGAAGAGGAGGCTGCCAGTTTGCCCCTTCCCCCAGCTTTCCCCCGCTGGCCACAGCTTTGCCTTTTGTGCCTGTGGTTCGATTTCCGTTTTCTAAATAGGATCACTTCTATATCACTTTTAAGGTAAGCAACTTGGGGGGCATTTATGCACTCACAGTGCTGTGAGACCACCGCCTCTGTTGTGCAGAACATTCTCCCTCCCCCAAGGAGACCTTGTCCCCATTAAAAGTCGGTCTCCATCCTCTTCCTCCCCTTCTCGGTTCCACTGGCTCGCTTCCCATCTCCGTGGATTTGCCTGTTCTGGACATTTCCTATGAAGGGACAGACACACTGTGTGTCCTGCGTCTGCCTCTCTCTGGGCGTCGTGTGTTCAAGGCCCATCCACGCTGTCGTCAGAGCCCCTCTCCTACTCATGGCTGCGGCACACGCCACTGTGTGCAGGCCCCTGCCCCGTTCTGTGTATCCTTTTCCAGTCTTCTTTAATCATTGAGAACAATTCCTCTGAAAGTACTTTGATGAGTATCCTTATAATGAGCATCCTCTTGAGCCGGTGTGACGCACGGAGCAGTGGAAACGAGGGCAGGGGTCAAATGGAAGCAGAAACCCGCTCTGGGACTTGGTGCGGGGCCAGGAGCAGTGAGCTGCCCACAGGAATCCTTGCTCCCGTCTCCCACGGTGCTGGCCGTGTTTTCAGACTTGAGTGTCAAAACCCAGGCTTCATTTTCCAGACCCCCTACAGTCTTGCAGCCGGGAGGGTCTACACCCCAGTGGGTGGGCTTGAGCAGCGACCGTGCCACCTGCTTCCAAGGCAGGTCTGAACCTCGTCTGGCCCGTTCCCTGTTCCAGCTCAAACGGACCCAACCGGGGAGGGCAGCCCAGCTCGGGCAGTCGGCATATCCAGAGCACACCCCGCCGTCCACTAAGCTGGGCCGCAGCCTCTGGCTCCCGTGGCCTCCCGTGCGTCTCTTCAGCCTCGGAAGTGGAGGGGGAGTCTCTGTGACGATGGCCGCGCGGACCCCGAGCGACACGAGAGAGAACGTGTGGGTGCCACTGCAGGGGACAGCGGCGTACCCCCACTGCCATCGCCGGCGTGGAAACACGCAGCATGTTCTCCAGGGGGGCGCGTCCCACCTTCACGCCCGATCGCACCGAGGCTGGAGAGCCTGGACTCGCTCAGATGCAAGAAGGCAGGCGGACAGAGAGACTGAGCGCGTGTCCAGCGGTCGTCTTGGGGTCCTGCGGGGGCACACTCTGTGGGAACTGGCTGGCCCGCCGTGTTTGGGGCATTTGCTTCATCAGACAGAAGCAGGTGTGACTCTGAAAACAGAAGGAGGCAGGGAGCATGCGCAGTGCGTGCTCGGTGGCTCGTGTCTGAGCCTGCGAGTCCGTGCACTGCAGCCCGCCAGGCTCCGCTGTCCGTGGGATTCTCCAGGCGGGAATACTGGAGTGGGTTGCCATTCGCTCCTCCAGGGCATCTGGCCCACCCAGGGATCAAGCCCAGGTCTCCTGCATTGCAAGCGGGCTCTTCCCCAGTGAGCCATCTGGGAGGCCCCGGATCCCTCGGTGGTCCCCACCCCCTCCTCTGACTCAGCACCCGGCTGATGGTCTGAGGTCAAAGTGCTGTGCTGGACATCAGAGGTCAGGTCTCACCATGCTGTTTTCTGAAATAAGCCGGACGCCTCGGTGATGAGGGGTGGGATTTCAGATTTTTTTTTTTTTTTAAGGAAAACAAAGCGTGAGGCTGAGAGAGCAAAGGTGATCTTGGAAATCTTTGATAAAGTTTCTGAGCAGAACTCCCCTGGGGACCGTGGGAAGCACTTTCTCCGGACCCGAGGTGAAGGGGAGGCTGAGGGTCCGCTACGTGGATACAGAAGGTCAGGTTGATGTTAGATTTACCTCGTTTTGGATGGAGAGGGAAACAGCGAGATGTGAGAAGACGTTTCTCTGGCTGTAGTGTTTCCAAGGGCGCTCGAGACTTCTTTGTTGGCAGAAAGCGTTGCTTCCACTGCTTAGGATCTTTGTATCGGTTGCTAAGTCCAGCTCTGTGACCCCGTGCACTGCAGCGCAGCAGGCTCCTCTGTGCATGGGATTCTCCAGATAAGAACACTGGAGGGGCTTGTCACTCCCTTCTCTGGGGATCTTCCCCACCCAGGGATCAAACCCGCATCTCTTGCACCTCTTGCACTGCAGGTGGATTCTTTACTAGGGCCACCTGGGAAGCCTGGCTGGGATCAGAGAAATGTTTCCTTGTCGGGGTGGGGGGTGCTAATGATAGCAAGCGTGAAGAGCATTCTACGGTGTAGAAAGCAATTTTAGAGCCCTATTTAAATGTTTGGAGTTGATGTAGCTTTCAGAAAAACACAGTGGCAGGAATTCCCTGGGGGTCCAGTGGTTAGGGGGCTCCCCAGGCGATGCTAGTGGTAGGGAACGTACCTACCAACGCAGGAGATGGAAGAGACGCGGGTTCGATCCCTGGGTCGGGAAGATTCCCTTGGAGGAGGAAATGGCAAACCACTCCAGTGTTCTCGCCTGGAGACTCCCAGGGACAGAGGAGCCTGGCGGGCCACAGTCCACGGGGCCGCAAAGAGTCAGACACGACGGAGCGACTAACAGTTACATGGAACACAGTCTCCGCAGACGTGGTGGAGGGAAGGGTCTGAGATGAGGTCCTCCTGGATGGGGGTGGCCCTAAACCCAGGGACAGGGTCCTTCTAAGACACGGAAGAGGAGAGACAGGGACGCAGAGGAGAAGCCACGTGGAGACGGAGGCGGAGACGGGAGGGAGGCGGCCACCAGCCCAGCGGCGGACGCCCGGGGCCCCCGGGAGCCGGAAGAGGCGGGGAGGACCCTCCCCTGGAGCCTCTGCAGGGAGCGCAGCCCTGGGACCCCCGGACCTCAGACGTCTGGTGCCCGGGACTCGGCGTGTGTGGTCCCCGGGACTCGGGGTGCAGGGGGATGGATGTCTGCGGTTTGAAGCCCCAGGTTTCGTCTGTTACTTCAGGCGCTGGAAGCTCACGCAGGTTACAACGGCCCCAGGTCGTGGGTAGTCATAGTCCTCAGGTAGGAGGACGG
This sequence comes from Oreotragus oreotragus, assembly GCA_006410675.1. NCBI lineage: Eukaryota > Metazoa > Chordata > Mammalia > Artiodactyla > Bovidae > Oreotragus > Oreotragus oreotragus. Next base: position 78,036 of record SJYX01001983.1, read on the forward strand.
TACGTGCGTGCGCGCATGAAATGGAAGTCCTCCTCGCATGAAAGGAAGTCCTCCTCGCCGACCTTAGCAGCAGGGCGAGCCGGAGCAGGGCGTCTCGCCACCCCCAGGAGGTGAGAATCAGGGGGAATTCTCACCCTGCTGGTGGGAATCAGGGGTGCTGGGGTTAACCCGCCCCCGCGTCCTGGTGTGACCGGCCCTACCCTGAGCCCCTCGAGGGCCCGGCCTGGCCCAGCCGGGCCTCACGCCGCCCCCGCGAGTGGCCCCCCTGCCCAGCCCCGCCTGCCAGTCAGCACTACCTGCGGAGTTGCACCAACAGGCCTTTGATGTAGCGCCTGACACGCGGAGCCGGCGAGGAGGAAAATAACTTTAAAAATGTTAAGAAGCCTTAATTGGAGTTAACATAAAAGGAGACGCGGGGTGTTAATTGGTCTGTCGCGGGCGCGAGGCGGGGGCCCCGGAGACCCGTGTCCCTTACCCCCTGCCCAAGTGTCAGGGCTGGCATCTTTAATTCAACACGCTTTGTGTTAATTTCCTCTGGATACGGTAGGCTTTGATGGGAGTCCTTTGTGGTGGACTCACGCGTGTCGCCCGGCCTTAAATACGTTAGGGCCAAACGGCGACAAGGGGAGGAGCTCCCTGTCCAGCTATGAGTGGGGACGGGGTCTGGTGAGCGAGCGCCCGGTGGGAGAAATATTTCCTCCAGGCCTTTGTTGGGGGGTCGGGGGTGCTTCCTGACACCGCTCCGCATCGTGCTGGACCGCGGGAGCCATCTGCTCACAGGCGCTGAGGTCCTGTCCGCGATGAGGTTGGAGTGCGGGGTGCTCAGAGGGAGCCGGCCCCCTGGGCGGGGGGCCAGAGGGTCCCCACGGCTCTGCGCGGTCTGCCAGGGGCGCAAAGGAGGCAGCCAGGCGGCTGACTGGGAAGGCACGGACGGGTGGGTGAGCGGGGTGTGGACATGGTGACTGCCTGCGTTCCCGGTTGCGCGATCGTGTCTGACTCTCTGCGACCCCATGGACTGCAGCCCGCCCAGCTCCTCTGTCCATGGGGATTCTTCTGGCAAGAACACTGGAGTGGGTTGCCATGCCCTGCTCCAGGGGCTCTTCCCGACCCAGGGGTCGAACCCGTGTGGGCAAGTGGGTTCCTTACCACTAGCGCCTCCTAGTGGGAAGCCCAAAGAGGTGACAGTTGACTGGGGAGCGTGGAGTCAAAACTGCCTGGGGGGGGTGGTAGGGATGACCGGGCCAAGGAAAATGCACGTGGTGACCCCCTGTTAGAGCTGGTAAATGTGTGTCTGATTATCCCAGGCCTGACGGGAGAAGTCACCCTGCCCAGTAGCAGCCCACATCCTTCTTACAAGAGCAAGACTGCTAATATCAGCAGTGGTCGCAACCATGTCCCAGCCAAGGAAAATGCACGTGGTGACCCCCTGTTAGAGCTGGTAAATGTGTGTCTGATTATCCCAGGCCTGACGGGAGAAGTCACCCTGCCCAGTAGCAGCCCACATCCTTCTTACAAGAGCAAGACTGCTAATATCAGCAGTGGTCGCAACCATGTCCCCCAGAAAGATACGTCCACTTGGAACCTGGAATGGGACTGTGTTTGGAAAAGAGCTATGTTCATCTTATAACACCTGGAGCCTCAGAAAGGCTCCTTATGAGGAGAGAGAGTCTCTGCAGAGGTGGTGGAGTGAAGCATCTGAGATGAGGTCCTCCTGGATGGGGGAGGCCCTAAACCCAGGGACAGGGTCCTTATAAGACACAGAAGAGGGGAGACAGGGACGCAGAGGGGAAGCCACGTGGAGACGGAGGCGGAGACGGGAGGGAGGCGGCCACCAGCCCAGGGACGGACGCCCGGGGCCCCCGGAAGCCGCGAGAGGCGGGGAGGGCCCTCCCCTGCAGCCTCTGGACGGAGCTCAGCCCTGGGACCCCTTGATGACCGGGCCAAGGAAAACGCACGTGGTGACCCCCAGTTAGAGCTGGTAAATGTGTGTCTGACTGTCCCAGGGCTGACGGGAGAAGTCACCCTGCCCAGTAGCAGCCCACATCCTTCTTACGAGAGCGAGACTGCTGATATCAGCAGTGGTCGCAACCATGTCCGCCAGAAAGATACGTCCACTTGGAACCTGGAATGGGACTGTGTTTGGAAAAGAGCTATGTTCATCTTATAACACCTGGAGCCTCAGAAAGGCTCCTTATGAGGAGAGAGAGTCTCTGCAGAGGTGGTGGAGTGAAGCATCTGAGATGAGGTCCTCCTGGATGGGGGAGGCCCTGAACCCAGGGACAGGGTCCTTATAAGGCACACAAGAGGAGAGACAGGGACGCAGAGGGGAAGCCACGTGGAGACGGAGGTGGAGACGGGAGGGAGGCGGCCACCAGCCCAGGGACGAACGCCCGGAGCCCCCAGAAGCCGCGAGAGGCGGGGAGGGCCCTCCCCTGCAGCCTCTGGACGGAGCTCAGCCCTGGGACCCCTTGGGCTCAGGCGTCTGGTCTCCAGGGCTCGGGGAGGGTGTGTGTCTGTGGTTTGAAGCCTCTTGGTTTGGGACATTTTCTCATGGCTGCCCGATGAAACCCATACATTGAGCACAGTTCTTGTGGAATAAAAACATTCAGATAGGGCAGCACAGACGTGCTCCCACATGTCCGCACACATTCCTAGACACACACGCATCATGTATCTACACACATTCCTAGACACACACGTATCACGTGCCTGCACACATTCCTAGACACACACGTGTCACGTGCCTGCACACATTCCTAGACACACACGTATCACGTGCCTGCACACATTCCTAGACACACGTGTATCACATGTCTGCACACATTCCTAGACACACACGTGTCACATGCCTACACACATTCCTAGACACACACGTATCACGTACCTGCACACATTCCTAGACACACACGTATATGCATTTGCCTACCACTCACTGCTTTTCACAAATGAAAACAATGGCAGAAAATAGAACACCAGTGGTCAACTTTTCGTTTTCACTACACATTTTTTGGGGACCTGCGGGTTCAATCCCTGGGTTGGGAAGATCCCTTGGAGGAGGGAATGTCAACCTGCTCCAGTATTCTCACCTGGAGAATCCCCTGGACAGAGGAGCCTGGCCGGCCGGTTGCAAAGAGTCAGACATGATTGAGTACACACATGCGCGCACACACACGCGTGCACACAGGCATCTCTTTCTACAGACTTGGGGCAGAGTGAACAGCCTTTCCCATGATGGGTCACCACACAGGATGCACCCCCTCCTCAGCTGAGCCTTCCTGGGGCTTCTGACTCCCCGCGGCGTTGAGGGGGGCATCTCTACCTTTCTCAAATGCAGCGTGTCCCTCTCCTGGGCTGGTGAACCAAATCTGGACACGTGGGCACTTGACGCTTGGGTGATTCGAACGGCATTTTCAGCGCGAGGACCACTGATGCACTGATGCCAGCGCAGGTTCAACACGAGAGCCTGAAGTGGATTTCTCCACCAAACCGGGCGTTGAATCAGCACCGCTGGCCCCGGGAAGTGCGTGTCTTAGGCTTGAAGGCCAAGGGGTCATTACTGTTTCGGGATTCAATCGATCAGCTTGTTGTGGTCGTTGACTGACCTACATGAGCACCCCACGTGGACCTCCCTGGTGGTCTGGTGGTTGGGAATCCGCCTGCCAATACAGGGGACACGGGTCTCCTCCCTGGCCCTTGAAGACCCCACGTGCCGTGGGGCAACTAAGCCCGCGAGCCGCAGCTCCAGCAGCCCCTGCGCTGTAGACCCCGTGCTCCACAGCAAGAGAAGTGGCCGTCGTGAGGAGCCGCTGCATCGCGAGGAGCCGCTGCATCGCAATGAGCCGCTGCGTCGCAATGAAGAGCAGCCTCCGCTCGCTGCCGCTAGAGAAAGCCCACACGCCACACTCAAGACCCACACATAAACAAACAAAGATTAAAAAGGGACTTCCCTCGTAGCTCAGATGGTAGAGAATCTCCTTGCAATGCAGGAGACCTGGGTTCCATCCCTGGGTCGGGAAGACCCCCTGGAGAAGGAAACAGCAACTCACTGCAGTATTCCTGCCTGGAGCCTCCCACAGACGGGAGCCTGGTGGGCTCCAGCCCATGGGGTCACAAAGTGCCAGACACGACTCCGCGATGAACACGAGGACCAGAAGAACAGAAAAAGTGAACGCTGCCCGTGAGTGTCTTTACATTTGTGCTGAAGCAACGTGACGGGACAAATAAATTACCAGCCAAAGGGGTCATGAAAAGGCCTGTCTTTAAAAGGATTTTTGCATCAGTCGGTAGAAGGAACAGTTGATTGTGCTGAAAATCTCGCTAAGGAAAAGTTTAAGACAGACAACATCACCACCACACCCTGGGCTGCCGTCTTGGGCAGCTGGCATTTTGGGGAGGGGCTTCACTGCCTCATCCCTGCCCCTCACCTCATTTGTAGACCCCAGACCCCCCATTCTATGCCCATGTGATGAATACAAGGTCATTTCTTCCATGCCTGCAGGTTCTCAGAGTTTGCAGGGCCCTCTGCAGCATTTGCATTGTGTCTGAACAAACCAGACCCAGCTCTGCCTGTTGGGTGTGCCATCTTGCTTTGGACTTAGGTCAGCGCAAACATACCCTGTGTGGGAATCCAAATTCCGATTTCCCTTGATGTGCCAAAGTTACAGGCTAGTGGTAAAGAACCTGCCTGCTAAAGCAGGAGAGAGAAGAAATGCAGCTTCAATCCCTGGGTCGTGAAGATGCCCTGGAGGAGGAAATGACAACCCACTCCAGTGTTCTCGCCTGGAGAGTCCCAGGGACAGAGGAGCCTGGCGGGCTACAGTCCACGCGGTCGCACAGAGTCGGACATGACTGAGGAATGAACGCTTAACACTTTCAGCCCATAGCGGGGCCGTAGCGTCTTCACGCCCTGACTCAGGACCCGAGAGTTAAAATGACAGCGTCAGCCTCTCGGGGGGAGAGCACGGGCCCCGTTTCAGTACGAGGGGTCACAGCCTTGGTCCAGCAGGGCTGCAGGAGCCACGGGATCCGACTGGCTGGCAGGGCCATGGCCTAGGTGACCGTGGGTGCCGGAGGAGCCTGGAGACGGCACCTCCCGCCCCGCTCGAGCTGTGAGGTCCGGAGGGAGGTGGCCAGGGCGTCTCGGGGAGACAGGGGCGCAGGTTACCTGTGGGAGGGAGCCTCCGGGGCCCCGCCCCTCCTGGAGCTGGGCAGAGTGGCCCTCCAGGTGTTCATAAGCATCGGGACGGGGGTCCCCAGGCTCCCCAATTCCCGCCTGGACCAGCGTGGGCTGGCCGTGGCGGTGTGGAGTCTGGTGTCTGGTTGAGGGGGGCCGGCTCGGTGCCTCAGAGCTTGGGCAGCTCCAGAGGGTCCCCGGGTGGCCGCCAGCATGGGGCCCATTAGCACCCGGGCCCGGCTCGCTGCTGCTAATTACCGCTGATTAGTATTCCCTGGCGAGAGTGGTCTGGTCTGGGCTCCAGGCGAGCAGGCCAGGCTGCGGCCGCTTGATGGTGGAGAGCAGGGTGCAGCTAATTAGGCCTGGATGTCAGCCTCGATCGCGGGCGCCGGGCTGGCTGGCTTCACACGCACACAGCCGGCGCCCCTGAGCAGAGGTGGCCGTGCCCTGGTTGCCCAGCACCTCCACGGTGCCCCAGGGCTCTGCCCCACCATGCAGGGCGCGGACCGGCTGAGCGCCCATGGCCCCCAAGAGAAGGTCCGGGGTCTGCAGAGGTGTCAGCTGGGACCTTGACCTGGGGCCCAGGGCTTGGCTGTCATCGCCCCTGGAGAGGCGCACGGGTGGACGCAGAGATGATGTTCAGGGAAGAACCCGCAGACCCTGGAGAGGGGAGGCCTGTGTGCAGGGCCCTGGGGGGAGGAGGCATGGCAGTGGGGACCTGGGAGGATCCGGGAGGCAGGTGATGAAGCTGCGCGGGGTGGGGCTGGCTGGACGGGGTGCTTCTGCTGGCCGTGGGCACAGGGCACGCCTGAGTTGTCTGCACCTGTCCCTGGGCTGATGAGGCCTGCAGGGCGCAGGCCCCAGAGAGGGGTCTGCGGGATGTGCTCACTGGGTGGGTTGTTTGTAATCACGATTCCCCGGTGACTCAGAGGATAATGAATCTGCCTGCCAATGCAAGAGACAGGGGTTCAGTCCCCAGGCTGGGAAGATCTGCTGGAGAAGGGATCGGTAGCCCACTCCAGTATGCTAGCCTGGAGAACCCCATGGAAGAGGAACCTGGTGGGCTACAGTCTACAGGATCGCAAAGAGTCAGACACCACTGAGTGACTAGCGCTTCACTTCCTGTAATGAAGGACCACAGAGCCCCAGACATCCGTCCTCCCCGAGTCCTGGGGCCTCACGTCTGAGCCAGGGGGTCCCAGGGCTGAGCTGCCTGTGGAGGCTCCTGGGGAGGGTCCTCCCCGCCTCTTCCAGCTTCCGGGGGCTCCGGGCGTCCGTCCCTGGGCTGGCGGCCGCCTCCCTCCTGTCTCTGCCTCCGTCTCCGTGTGGCTTCTGCTCTGTGTCCGTGTCTCTCTTCTGCGATGGAGAGAAGGATGGGGTAGAGTCCAGGAATGCACTTGGCACATTTGTTATTCAGCTGCTCACAGTTTCATTCCGTGTTCTCCATCCAGGCAGCCTGGCCTAAGCACCGAAGATGGCTGGGGGCCATCAGTAGCCCACTGCTCTGGGTTTGATCCAGGGTTGGGAAGATCCCTTGGAGGAGGGGAATGGCAACCCACTCGTGTTCCTGCTTGGGGAACCCCGTGGACAGAGGAGCCTGGCAGGCTATAGTGCGTGGGGCGGCAAAGAGTTAGACATTGCCGAGCGCCTGAGCAGAGGTGCTGAAACCCCAAGACACAGCCCAGCGGTTTTTGCACACAGCCTCGGGTTATGTTGCTCGCGTTGAGGCAGGCATGGGTTCCGACAGCCGGGAGGCTCCTGCCTGCCGCTTCTGGGCCCCCGCCTCCTGAGCTCATCTCACCCAGGCTCTGCTTTCTATGAGACTGTGAGACCTTTCTCGCCTCACTTTTTCATTGTGTGTGTCCATTGTACGTGTATCTACAGATGTACACATACGTCACATGTGTGTACATACACATGTCACACGTGGACACACATTTTCTGGGTCCCCACCTCCTGAACTCATCTCACCCGGTCTCTGGTTTCTACGAGACTGTGAGACCTTTCTCGCCTCACTTTTTCATTGTGTATGTCCACTGTACGTGTATCTACAGATGTACACACACACATAACACGTATGTACACACACATGTCCCACGTGGACACACATCTTCTGGGCCCCCGCCTTGAACTCATCTCACCCAGGGCTCTGCTTTCTATGAGACTGTGAGACCTTTCTCACCTCACTTTTTCATTGTGCATGTCCATTGTACATGTATCTACAGATGTACACACACACGTCACACGTATGTACACACGTCACATATACGCACACACATCACACATATGTGATGGAATACATTGGACACTGCATGCTGTCACTGGTGGTGGTTTAATGTCTAAGTCATGTCTGACTCTTGCGACCCCATGAACTGTGGCCTCCAGGCTCCCCTGTCCAGGGGACTCTCCAGGCAAGAATGCTGGCGTGGGTTGCCATGCCCTCTTCCAGGGGGTCTTCCCGACCCAGGGTCTCCGGCACTGCAGGCAGGTTCCTTGCTGAGTGAGCAACCGCAGACCTTATGTAACAGCGCAAGCTGGTCTCGCGTCTGTTACACTCTCGCGGGAAAGCATAGAGTGCTGGGTACTGGATAAGACCACCCCTCCCCGATTTTCAGACAACGACAGTCTACTGTTGACATTTAGTCACGCAGTTGTGACCGAGTCTTAGCGACCCCATGGACTGTAACCCGCCAGGCTCCTCCTCTCTCCATGGGATTTCCCAGGCAAGAGTACTGGAGTGGGCAAAAACTGGGCAGAAGATCTATCTAGACATTTCTCCAAAGAAGACATGCACACGGCCAAGAGGCTCATGAAGAGATGCTCAGCATCACTTATTAGGGAAAGGCAAAGCAAAACTACGATGAGATATCACCTCATACCAGTCACAGTGGCCTTCATCATCATACAGACGGCTAAGAGTCTCATGAAAAGATGCTCATCATCACTTATTAGGGAAAGGCAAACCAAAACTACGATGAGATATCACTTCATACCAGGCAGAGTGGCCTTCATCATCAAAAAAAAAAAAAAAACNGATCCACACAGTCGAAGGCTTTGGCATAGTAACTGTATGATTATACAGTGCAAGTGTAATAGATTTAAGGGACTAGAAGATCTGATAGAGTGCCTGTTGAACTATGGACTGAGGTTCATGACATTGTACAGGAGACAGTGATCAAGACCATCCCCATGGAAAAGAAATGCAAAAAAGCAAAATGGCTGTCTGGGGAGGCCTTACAAATAGCTGTTAAAAGAAGAGAAGCAAAAAGCAAGGCGAAAAGGAAAGATATAAGCATCTGAATGCAGAGTTCCAAAGAACAGCAAGAAGAGATAAGAAAGCATTCTTAAGCGATCAGTGCAAAGATATAAGATATAGAGGAAAACAACAGAATGGGAAAGACTAGAGATCTCTTAAAGAAAATTAGAGATACCAAGGGAACATTTCATGCAAAGATGGGCTCGATAAAGGACAGAAATGGTATGGACCTAACAGAAGCAGAAGATATTAAGAACAGGTGGCAAGAATACACAGAAGAACTGTACAAAAAAGATCTTCACGACCAAGATAATCATGATCACTCATCTAGAGCCAGACATCCTGGAATGTGACGTCAAGTGGGCCATCACTACGAGCAAAGCTAGTGGAGGTGATGGAATTCCAGTGGAGCTATTTCAGATCCTGAAAGATGATGCTGTGAAAGTGCTGCACTCAATATGCCAGCAAATTTGGAAAACTCAGCAGTGGCCCCAGGACTGGAAAAGGTCAGTGTTCATTCCAATCCCAAAGGAAAGCAATGCCAAAGAATGTTCAAACTACTGAACAATTCCACTCATTTCATATGCTAGCAAAGTAATGCTCAAAATTCTCCAAGTGAGGCTTTAACAGTATGTGAACTTCCAGATATTTAAGCTGCATTTGGAAAAGGTAGAGGAACCAGATATCAAATTGCCAACATCTGTTGGATCATCAAAAAAGAAAGAGAGTTCCAGAAAAAATCTACTTCTACTTTATTGACTATGCCAAAGCCTTTGACTATGTGGATCAGAACAAACTGTGGAAAATTCCTCAAGAGATGGGAATACCAGACCACCTGACCTGCTGCTTGAGAAATCTGTTTGCAGGTCAAGAAGCAACAGTTAGAACTGGACTTGGAATAACAGACTGGTTCCAAATCAGGAAAGGAGTGGGTCAAGGCTGTATACTATCACCCTGCTTATTTAACTTTTATGCAGAGTATATTATGTGAAAATGCCAGGCTGGATAAAGCACCAATTAAAATCAAGATTGCTGGGAGAAATATTAATAACCTCAGATATACAGATGACATCACCCTCATGGCAGAAAGCAAAGAACTAAGGAGCTTCTTGATGAAAGTAAAAGAAGAGAGTGAAAAAGTTGGCCTAAAATTCAGCATTCAGAAAACTAAGATCATGGCACCTGGTACCATCACTTCATGGGAAATAAATGGGGAGACAATGGAAACAGTGTCAGACTTTGTTTTGGGGGTCTCCAAAATCACTGCAGATGGTGACAGCAGCCATGAAATTAAAAGACACTTCTTGGAAGAAATGCTATGATCAACCTAGACAGCATATTAAAAAGCAGAGACATTACTTTGCCAACAAAGGTCTATCTAGTCAAAGTTATTGTTTTTCCAGTAATGTATGGATGTGAGAGTTGGACTATAAAGAAAGCTGAGCACCGAAGAATTGATACTTTTGAACTGTAGTGTTGGAGAAGGCTCTTGAGAGTCCCTTGGACTGCAAGGAGATCCAACCAGTCCATCCTAAAGGAAATCAGTCCTGAATATTCATTGGAAAGACTGATGCTGAAGCTGAAAGTCCAATACTTTGTCCACTTGATGCAAAGAACTGACTCATGAGGAAAGACCATGATGCTGAGAACGATTGAAGGCAGGAGGAGAAGGGGATGACAGAGCATGAGATAATTGGATGCCATCACTGACTCAATGGATATAAATTTGAGCAAGCTCCAGGAGTTGGTGATGGACAGAGAATCCTGGCATGGTGCAGTCCATGGGGTTGCAAAGAGTTGGACACGACTGAGTGGCTGAACTAACTATAAACTTCAGGGGAATAAAATATGCTTTTAGCTGGGCGTATTGAAGAATGTTTTATAACACTTTGAAAGAAAAAAAATCTCCCTGCTTTAATGATTAGTGATTTCCATTCGTGGAGTCTCAGAGTATTAACACCAACAAGAGAGTCTGTATGGCACACTCAGAAGCTTTAACTGATAGAAACTGGTGACACAATTTTAAATGACAAAGTCTCCTTGGGTTTCAAGGCTAAACCTAAGAATAATAAGTTTTCTTTGTAGAAATCTGGCCAAAAGGGCAGTGGTAGCTACCTTGAGAGAGAAAAATTGTATCACTAGCCTATGCATGGCCTCAGATTTTGTTTACTTTCACAGAAATGGAAGCAATTCATTAAATTTTACATAAGTGGGTTTTCTTTTCTAGTTTACATCCTTTCAGTGCTTGGCAGAATACATATATATATATTTTTTTCTTTCTAAAGTCAGTTTTTTGAAATGCATGGTGATAAATGCATGATGCTAAAGTCCAATTCCATCTTGAGACCTTTTTATAAATCACCATGGGAGGCTGTTTTCTGAAATTGTGGAGCGAGTGTCAATTTGCAAACTTCATAGCTTCCCAAGTACTTCCTAGGGAGTCGCTGCTGAAACTGGATTGAAGGCTCTCATGTATCCTCTGCAAGATGGTTAAACAGTAGGCATCGAGATGAAGGGAATGTGACTGAAGGAAAACGTGCTTTCAGTTGTTTCAATCTCCGCAACTCAAGAGATTTAGACAGTTGCAAACATCACAGTCATCTTTCTCAAAATATGCTAATTCCTCTCAGCATCTATTTTGCAGAAACTTAAGAGCATAAACAAGTGAAAACGGTACTTTGGGGACAACCAGAATCCAAACTATACAAAAATTATGAAGAATTTCAATTTTATTTTTTTCTTTTTTTTTTTTCAATTTTATTTTTTCTAAGTACACACAGTTTTATGATTTCCCTGCATGCAAAAATAGGTCTGATCCCAAACTAAACAGTGATTGACAACTAAATCACTAAAGAGATTTAGTGATTGACAATTAAAGAGGGGTTTCATTTGTAATTGGGCTTCCCTGGTGGCTCAGTGGTAAAGAATCTGCCTGCCAATGCAGGAGATATGTTTTCGATTCCTGGGTCAGGAAGATCCCCTGGAGAAGGGAATGCAACCCACTCCAGTATTGTTGCCTGGAAAATCCCCATGGACAGAGGAACCTGGCAAGCTACAGCCCAAGGGGCCATAAAGAGGGGAACGCAGCGTGAAACCGCAACAGAGCCCTTATAATTACGGCCTTTTCTTTTGGTGGTAATATCTCTAAAACACTTCAGTTCAGTTCAGTTCAGTCACTCAGTCATGTCCGACTCTTTGCGACCCCATGAAGTGCAGCACGCCAGGCCTCCCTGTCCACCACCAACTCTTGGAGTTCCCTCAAACTCACATCCATTGAGTCTGTTATGCCATCCAGCCATCTCATCCTCGGTCGTCCCCTTCTCCTCCTGCCCCCAATCCCTCCCAGCATCAGAGTCTTTTCCATTGAGTCAATTCTTCGCATGAGGTGGCCAAAGTACTGGAGTTTCAGCTTTAGCATCATTCCTTCCAAAGAAATCCCAGGGCTGATCTCCTTCAGAATGGACTGGTTGGATCTCCTTGCAGTCCAAGGGACTCTCAAGAGTCTTCTCCAACACCACAGTTCAAAAGCATCGATTCTTCGGTGCTCAGCTTTCTTCACAGTCCAACTGTCGCATCCATACAT